>WEKX01029335.1:0-22725 GCA_013390025.1 Pitta sordida
TGAATCGCCGCAGCACCGGCCCGTGCCATCCGAGGCCGCCGACGGGGCTCTCCCAGCATGGTGCCGGCCCTGGGTGCTGTGCTGAAGTCACGCAGACCCCTGGGGGCTCAGGATGAGAAAGAATAATAAGATGCATAGGTCTGATGCATATGATTTGCTCTCCAATAAAATAATAATGCTTTTATTATGTTAAAGATTTAGGATGGTTTAGGAGCCTCCTGTGCTGAGGAAGGAGCCTGCTTTATTCCTTGAGTGTAGAATTAAATTGTCCTTCACTTCTTTCAGAGTTGTGCTGCTTTGGGCTGAGGTGGGGTTAAAGTCCTCCACAGTATCTGGTATATGTGTCTGTATTTTTGAATTTGTGCTGAACACATAGTTTATAATATAGAGATGCTTTCATTATTGCTGAGCAGAGCTGATGCAGAGCCAAGACCATGCTGGCAAGGAGGCTGGAGCTGAAAAGAGGTTGGGAAGAGACACAGCCAGGACAGGTGACCCCAACTGACCAAAGGGATATTCCAGACCATATGGCATCATAGTCAGCATATAAAGCTGAGGGAAGAAGGAAGGGAGGGACAGTTGAGGAAGTCACCATGATGGGGCCCTGCCCTCCTGGAAATGGCTGAGCACCTGTCCATGGGAATCAGTGAATTAAGTTGAAATTCTGCACAGAGATTTTTCTTCTCAGTAAAAGTTGCCTCTTTTTGACATGAGATTACATTTTTTAGTAAGTTGGAGTTGGTTTAGATTCATTTCCAAGACAGTCTGAGGCAAGAATTTTTATTGAGGGAGACTTGCCATGACTTGAGCTGAAACAAATGAAAGGAAAGAATGCTGATTCCCTGTCCCACAGCGGTGTCAAGTAAGTGTCTTTAGTATTTTTAAAATAAAATTTTATTTAAACTCTTCAAAATTGCTCCATCAGCCACGTTGTAGCAACAGTGACTTTATAAAATAAAGAGTTAGATAATGTTGATGAAAAGATGGATCATAACACGTCAAAACTGGGGAGATGAGTTTGTACTGGATAATCAGCGTAACATGGTAAACTCTGGTCTGAACTGATGCTATTAATTCATCTTTCTGTTTCAAAACCATGCTTGAAGGTTTGGTTTTTAGGCAAAAATTGTGAACTAGAAAAGATGCCTGATAATAAGGACAATTTAAAACCTGTATTTCACTGAACACTTAACATTTTACCCCATTTGGAATATCACCTTTCATAGTATTTCCAGCCAATGTGCATTTTTATTTGAATTAAACCGTTTAGCCACATGTGCATGCCAGCTTAAATAGTTCTGTTTGGAGAACATGATTTTCACCTTTATTGGACAAAAAGTATCATAGGAAGTTGCCTCCTCCTGGAAACTGAACCCAATTGGAAATAAATGAACTGGGATACAGCCAGGCCTGGGAACTGTAAAACAAAAATGTACTTAACAGAGAGCTGTATATCTTAAAATGCTTGAATGTAGTTACCTTTTCAAAAGATGGAATGCTTTCTGGGACTACATTCCATGAAAACAGCTGAACCTTACAGAATTCATGTTATAACTCTTCATGCTTCTATAAAAGGAGCAGGATTCTCTTAACGTTTGTCTGACTTTAATGAGATAAAATGCAGCCTATGACTGCATGTCCTACAGGCTCCAACCACAATTCATGTCCCACTGCAACACATTCTGTGTACTGGGAGTAAAAATGACAGTTCTGACCTCATGATTTGCAGACTACATACACAGATTGGGAGGAGAAGGTACATTCTTGTTTTGTTTGTGAATTGCCTTCAGAAGGAATTGGACCCTAAATGACTCTCTACGCACATAATAAAGCTAATAATTTAGTATACGTTTCCAGACTTCTAGAATTACCTACAGGTCACACATTCCAAAGAAACTTTCAAACAGCAGAGTTTCAATATTTCTGCAGAGTTGTAAGAACAGGTTAAATAGAAAATATGGCCAACATTAGAGGAACTTAGGACTATTCCTTTGAAAACTTGGAGAAATATTCTATTTCAGGAATGTGTTTCCTGAAAAAAAATCCAAATATTTTCTCTTCACACCAAGCAATATTCTTCTCCATTTTTCACGCTATTCAAATTTGAAATCACGATTCAGTCATCCAAGTTACTTTACTTTTAATACCTGCATTTATTTGATGAGGCAACCTGTGAGAATATGCTCTTTCTACTTGGAAGGTAATGTGTTCTTTTATTTTTAATTTTTATTTAGATGTTTCATAAAATAGCCAGTTTCAAAAATCCACTTTAGTACAGTAGTGAGTGTCCCCGCCTCTCACGCGGGAGACCAGGGGTTGAATTCCCACCAGGGAGGCAGTGGTGCCATTTAAGAGTTGGATTTGATGATCCTTGTGGGTCCCTTCCAACTCAGAATATTCTCTGATTCTGTGATTTTGAGAGCTCAGCTGGGCAAAGGTGTTAACCCTCATTGCACTGGCAGTGAATGTGGGACAGACAATCTTTTCACAAAGGACACTTTTGTGTCACCACCCTGACAATAACCTTCCAGTGGACACAAAAATTAAATCTGTGCTGATAAATCAGAGAGTGACAGGAAATTCTTAATATTGGCGTTTTCTCGTTAATATGGTTAAATTGTTAGAAGGCTGGGTAGTTCTTTCATCCTAAATACCACATTTTGCATCAGACATCCTGTGGCTGGAAAATTCCTTAGGAATTCCTTAGGACTACAACCTTTTGGGAGATATAAGCTACACTAAAATTGGGACATGGTCATCTCAAATGCACATTTCTTAGGTTAATTGGCTTGTAAAGTGCTGCAGATTTTCGTGGCTGCTTTCTACTGGCTCCAATATTTGCGTCCAGATCTTGTAAAACAATCCATATCAGTGGGCAGTTGTATCCCAGAGGAATCAGAGTGAATTTAAAAGACCTCAGAATAAATCTGTGAAGATTGCTTTGAAGCCCTGGTGTCTTAATTTCTTTTTCTGTAAATCTGCAAGAAATAACACTTAAGAGCGGTCATGCTGGAAAGCACTTCAAATGACACATTCATCTGAAGGCTTAATGCTGCAAAACATGACTAGAACTTTAATATACAGTGTAATACCTAATTTTGTGAATACTTCTGCAATTAATAAAAAGAATAAAATTCAAATGTTCCTGTGTCATTCTTTGGCTCCTGCATTTTCACCTTTTCTAAATCTCAAGATACTTCCATTAGAAGCATTTGGTGACCTTTGTGAAGGGCTGTTTCTTTTCCAGTAGCAGGTTTTTACCTAACATAGGAGAAAGACATGTAATTCCAAATATGGCAAAATCTGTATGTTGCTTACATTCCCTTGAGATGAAGGAATGAATAGGTGTAAGTGGCATTACTAATACTGAGTCATTAAAAGCCAACACAGTCCTGAAGTCTACCAAGATCTGATGCATATGGAAATGTGTACAGATTGTAGTCAGATGAAAAGTCCACCTCTAAAGTGGAATTAATTTTTCTTTCATCCGAATTCCAAAATTCTTGTGATTAAAAAAAAAAAAATCAGGTTGATAAAAAAATACTTAAAAGTGTAAACTCTGTTAAAAAATTGGATGTTTAGATATATCAAGAAATATTTCAAAATGCACTCATATTTTCACAGAACCACAGAATACTATGAGTTGGAAGGAACCCACAAGGATCATCTAGTCCAACTCACCATCTAACACCCGTACAGAGACTGAACGCACACCCCAGAGTGGTGAACATAAACCTAGTTCCCGCACAGGCCACTCTGAGCCAGGAGAGACCCACAGGACCATCCAGGCCAACACCCCCCAGTTAGACCACGTCACTAAGCTCTTCATCCAGTCTTCTCTTAAACACCTCCAGGGACGGCAACTCCACCACCTCCCTGGGCAGTCCATTCCAATGAGCAATCACTCTCTCTGTGAAAAACCTTCAAATGCATTTTTTGTTAACATGTAGCTAAATATACCCACTACACCCAAATTGTTTGGATTTTGATGCTCTTCAAAAGCAGCGACACTTTTACCATGACCAATTAGAATCCATGAAGTCAAAATCATCTTTTCATAACTATTAAGTATGGAATTTCTTAGAAAAGGCAAATTATATGGAAAGCACTTGGTGATAATGTGCAAACCAACTTTCAAAACTTTCCTTGGGCCTCAACAGTGGAGACCCAGAGTTAGTGTTAGGAGACCCAAGAGTTAATTCTGTGTTTCAGCATCTCAGTTGGGTGGCCCAAATTGTGGATTTCTGTTAGATTAAACGTGTCTTGGAAGAATAGTAACTAACCCAGAGAACTACAGAAAAAGAAAATTAATAGTCAACCTCTACAGACAGTGCTATTAAATGAATGGAGTAACAGTATAACTGGGAAAAAATAAAAACATGAATGCAGAAGTTTTGCAGGGGAAAAGAAAAAATATCACTGTCGAATAGTCCTCCTTTCTCATCCTTCCAAGTGCCAGTAAGATGACAACGTTCTTCAGACTTTGATATTACAGAATCACAGAATCACAGAAAATTATGAGTTGGAAGGGACCCACAAGGATCATCTAGTCCAACTCACCATCTAATACCCGTACAGCGACCGAGAGCACATCCCAGAGCGTAATACCAACCTAGATGCCTCACAGTCTAGCAGGCCACTCCGAGCCGGAAGGGGCCCAGGGTCATCCAGCCCTACACCCCCCAGCTAGACCATGTCACTAAGCTCCTCGTCCAGTCTTCTCTTAAACACTTCCAGGGATGGCGACTCCACCACCTCCCTGGGCAGCCCATTCCAATATGCAATTACTCTCTCCGTGAAAAACCGCTTTAGTTTCTAAGGAATTCTAATTCCAACTGTCTTGGGTGTTTAGCTCATTGAAAAACCTGGAAGTGTATGAAATGTCATCTGAAGGTCAGCTGAACACAGCTGCAATAATCATAGAATCACAGAACCATTAAGATTAGAAAAGACCTCCTGCCTCTGACCAAATACCACCACATCAACTAAACCACAAAGTGCCACATGCAGTTATTTCTTGAACACTTCCAGAGATGGTCACTCCACCACTTCCCTGGGGAGCCTGTTCCAAATATAATAAGAGATGTTAAACCTCACATCTCATCTAGGTTGCAATTCTTGATTCAAGGTAGACACCTGGATGAATTTGAAAAGATTAATAAATGTAAAACGAGGTCTGTTTTATTCAGAGATACATTCATTTTTTTCAGTTAAGATATATTAATTTTCCTTTAGAACTTGATATATTATGGAACCAATTCTCTGCTCATAAGAATTCACCCAAATTCACTGTCAGAGTATGTGATATAGGAGGAAAACCAAAGAGACTCAACCTCCTCATTTGAACAAAACTACTTAGGGTTGTCTCTGCTCCATCCTTCACTAGAGACCTGAGAGCAAAGAAAACCTCTATGTCCCGCACAGACCATGTCTTAAATATGGCTATTCTTGTTGCTGAGAGAAGTGGGAGAAAAGAATATTTCATTCCACCACTCTAACCTTTGAAATGACTTAATATAGTCTTGTCCATAGAACCTCTAGAGATTTGAATGAGAGACTGAAATAGAACAGCAAAGTGGTGTGAAAAAATTTCCATGAGAGATTTCCGTATCTGTGGCTAAAGAAATAATTGATCCTGAATTATTTTTAATCATTTTTAATCATATGATATTTTACAGTGCTGTGAAAGAAACAACTGGGTCACGTAGAATAATGATTTCAACAATCACATTGTACTGTCTTGATTTCAGCTGCTTTTCCCTTAGTTTCCCCCTTCTCAATTTATACCCACTAAGACAAAGCTGATTCAAGGTCTTGACTTCGCCCACCCCTAGTGTTTCTTTGTTACTACAGCAGGAACAATGAAAAGATGGAGGGGAAAAAAAAAGTACTTTTCCCAACAGGTCACTCCCATGTTCTACTCCAGAGGGCACCCATGAATGAATGGCAAATGGCCACTCGGAGGGTTGCCAAATGCCATTAATCAATGCGCCAATGTGGCAACACTGAGCTTGGTGACAGGCATGATTTAATCTATTGTTTGGTAATCAACCTCATCTATGGACGTTCTGTAGTTCTTATAAATCCAAGAGTTATTGTTGGTCTTTTGGAGCAGAGCACTTGGAGAATGTCTTGGTTAATAATCACAAATTGCTCTTTTCTTCAGTCAAAGAGGTAACCATTTCATGATTGTTTGAGGGAACAGATTATGTCAGCTGGACCTAACAGAGTGTGCTTTGTCTCACTGAATTCTACTTTACCCCAACCAACCCTCCCAAATCTCCATGCAATCTTCACATTGGGAGTTGCTTAGTAGGAGCAGTGGATAATAATGCCTTTCATCCACTCTCTGATTCAGATTTAATAACTGGAATTACTTACCCCCCAATTAAAGGGCAACGTTACTTCCGCTGTTTATTGTTCCTGTGATTTACAACCTAATACCATACACACACCCCCCCAAATCTACCTCATCAGTATGCAACAGTTAATGGATTACTTCATCCTTGTTATCTTCTGAATTACAACAAATTATTCATTTGATGAAGGAAGGAGTGAATCATTTCATCTGTTTCAGAATGTGCACACTCAAAAGTTTTAAGATATTCTGAGTTTATACTGAGAAAAGATCTGAGAACAAAACACTCATTTATAACATTTCAGATTGCAAAGTAGAAGCTCGTAAAACTAGATGCTTTCAAAGATTGAAAAGTTGCCTCCCAAAGAAAATGGAAGGACTTGTGGAGTTTCCCTTTACTGGAGATATTCCAGAACCATCTGGATACAATCCTGTGCCACGTGCTCTAGGATCACCTGACTTTGGCAGGGAGGTTGGACCAGATGACCCACTGTGCTCCTTCAAACCTCACCCATTCTCTAATTCTGTGAAACATCAATAGAAAGCACTAGCACTTGTTCAGATAATTCAAATTTAGCTATGCCTGTGTAAATTAGGAGATCTGATGTAACTGCTCTTGGCTGGCAAAAAGAAATGACTTAGTCTGCTTTCAATGGCTTAGCTTTTCTTTTTAAGTTGCTTAGCCATGCTCATTTTGCTATCAAAATTATTGCATTATTCAAAATATTATTTTACTTCTCAGATCACTTGCGGGGATAAATCGAAATTTCTACCCACCTGTGGTGCAAGTTAAGATTGGAAAGTTGCACAATCCATCTCTAACAAATATGTATTTTTCTAGTTAAAAGATCTCAGTTGTGGTGTCGTTTACAGAGTTGCACTGTATGCTTGGAGTTTTTTTATGTCTGGGCCCAAACTGTTCTGTAAACACCTCATTTAACCTCCTGGTGTTCTCAGGCCAAATGACTGAGCAAAGCCAGAGAGAAAACTTTGCCAAACTGAAAAAAAATCCCTTTTATGTATAATTTTTCAGTTTTGTGTCTCAACCAGAAGACATCCTGACAACTTAATAGTAAAGAAAGTTGGCCAGGAGGCAGAAAAATGTGACCTGTAACAGCTCTTTTAGAAATAGATGAGTCAAAAAAAATTATATGGACTCAAACATTGTGCTTGTAGTATTACAAGCTTTACTTAAGGATATAAGAAGCATTTTTAATACTTGAAAATGATCAGCCTGTAAAATTATTTACACTGTTTTTACTACTATTCTAACGGTAATGATTGAGGTACTACTATTTTACTGGTGCTGTGACAAATTTCACTTCTTATCAATAATTTCTGTTCCCTTTAATTTAATTTCTTCTAACTCCAGTTGAGTTTAGTCGGTCTCCCTTTGGGGAATAATAGTGCCATGATTTCATATGGAAACCTATTGTTCACAGGTTTCAAAAATAGGTGGTATGAACATCATAGGACTAAGTTATTTTAAATGATTACCTGAGAATCTTTACAAAAGATATAATTTCTCTGCACTTGTTTGCTCCAGCGGACAATATTACTTTCTTGAACCACATTATCAATCCTAGCCATGTTTACAGGTCATTTCTCTCTAATTCCATGTGTTAAGTTACAATCAAGTGACAAGTTTTTTCAGGTTGTTTGATAAAAACTCCCCAACTGCTGAAGATTTAAAAGAATATTCTGTTTGTTTGGGAGTGTTTTTTCTTTGTTTGCTTATGAGAAAGCCTGTAATCTGCATTTTCACTGCACAACAGATGAGCTTCCTGGTGTTCTCCAAAGCTCACCAGACTCACACTGGCCACATCTGGAGGGGATGGAGTGCTGCACCTTCTCCTCCACCCCCTGCTCTTCCTCTGCAATAAAGGAGTCATGATGTATTTCCACAGGTCTGCCAGTCCAGATAGTTGAGGACAACTGTGAAATGCAAAGTTTTCTTGTCTTCGTACACTTTAAAATGGAGTAATTTCTTCAGGGCTCCACAGCTCCACTGAACTGCCTTTATCCTAAGTCTGGCCTATCTTATTCACCACTGGTTTCTGAAGACTGGTGGTAAGTGCAGGGATATTACAAAAAGAAAGAATCAGTATCACAGATGGAAAAATGTCTTCCTTTCATGCACTAAATCCAGGGCATCAATTAATTCCCTGAAGTATTAACTGTCTCTGGGATGCTCTCAGCTTCCTGAGGCAACCTGGAGCTGCTAGACCATAGAATCATAGAATGGTTTGGATTGGGAGGGATCTTAAAGACCTTCTCATTCCAACCCGCTGCCATTTGAAGGGACACCTTCCACTATCCCAGGTTGCTCAGAGCCTCATCCAACCTGGCCTTGGACACTTCCAAGGATGGGGCATCAACAGCTTCTCTGTGCCAAGGCCTCACTACCCTCAGAGGGAAGAATTTCTTCCCAAAATCCAACCTAACCCTGTTCTCTGTCAGTTTGAAGCCATTCCCCCTTGTCCTGTCACTCCAGGCCCTTGTAAATAGTCTCTTTCCATCTTTCCTGTGGACTCCCTTTAGGTACTGAAGGCCACAATTAGATCATTCTGAGGACTTCTCCAGGCTGAAAAATCCCAATTCGCTCAGCCATTCCTCTTAGGATTGGTGCTCCAAGCACAGGACAAGCAGAAAATCTGTGCCCTATGAAGCGGCAGCTGGAGCCAGAAGGGATAGCTAAGGGCACAGAGTACCTGTATTAGGGGAATGAAATAAAGCACATAGTGGTAGACACTCCATCAGTGTCTAATACAGCAGAATAAGAGCCAGGCTTCATGAGTCAGACTGTTCTTAGTCAAGCAAATAGAAAAGAGGGGCTGTTTTGTTCTTTGGAAACAATGTTGATTGTATGGAGCCTGTTAAAAAGCCAGAACTCCACTTCTGATATTTGACTGGAAAAGAGGTAGAGGGGTCATGAACTTTTTGTGTTTAATTGTCTTGAGCTGTTTTTTCTTCTTTTTTTTAAACAGAATAAGTCCGTTTAAGTGAGACATCCCCTGTGATGAACAGTTCTGATTAAAATAAATGCACCAAATTGGTTGTTTACATCTGTTGTATCAGAATAACAGAAAATCCAGAGTCAACGATGCCAAAACCAATGTCAGGACATGATCAAAGAAAATTACATACAGGGGCGGGTGCAGTACCTAGGTTTGATGACACCAAACTGCTTTTATTATTAAAAGAATGTCTCTAGTTAATTGTGGCCAGCCTATAATGTATCTAGGTCTTTCATTCCCTTTTAAATCTCTACACAGTTTTAAACTACTATTCACATTTTATTGATGGTTTCTCAAAGTCATATAGTTCAGCTGTCCAGTTTTTGGTGCATAAAAATAGAGATGTTGAATATCACCACCATTAGGAAACTGTTAATAATGGCTTAGATGTTCACAACTTACACATGAATATGTGGAGGGGGAAAAAATTCAGTTCCCATCATTTTTTATTGCCGAGAACCACATATACATCTGATGGAAAATGTACATTTAATTGATTCCCAGACTAGGTCATTTTGATATTTGTCACAATGTCACTATCCCCATTGAACAGCTGATTTTGTCCCCAAGCAGTGTCACACCTAATAAAACTATACACAATTTTTTGCTCATTAGCTTATATGCCTCCAAGGTATTTTATATCTGCAATTATGCATTTTCTCATTCTCTGGCTCTGTTTCAAATGTATGGCCAGTACAACTCACTGAACTGGGTTTTAAAAACACGAAAAACCTGAGTATTGACAATATACAGGGGGAAAAAAAATAACAGAATCACAGAATTTCTGAGGTTGGAAAAGGCTTCCTGAGATTGACTCGTTCAATCCGTGCCTGCTCAAGAAAACTGAGCTATAGCAAGTTGCCCAGGACCACGTTCAATCTGGTTTTAAATATCTTCATGAATGCAGACTTAAGACTCTCTCTTGGCAACCTGTTCCAGTGTGTAACTATTTCCCCAGTTAGAAAACAAACAAACTAACAAACAAACAAACAAGCCAGTTTTCTTGTTATCGGGGGGAATTTCATGTGTTTCAATTTCTGCCAACTGCCTATTGCTCTATCATGGAGCACCTCTGGGAAAGAACTGGTTCTCTCATCTTTATGTCCTCCCTTCCAAGTCTGCTGAACTCCTTTCCTGATGGTGAGTCCAGAGCTTGTACTGGTACATGGGGTCAGTCCTTCCCCAGGAGCACACTGGGCACTTCCCTTTGCTGAGTTTCATGAGATCAAGTCAGTCCTTCAGTCCATTGAATTCCTTCTAAATAACAATACACCCCTCTGGTGTATTGGTCCCTCCTCACAGTTTTTTATCTTCAGCAAAACTGCCAAGGGTGCGCTCTGACCCATCTCTCAGTCTATTAATGAAAATGCTAAACAATCTTGGCCACAGGACTGGTCCCAAGAGTGCACCATAGTGACTGGTCTCTGTCTGGTCTCTGAACCACTTATTAAAACCCTCCAGGATCAACCATTCAGCAGGTTCTGAGCCCATTAGAATGCGCACTTACCTAACTCATATTTCGTGTACCATCTACAAGGATGGTATTGGAGACAGCATCAAAAAACTCATTAAAGTCAAGATGAACAACATCCAATGCTGTCCTGTTATCCATGAAACTGTTCAGTTCACTGCAGAGGGCTTTCAGTTCAGAAAAACATAATTTCCCCACTGCAAATCCATTCTGAATACTCATCATCATCTTTTTGTCCTTCATGTGTTTGGAAGTGTGCTCCAGGATGTATGCCTCCATCACCTTCTCAGGAATTGGTTTCCTGGCTGTAGTTCCCTGCATCACCCTTCTGGCCCTTCTCAAAGATAGAGGTGACATTTCCAGTCTTCCAGTCTTTAGGAACCTCTCCTCATCACTGTGACATTTCAAAGACAGTTGGGAGTGACCTCCCGGTGATACGAGGCAGCTCCCTCAGCCCCTGAAGGTACAACAAGGAATTATGTGTGTTCATCTTGTATAAGTGCTTCCCAACATCATCCTCCCCCACCAGGAGCAAGTCTTCCTTGCTCCAGACTGTTGGCCTATTGATTTACTTGACGGTGATCTAGCTGCCTAGTAGTATTTATGGGAATTTTTAATTAATTTGTGCATCTTATTGAGCAGTTTCAATAAACCTGACAAAACCTCTCCATGCAAGTCTTCACTAACTGCAAGCAAGGTTGCAGTGTACAGACATGTTGGAAAAATACAGGTAATAAATTATACCATTTATAATATCCAAAATTAATAATGTAACTAGATTTCAAGTCCATCATCATAAATGTCTTTTGTTCTACTGTTCATTACCTTCCTTTTACTCAGCTTTCATGTCTCTTTTAGCTTGAAATCAGCTCATTATTGAGACTAGTGTTTCAGGATTTCTTCATATGGCAAATTACCTGCAAATGCATTTTAAAATCTCTCAGTGTAAAGTGCTGCACAAATAAAGTTCTGCAAAATGCACATTTTCAAGTAAATATGCAAAATAACTTTAAGCTCTAAGGTGTTGTAAGATTCCGAAAAAACCAATAGATTAAAACAACATAATCTTTTGCCAGACTGTGTTTCTTTAGCAAAATGGTTCGTTAAAGCAATGTTGACACACTTCAGCACAGTTACAGAAGCACAAGGAAGATAAAAACTCCTATTGTTGTATTAGAATTAAATGGTTGCAAATTACAGTGCCAGGGGAATTAGGGATTAATCCAAATGGATCTGCAGGATCCAAAACTACATTCTGTCTAGTAAAATAAAATTTCTTCTAACTCAGGTAATTTAATTACAATTATGCTGACTTACAAGATCCATGGGTTGTCCAAAAGTACAGAATACATCTGTTTTGACATGCATGTATATTTTTCTACCGATCTATGGTTTTTTAACAATAAATTATATATATTTGATAAAGTGAAATAACACAATATGCAATGCCGTTAATAGTTATGAAGGGAGTTATTTATAATCCCCTCAGCATTACAGCCTGAAGATAGTTTAGTGATGAGTCAAACTGTCCCCAGTGCAAATCAGAAACCAAATGGCAGAAGAACTGGTTTTTAAGGACTGGAAAACTTGACATGTCCGAAAAGCCCTTCAAGGCCTGAACAGTGCGAATAATGTTTAACTTGCAGCTGTGAAACCAGTTGGTCTGGAGTTACCACCCTCTTCCCTTCTGATCTGAATCCTTTAACATCTCATGGATAGCATTATAATGAGCCCCTCAAGAACAGAAAATAAAAGCAAAGAAACATTTTTCAGTGGGCTGCACTCGTTCATTGCCGCTTGTCTCACAGTATCACAGTATTGATAAGGTTGGAAAAGACCTTGATTATCATCCAGTCCAACCTATAATCCAACTATAGCTAACATCTACATCTAGATCATGACATTCAGCACCTCATCCAGTCTACCCTTGAACACCTCCAGGGATGGCAACTCAACCACCTCTGTGGGCAGCCCATTCCAAATCCGGATCACTCTTTCAGTGAAAAACCTTTCCCTAATATCAAGTCTGAACTTCCCCTGCTGAAGCTTAAGACTATGACCTCTCATCCTGTCTTCAGTGCCCAGGGAGAAAAGACTGACACCCCCCCCTGTCTACAACATCCTTTTAGGTAGTTATAGACAGCGATAAGGTCACCCCTGAGCCTCCTCTTTTCCAGGCTAAACAGACCCAGCTCCTTCAGCCCCTCCTCATAGGGCTTATCTTCCAGCCCTTTACCGTCCTAGTTGCCCTTCTCTGGACTCGTTCCAGCACCTCGATGACTTTGAGGGATCACTGGAGCTCAGAAATTCCCATCACACTCGTATCCCAGATTGGTTACACAGAGGGCTGGATCTGGGCTTCTGCAAACTGTTAGAAATTAAAGCTGTGCCTGTAATTATATTTCAGGGAGATCCAACACCTTCCATTTCTAACATGGCTGCTGGGAAGGACTGAGGTCTCCTCAGTGTGTCCCGTTCCACAAATGAATCAAGAGACTGTGCATTTTTCCCAGAAAATGTCCCAGGTCATGCAAATGCAGATGTCAGAAAGAAATATCAGATAGAAATGAATAAAGAATGCAGATGAAGGGGGGGATCTGGAACTAGAGCCCTCCAAAGATGTGCTGCATACCTGGAGGCCTGAAAAAGAAGGAGTGCGTTCCATCCTTCCAGCAAAACAGGAAAAATTGGGGCAGCTTCATTGGTTTGAAATATGTGACGTTGTTGGTGCAGGCCAGGAGGATAATCTGAAAAAAAAAAAAAAGAATAACCTAAACCCCACAACATCCTTCATGGTATAGTCGAACCACAAAAATAAGTTTGAAAGTGTCTGATGGTGATTATACTGTGATGAGGTTATATAATGACATATGCCATGTAAATGATTTTGTAAATTTAAATTAAAATTAATCTCAGTATGGAGGAGATCTCACAGGGCAAATTTCACCTAGGAATATAAATTCTTATTAAATATGTGAGTTAAGGGTACTGCTTCTCCTCCCCTTCTTTTGCAGAAACACATCAGTGTTCCTTAGTGATTCATTTTTTTTTTTAAATGAAATTCCATCAGTGACTCAATGAGATCCAACATACACTTTTTTTTCGTAATTCATCACAAATTCATGGTGAATTTCTCAGATACTCCCAATATTACCCTTTTCTCCTAATATTTTTAGCTGTGACTCACCACAGATACTGAAAGACTGAGTGGGAAGTGCTGAATGAATTCCTCTTTCATTACAGGAACAAAGATAATTATACAAGGGAACCATGAAATACATGAACTTCAAGGAAAAAGATTTCCCCTTTAGCAAGAAGATTCTGGGACATATATTGAATCAGGCTGCTTCTTGTTCAAGGCCTTTTCTTCCAGGAAGGAAATGATGCTTCCATAACTGTGACTTAATGAACTATTATTGGCCAGCTCTAACTGCAGGTAAAAAAAAAAAAAATTAAAAAAAATAAAATTTTCCTCCATCCAGATCTATGCAAAAACTCCTGAACATTGATCCATGCTGTACAAAAAAGTAAACTGTTGGACAGAAGCTGAAGTTGGTAACGATTTATTTTTATTTTTTTTCTTCACACTGAATTTCAAAGTTAGAGGAAGGTGAGACATAGGGTCTTCAACCCCTTCTTTTGTGGTTGTTTTCTTCCTCCAAAAAGTAAGTTTCTCTGGAAATTAAGATTATCTAGAATTCTTTTTCTTCATCATGACAAAATACACTTTCCTGTTTTTACACCTATTTGCCATGATTTTCTTTGCTTTGTCAAGAAGAAAGTATTCACTTTTCAAGGAGCCAAAGTAAGCTCCATGGGTAAATTGTTCTTCTTTATATAAAAGTATTTCTAATTCCTCTGGTGGTTTTCCAAAAAAATGATGCGATTTTTAAAATAATTTTGTTGTGTACATCTCTGGTTTTAAAATATTGGTTCCACTGGTTCTTCTGTTAAATCTTGTCCTAAAATAAACGAAATGCTTTATTTTTCATATTTCTTTATCATACTCATCATTCCCATACCCCAAATAAAAGATTTTCTTCTAAAGAGATTCAACATTAGTGAACTCGCTCTAAAGATTTCTCTAACATATTTTTGATGAGTTGAAGTTCTAATGAGTGCCTTTGGGTAAGTTGTGAGTTTATGTGCTTAGAGATATTCAAATACCCATTTAAGCTGTGTTTTGTTCATGCTCAAAACAAGGAATAATCTTGGGCAATAGATAACTTGAAATCAAGAGAGGTAATTTAATTTATTCCTGGCTGTAGAAGGGCTTCTAGAGACATTCAGCAACTAGATTTTGAAAGACTTTTATTATAGATATACAAATATCAGCATAATACTTGATCATGAGGTCACTATCAAAGCTGAATTCAAGCAGAAAAATATAACTAGAAATCTGTTCATCCTCAGAAAATCTGGTTGATACGTTTGAACAAAAAATACTGCAAATTTCTATCAAGAAAAAATGGATTTTACATGGTGGCAGAATTTTTATTCTTGGAAATCAGACTAAACAATGTCCTATTCACAGGGTAGGTCACGTTCAGTACTAAAACCATTCAGAAGGGGAATGATTTAGACAGAGGACCTGATAGATCATATTCAAAGTCACAAGAGTAAGACCTAGGAACAACAGCCTTCTTATTTCAGAGGAAAAATACTGCCAGAAACTTCAGTGCCTCAAAATCTGATTACTTATGAGTTTTCTATGCAAGTTTTGAAGCCTGATGTTTCATTCTGCACAATTACAAGACTTTCTGTGTGGTTTTGAAAAAAGTGGTTCTGGAAATTTCTGAGGAAGACCTCTGAGGTTTTGTAGAATTGCTAGTATCAGTCTGTTGTCCAAAATGTTAGATCAGTGAAGTTGTGTTAGAGATGATTCACATCTTCAGAGAAAACATATAATGGGCCAAAGTCTTGCTTGGTGGAACTCCAGAGAATGTAATGGAGCTACATGAGGGATTGATTTTTGTTAATCTTGGATAAAATTATTCAGTCACATTAAATTTTAGCTCAAAAAAATAATAAATGGCTTGGAGCCTTGGGGCCCACAGGCCTGATTCCTCAAGGACACCATGAGCTCATCTCAAAGGTTGGTTCATAGATATTAAACAAATTGACTTCAACCTACTCCCTTGGAAGTGACGGTGCAGTGGAACTCTCCTGTTCCCTCAGTGACGATCGGCTTGAAGGATTGGTCCCCACTGTGGGAAGGTGATCCAAAGAACATCTGGTTCTTTTGGGAAGTGGGATGCTGTTACTGCAGGAAGTGATGGAACAGCTCTCTGAATGAAATTTACAGATTTCTGAGTGCTCTGCTCTATAGAGAACCAAGGTTGCCATCATTAGCTTGCACAGTGTTAGATCTGAACAAATTCTTGCTCTGATGTTGGAACAGTTTGATGAGAAACTTCAGCCTTTCACCAGAGCAACCACTTTGAAAGTGGGTCATGGAAAGTAATTCACTTTTAGCAATGAGGAAGTGACAATGCCCTTTATGAAAAATAAAAATATTCTTCCTTCCAGAAATCTTTACTTCCAGAAATCTACCCAGTGGGATGTATCACTTCCTAGACCATTTTTCCCAGGTGGGATATTCCAGGCTGTACAGCAAAGCAACTTGAAGATGCTGGTGGTTTCCCTGATCAACACTGGCTAGTTCAGGCTCGACATCACAAGCCCAACAGGGGTTGGCACCTGGAGAACCAAATCCAGGGAATTTTTTTTTCTAATTCTTGTCAGGAGGCAAACACCCTCTGCTCAGAAATGTGAAGATTTCAAGCTGACATAATTTTTTGCCCTCCAGCTAATGATAGCAGAGGTTCAAACTATGCATTCCCATAAGACAAACTTAAAAGATTACATTTTTTTGCTTTCTTTTCAATCCACCATGTAGACACTGCCAGGACAAGGAAAAATTATTTCTTTTATGTATCTGCTACAAAATAGGAGATAATGAGAGTGTTTCCTAAAGCAAAACATGCTGCAGCCTTTCACATGCACTTTGATCAGCCTGTGGCAGGACAAACCCAAAACCTTTACAGCAGTCCTTGGCCTTTCAGGCAGTGAAATGAGCTGCTTCCCTCACTTACTGGAGCAAGGACTTTTTAATCTTTGGGATTTTTTTTTTCTCACCATTCACAAGCCCACCCAGGCAGCATGTAATTCATCCAGACAGGAAATATTCCATTGTGTGGGCCAGATTACTTGGAAATGATTCACTTGTACCTGAGTTCAAAGCTTCTAGCATGGATCTGTGGTACATTCTAGTCCACAGTCACTCTTGCTTCAGACTTCTGTCTTCCATGCAAATAAACTGCTAGAGAAAAACTTCTGAAAGTTCAGTGGCTTGAAACTATCTTGGATTTAAGAGTTTCATCTGAGATTTATGAAAAGGAAACAGAGAATAAATCTTTTAGTGGAGAGGAAACCCTTCACGAAAAGCCCACGTTTCACGTGATTGCCAACCCAGAAGAAAAAGTTTATTTTCCCCCGAGGCTCTAAAATGATTTGAAGTCCAGTATCTTAACTCACCCCATAATGATGTGTATATAAGATTACACCACTTTCCTGGCAATCTTCTTCCTGGTTTATTCAGTATTACAGTGTGGCTGTTCAGCACAGGTGGAGGAAATAAGATAAGCACCACCTTCTCTGCTGTTTTTCTACCTTGTTAGTATATGCAGTGAAGGCATCTGTGAGAAATCCACATCATGCCTGGACATGTAGGAGATTATTTTCCCATTGCATGAAAATATTTGGGATCACTCTCTGTCTCTCATCTGTTTGCATCATGTTCAAGATGATCCCTTGGAAGCGAAACGTAACAGCAAGATAAGAACAGTAAAGGATAAAAATATTCTACATCCCTCAGTGCCCCAAAGCTTGAGGTATTACATTATTGCCCATGCAATTCTCCAGGAAGAAGCAAAGGCAGGCAAGGCTCTCAAATCCAAATGCTCCGAGGTTATTAGTGTTTTTCTGCATTACTGACCATATCATGAAGTGTTTGGATGATGCTCTCAGGCACATGGTGGGATTCTTGTGGCTGTCCCGTGCAGGACAAGGAGTTGGACTTTGATGATCCTTGTTGGTCCCTTCCAAATAAGGACATCCTGTGATTCTGTGTATTCAGAGGTCATATTTTGAACCCAACAGACTAAAGAAAATTCTACAGTCTTTGACAGGATCACCTGCACCAACGTTGTTTTGCCTTTAATTGCCTGAACTCTGGTTTACAGACCTATCTTCAGCAACCTGAGCAGAGGTACCCCAATGAAGTTTCCTAGGCACTTCCTTTTATTCATTCTAGGTCATCTTGAACATTTTTTTAACAACTCCAAAAACATCAGTAGAAAACCACTGACAAAACAACGTGCAAGAGCCTTTATTTTTTTTTCCTTTGTGGGATTGAATACATTGCCTAGCATGCAACAACCCTCTTATATGGATCACTGGAGCTGCATGAGTTCATATTAGAGATCACCATGAGGTGGAAGATTTCTACCAGCAAACGGTACTGAATTTCAGAGGAGAAATATCAAGCTCTGCCCTTTATCCCTGTTTCCAATTTCCAACATTATTAGTTTGGAAGGAGCTGAGATCAAGCTGAAATCAGAGGGCCTGTAAATAACCCACAGGGACAAAACATGCCTCTTCACTACTTTTTGGACTCGTACTCACTAAGCAAACACCCAACATTAAGAATGGCACCTGAAAACAGAGGAAGCTGCAGGGGTCATGACAAAAATCTTTATTTTGGGTGTCCTGCAAACTCTTCAGGGCAGAAAGAAGGTTGTCTCTGAAAAAGTACTATGGGCTCACTAGAGAGGACTGTGTGCCTTTCTTACTGATGCTGAAAGCTGAATAGGGGATACATACTGTGCTGATACTTATTTTGGGTATGGGTGGTTGTTTTGCTAGAGACTGGTGGCAAGGAAATGCATTGTGCTTCAGCAATTGAACTCCAGGAGAATGGTTTACTTTTTGCCTGAACTCTCCTGCATTTCAAGGACAGATTCACACAGAATCACAGAATATACTGGGTTGGAAGGGACGCACAGGGTCATCGAGTCCAGCTCCTAAGTAAGTGTTCATACAGGAACTGAGCCCACAACCCTGGCGCTAATCTCAGTGTCATGTCATCATCTTTTTTTTTTCTATAATGACCTAACGTCCTATCCCATGATCCCNAATTTGACATTGTCTCCATTTGACAATAAGAAATTGAAGTCAACAAAGCTTAGGAATCTAAATACCTCAAAATCTGGAGAAATAAAACTATCACTTCCACCTTTAAGAGACAATTTTCAAGTCTTTGTAAGCATTCATTTTCCTTGAAAGCACCTTTTAACTGCCTGATATTTTTTAATGAGAAGACAAAACTTAGAGAATTAGAAGACTTTGTACTGTTGGAATGTTTAGGAATGGCTTTAAACTGAAAGGAAGCAGGTTTGGATTACATATTAGGAAGATATTCATTATAGTGAGGGTGATAAGGCCCTGGCACAGGTTGTCCAGAGCTGCTGTGGCTGCCCCATCCTCAGAAGTGTCCAAGGCCAGGTTGGACAGGCCCTGGATCAACCTGGGATAGTGGAAGGTGCCCGTGCCCATGGCAGGGGGCTGGAATTGGGTGGTCTTTCAGGTCCTTTCCAATCCAAACCAGTCTGTGATCCCATGAATGACTCAGAAGATTTGGATGCAAAATTATGGACCAAGCAACATGCTTGAGAAACAGAGGGCTAAGGAGTATACCATTTAAAAATTACTCATCTTACTGTGGGGAAAGAAAAGGCATGAACATCTTTTCCACTGTTTCTTGAAAAAAAAAAAAAGGATGAGGATCAGTAATCCAGCTAACTAAATTTTTCAAAAGATCTGACCAGCATGTTCTAGAAACACAATCAGAAACCAAAATTGCTCTGACTAACAAGAAGTTCTTCATGGGAAATTATACTAAATACAATGAAAAATGTTTGTAACCAGCTGAGACCATGTACTTCTTGAAGAAAAACACAGTGAAAAAAGATCTAATATTAACAGCTCTGTGATGCACAAGATCTTGAACACCAGCAGGTTTTCAATAATCTGCTTCCTAAGTCAAAATTCTTTATCCTGATTTTGGAAGATTACCTTATTAGTTTGCTTGGCACATCTATTTTCAGTCACTTGTCGTAGCTGTGGAAAAAAAAAAAGTGAGACTTTTGACCTACTCCTTTTGTCTGGTGGATTTGAACTCATGCCTGTTTACTCCTAGTGATTGTTTACATACAACTAGGTAGAAAGAAGCAGCTACTGGCTTCTACCAACAGTAGATCTCACTTTTAGGAGAGATCCAAACAATACCTCCTGTTATATTCCACATGCTTCCTCACATAGTGTGTGAATTGCCTTTTCGCCTTAACCTTTCCTCTGCTTCCAATCTTGACACAGGTTGGATTCTTTTACATGAAAAATTTGACCAGAAAAGGAAAAAAGTATTTCCAATATTAAAACTCAGTTGCATTACGGTCACATCTCTGAGTCTCTTCCCTGTATAGATCCATCCATTGTGCGTTCCTGTTGTCACACACAGGAAGGACTCAGAGCTGTAGGACAACCAAAGGTGAAATGTGAAACAAGCATGTCACAGGAGTCAGAAAAAGTGATGAACAGAGACAAAACCCAGAAGTATTTCTTTTTCAAGGAATTACACTGGGTCATGGGTTTCTGCCTCAGCATGCAATCTCCAGGGTGTTTGTGATAAGTATAAATCCGGGTTTCTGTCATGTCATCTGTAATAGGGGGATCCTATTATTGATGGCTACTATTTCCTGGTAAAAAAATAAATAAATTAGCAGAAATCCAGAACTATTATTTAGGATTAGTCCAAAGGGTTCTCCCCAAAAATCTCATTCCAGTAGCTGAAAACACACTTAGTAAGTGAGGAAAATGGAGGTTAAGCAGAAGGGAAGCACTTTCTGAGGGTCATGAAGATGGCAACAGGGAGAGACAGAATGTGAGCCTGGTCACCACTGGCCAGGCTGGGATCTCATGTGGTAGAAAGGAGGAAGCACATCTGACACAGATGTCAGTGCTACATGGAGAGGAGACTCAGCCTTTCACCTCCAGGAGCTGTTGTTGTAAAGTTTCTCCATGGTGGACTCTTCCACTCTTGGACGTGAGCAATGGTTTGAAGTCTGGTCTCAGAATATGGGTCTAACTACAAGTTACTCAAATCCCTGGAAAAGGTCAGACACTCTCTTACTCACAGATGTTGTCCTGGAAAAGGTGTTTCATCGGTTCAGTGTTCCAAGCAAAGGAAAAAAATCCATTTGGCTAAACTTCTGTTGGATATTATCAAGGGATTATAAACATTCCACTTTAAAATGATATGTCCAGCTGCTGCTTGCTACTTACAAATCTGGGTTTCAGTGCCGATTTTGAAAAATATATAACGTGGATTAAATTGCCTTCCCAAAATTTTGTCTGGGAAGCAAACACAAAGAGATCACCACAAAAGCTTTTACTGTCAGTTATCTCATAGACTGAGAATATTAATTTCTGTTCCATATTTGTGTGGCTAGTAAAGTAAATATGAATCCCCATATATGCTTACTTAGTCTGATGGGAAAGTAAAGTTTTTCCTCATTGTGGGAAAAGAACAGTCAACCTTCGTGGAGGGGAGGAAATCCCCAGTGTCAGTTGGCTAATGTGTAGTAAAACCCAGAATGATATTTAAGAACACCTTGTGTTGACCTCATTTTCCATCCAAAATACATGAGAACTGGAAATAGTATACAAAAAAAATCCACTTGCTACATTGTTGGTCAAAACAGCTCATTTTGATGTAACCATTTCATTCCTCTAATAACCTAATTTATACTGCTTTGTCTATTACAGACTAAAGATGCCTGAATTTACTGTAAAAAATCCACCTCAATATTTCCTTTTGCATTCAGTTCCTTCTTGGGTCATCTTTGATGACAAGCAGACTGATGGCAAGGAGAGAAACAAACACACATTAGAACAGCCTGTTCTGATTATGGATGTACTTGTGATGAAGGCACTTGACTGAAAATCAATTTGTGGTTCAGCTTTTGGCTCTGCTGCAAAGCTCCTGCTTGAAATTGTACAGGTCACAGACTTTATCTCTGAAAAAAAAAATGCAGGTAATATTTATTTTACTGCAGTTTTGTCAGGATAGCTTCACTTCTGGTTGAAGGCATCACACACACGTACCTGGATGAAAAGCTGTATCCCTGAACTCATCACGCCGTGGAATGTGCTTACTCGCAGCAATGTTTATGTTAAGTTTTTAAGAAATTGTTCTCAAATTCCTGCGAGTCTTGTGCTGATTATGGGCATGCAATCTAATATGGAAACTGAACCAAACTGCTTGTTTTATGGCTTTTAATCAGACAGCAGACAGAAACAACATATGGCATTAAGCTAAGAACTAGAATTCTTCTGGCAAATATTTGAAATAACCCTGCACTGAGAAAATACACCCATTTGTAACCAGATGACAAACAAAAACAAAAGAAAGACATCGTGTTATGAGTATTACCTCAGCAAAACCTTTCTTACATGCAGCAGTGGGCCAGCTGTGTTGCATATAGCTGCAGGAGATCTCAGGGCTGAGATCCAGCTCTGGGTTTATTGATGTTGTCCTAAACTAGGAAATATATTCCTAACAACTGAAAGCTTCTGTACAATTAATAAATCTCTTCATTCATTTGAAAATTCATAGTTTGTGTTTTAACAAGTCCAAATGCCAGGTTCTTCACTTTGGACATAGCAACCCCATGCATCACTATCGGCTGGGGGAGGACTGGCTGGAGAGTGGTGAAATGGAGAGGGATTTAGGAGTAATGATTGACAGAAAACTTAATATG
>WEKX01029335.1:22978-127246 GCA_013390025.1 Pitta sordida
AAAAAAAAAGATGATGACATGACCCTGAGATTAGCACCAGGGTTGTGGGCTCAATCCTTGTGTGGGCTCTTACCTAGGAGTTGGACTTGATGATCCTTGTGCGTCCCTTCCAACTCAGAATATTCTGTGTGCTTCCCTGTGATCAGTATCAGCCACTCAGGCCCACTCCATATGCAGTGCTAAACAGATTGCACTCTCAGAAATTAACATCATTTCAGAAAATATAAAATTAAGGGATAGCAAAGAGAGTCAGTAAGTTAAATAAGATCTTAATATAATGCCCCACCAATGGCATGTTATGAATGGGGACCAAAAATCATGGTCCTTTGAAGGAATTTTGTAGGCAAACTTTCTGTGTGTGTCAGATACTGCTGCCTAAATAAGGTCTCCTGACACACCCTCATTTAAGTGCAGTTGGCCTTTCAATTTGAAGCTGCTTTGGCCAAGTGGCTCATCGTTTCTCTCTTAATTTTACTTCAAAACTTGTTTGCATAGATGTCTTTCTTTTTACTTCTCATGCTAAGAAGCCTTTCAAAGCTGCAGATACATGGCCTGGCTTTCATTTCTTTGACCACGTTGCACGTTCAGGTCCAGCACACCTGCAAGTTAACGGCTGTCTAGAGAG
Organism: Pitta sordida; assembly: GCA_013390025.1. Taxonomy (NCBI): domain Eukaryota; kingdom Metazoa; phylum Chordata; class Aves; order Passeriformes; family Pittidae; genus Pitta; species Pitta sordida. The sequence continues at coordinate 23,604 of WEKX01029335.1, forward strand.
CCAGCCTTTAGACTGATTGGAATTTCATTTCAGACAACATTCCAAGCGCCCTGGCCTTCTCCTGCCTCTAAAACACACGTGCTGGGCTTGAAAAAATACCTGTAAATGTGCTGAAAGGAAATTGTTGAATGCTTCTTCCCTCGCCCCCTCCTCTTCGGCACCCCATTCCGTGGCACTACGACGAGGCAGACCGGGAAATTCCTCTGGAAATGCTAACACATGAGCCTCCTATTAAACCAGAACCCTGGCCTTTACCAGGCAAGTCCACTGGTGTGAGCAAATTCCCAGAGTCTTGATTTATTGAAAGGACTAGCACAGCTTTTCTCTGAGATTTGGCAACAAGGGGATGTGTCAGCATTAGGAAGATTTGGGGCCCTTTTTTTCTGGCTGTGGGAACTGGGATTGTTCAGACTGGAGAAGAGGAGGCTCAGAGGTGACCTGATTGCTGTTTACAACTACCTGAGGGGAGGTTGCAGCCAGGTGGGTGAGGATCTCTTCTCTCAGCTGTCGACACCAGAACAAGAGGACATGGCCTTAAACTGTGCCAGGGGAGGTTTAGACTGCATGTTAGGAAGAGGTTTTTCCCAGAGAGAGTGATCTCTCATTGGAATGGTCTGCCCAGGGAGGTGGTGGAGTCACCATCCCTGGAGGTGTTTAAGAGAAGACTTGATGAGGAGCTCAGTGACATGGTCTAGTTGGTGGGCAGTCAGACTAGATGATCCTGTGGGTCCCTTCCAACTCCTGTGAACCGGTGACTTGGGTATGACAAGTGACTTCTGACATCTGTCACAAGGTCTGTGGAATATCCAGTCGCTTTCAATTGCCACATTATTACCAACAACATTGTGAGAAAGAAAAAGCTCTATTCAAAATATTTATGAGCATAAGATGGATGACCTTCCCTTTAGGGAGGATGTTCTTTAAAATTCACAAATCTTGACTGGGAATCCACTGTTCATTTTTGGTTTATACTGCTAATTGTACAACACTAATTTCTTCTTCCTTTTTAAGAAGCCCTTAAATATTCTTATGATTCAAGAGATTCAACTGTTGAAGTGTTTCAATATTGAAGCACAAACCACCTTTACTAAAGATACAGAAAAGACATGCAGAACACTGCTGGGTAGTGTGCAATCTTGCTTTTATACAGTAAACACCAATACCTAAATACCTGACCCAAAACTCCAGAACTTCTGAATACTTTACCTTTCAAAAGCATAAAATTAAACTCATGTTTTCCCTTTCAGTCTCCCATAACAGTGTCCATTATTGCTTCCATGAAAGCACAAATCCCTTCATGCCAAATATTTTGACAATTTTTTACTCTCACTTTGAAGCTTTCTACATCAGTTAAGGCCACCTGAGGTATGATTCAGTTCTCAGCTTCCAATTAACATAAATTCCAGACAAGAAAAGGAAAGCAAATGGCAGATGCACTGTTAGATGTCCTCTTTCTCAGAAAAGAAGGTGCTTACGTTATTGTACAGCTACATTAGACAGAAGAAAGGAAAAGACAGAACTTCCATTGCACATTTAATTTCTTCAGGATTTAATTTCTTCCTGCATCAAGGCAATGAGATTCCTTCTTTTTTCCTTTCAGACCTAATCAGAAAAAACATATTTGATTAGAACAATGATCTGAATTAAACAGTTTTATTGGATAACTCACCTTTGAGTCTTGTCTACATGACTATCGATTTCTTTCTCAAGTACAATGCTTTGGCTACTGGAAGCATTTAACAGGGTGTCCAATAAGATTAATGCTTTCTAAAAATTAGCCACTTTTGGAAGTTCATATTTGAGATCATTTTAAAATAGAGTTGAAAAGTGCAATGGTGAAAGGTACAATATGTACAAACATATTTTTATGGATTAATTGTTCTAGAGAGTTACTAAATACTGTGATAAAAATCACTAAACAGGACCCAGTGGATTTCTACATTGACTTTAGTATGTAAATATTTTCTTTCATAACTCCAAGGCACATATTACAGAAAAAAATTGAAAGATGAACCATAGAGATAGAAAAATGAAAGTTTTTGTGGTGAACAGGAGTGGGGGGTGTGTGGCACAGGGAAAGATGCATAAAAGAAAGGGAGATTTTTTCCCTCTTAAGTAATTTTAAATTCTTTTTTAATCTTAATTGATTTTAATTTTTGCTCAGGGGGGAAAAAAACCCAAAGCAAATATTGACTTCAAGATTTAGATTATATAATTTCTAGAAAAGTGGTTTATTTAACATTTCGTAAGAGAATAGTCCTTAAACCTATTGTCAAGAAAATAAATAAATAAATATTTAGAAATAAACCACATTACTACTACAGCTTTATAGTGTAAGACAGCTACCATAATGTGTAAAGTCTATGAGTTGCCAACATGATCTGAAGATATAAAAAAAAGATATAAAGATATAAAAATCTTTCACACTTCTATAAAAGACAAGTCACGGGAAAAAGTTTTACTACAAAAAATCAATTCCAATTAATCTGTGTAACAAGTGATCTGTAATTTGGCTTTAGACCTGTGGCAAAGTTTATCTCAAAACATTCAAGCCAGAAGTGATGTTGACGCAGATTATCTCCCTTTAATTCCCAGGAAAGATGAAGGGAAATACAACTATCGTCTTTGCAAGAAAAAAAAATTAAAGCAAATTTGCCCTGAAATACATGAAAACGTTTCAGAAAAGAACACAAAAATCTACTTCTCAAACACATTTGAGCAGGAATGGGTACTAAAAATCAGGCACTTAAAAGTTTTTTTTCCTCCTTTCTCTAATTTTAAAGGCATTAAAAAGCAATTTCCTTAAACCAAAAAAAAAAGGATGTTAAATTGACTGTTAATATCTAATTGTCCTAAAATCTGCCAGACACAAGTATTTGAATTACCAGCTTTCAAAAAAAAAGTACAGAATGGGATTTTAAAGCTACCCTGGAGCTAAATGGAGACTTACATGGCACTGAATATTCACACATCTCCCTAATGAGACTTTTTTACTGCACAATAAATCTTAAAACAGTTTGTATATGTACTGCAATTGCAACATGACTCAAGCAGCATTAATCAAGTGTTATGGTAACCTCATTTTAAAGTACAAACCCAGTCAAACATTTCTATCACTGTACTTCATTTCTTATTGTAGAAAGGCTTTTAGGATGTCCTGTGCATTTGCTTCCCTTATAAAAACGTCAAATCTCCAAGTGTACATACTCAGAATTCTTTCCTGTATTTTCTGCTGTGTGCCAGTAGTTGACATCATTTCTGCTTTGTTTGAACAGCTGGTCTTTGCCCAACTTCAAGAGTTCAGAGGTACAATCTAGGCCAAGAGCTCAGTCTTCATTAAAGAAGAAATATAGAGCACAAGAAAATAGGATGGATCTCCAAAGATTCATGTCCCTTCCCACGAGGGATAAGTTTGTTAAGTTAAAATTTTCCCCACTGCTTTGCTAATGCAGGTTTCGTCGTGTGGCCCAGAACTTTAGTGGGTCATCACAGAGTTATGATTTACAACAATTCAAGGATGTAATATTGGGGTTTAACCCAGCAGGTAGCTCAGTACCCCACACCTGTTCATCCCTGTGGGATGGAGAGAGAGAACTGCGGCGGGGGGAGGGAGGAAGGAATAATATGAATGGGTTGAGATAAATGCAGATTAATAGGACAGAAAGGGAATGGAGGAAAGAAATAATGATTTAAAAAATTAAAATATGCATAAAAGTCCTGCACAACAAAGTTGTTATGACCTCTCATCCTGTCCCCAGAGACCAAGGAGAAAAGACCAACCCCTGCCTGGCTACAACCTCCTTTTAGATAGTTATAAGGTCACCCCTGAGCCTCCTCTTCTCTAGGCTAAACAGACCCAGCTCCTTCAACCTCTCCTCGTAGGGCTTATCGTCCAGCCCCTTTATCATCCTAGTCACCCTTCTCTGAACTTCTTCCAGCACCTCGACATCTTTCTTGAACTGAGAGGCCCAGAACTGAACGCAATACTCGAGGTGCGGTCTAACCAGTGCCGAGTACAGTGGAAGGATAACCTCCCTCGACCTACTAGCCACTCCATTCTTGATGCAGGCCAGGATGCCGTTGGCCCTTTTGGCTGCCTGGGCACACTGCTGGCTCATGTTGAGTTTGCTGTCCACTAATACCCCCAAAATGATGAAGCTCAAGAAATCTGGATGAAGGTAAGGGCTCTGTGATGGTGTCACAGAGATTGAATTAAAATAAAAAACAAGGTACGGATGAAGCACGCAATTCATTTTCAGCTCATAAATCCAGACTTTAAGGTGAAAAGGATACACAGAGGATGTATAAAAATTTAGTGGCTACAGTCCTTCTAGTGTCAAAAGCATATACTTACATAAGAACACACACTTCTGCGGAAAAAAAATGTTAAGCCATTAAATTGTAATATGTTAGTAAATCAGCTTTGGTTAAACTCAGCCCCCATTGTGCACCTGCATATGCATTTGAGTGTGTTCCAAGCCTTCTTTGCTACACCACTCAGTAAATCAGTCCATGATTTACTGAACGAAGAAACTGTGAGCAAGGAATGAGTCATGACATTTATTTGAATTTCATTGACCCCTGGTGGGAATGAAGGAAAGGGTGGCACTGTCCATTACTGTGAATGCAATGTTTTCTCGTCCCATGCCAAGACACTTTATTTTTACTGGGACAGCTTCTGAGTTGGAGGTATAAATAGCAAAAGCAGTATTCCTGTTGGCCACCTTCTCAAGTGAGGATTGCAGAGAGAGGAAAGGGATTTAGTTAAAACTTGGCAGTCACCAGGCAACAAAAGGATAAACAAAATGATACAGGGCCAACGTGGAATGAAATGATGTGCTGCGCCTCTTTAAATTCTGTATTGATTATTATGTGTACAAGCATATAGATATATTTGTTTGTCTTTGTGAGTGTGTGTGTGTATCAAATCTAGCAAAGGTTTATATTGCTTTATCTATGAAGAATTCATATATGCTTTTTAGCATCACAGAAGATGATTTGATGGTTCTAACTCTCCACATACAAAGGTGAGCTATGTATGTACACAGAACTGCTCCACTGAGGTCTCTTAGCTTTGTCAACCAACTTGGGATGGCCCATCAGAACCTCCAAACCTACAGAATTACTTCTGTTTTAAAGTTTATTCTACTCATGTTCACTGTAGATGAGAAAAGCTGCAAAATTAAGTGAGTTATAATGGGAAATGGGATATTTTTATTTTCCTTCAGGGCAATCAGTGAAACGAATGTTGTGTTAATTACCTCTAAATATTCCTGCATAACAAAAACCAAAAGGACATATTTTTGACTGAGCTACAACATATCTGGACTTTTGGTACAATATTGGCTTTTCACTTAGCCCTTAGAGCAGCAGAGCATTTATTCTTTTGATACATGGCTTATAATATTTCAAATCCTGTGCTAAACTGGAAATGGAATTAAACGATCTGGATTCTTGAAAATCACTGACCTTGGAACACTGGAGCTCAATGAAAACAATTTGTCGGGATTTGCAGTGCCTGAATTAATGCTGGTGTTATTCTAGTAGAGGCACCTGTGTGTATTTGAGCACATTGAAGCCTTCGGTTGTGTCATGCTTCTGCAATGTTTCAGTAAGGGATGTTGAAAACTAATCAAGATGAATTACCCTTCTCTGGACACATTGCTACCAAAATGGCACAACATTATGAATAGCATTGCTACAGGTCCATGTGCACAGAACAGCCCAAAAAATCCCACCACATGCCTGAGAGTGTTGTCCAAATATAAAGAGCTTCCAAGACAATTTTTCCCTAGTCCCTTCTCTGGATAAGCTGTATACAGCCAAATGGTAATATTTATTATATTATATACTGTTTCAGCATCCAATTTTCTGATTCTCTGGGACCTTTTAGCCCGAGAAAGAAATTCTGCTACAACAAAGAGAAGAAAATCAGATCAAAAGGATCCTTGGCACCGAGCAAATGTAAGTACCCAGTTATTTCAGAAGAATATATAATATCCCTATTGTTACTCTAGGAAGGTAAGAAAGAAATTGCCATTCACGTCTCTCATACCCACTGCTGTTTATGAAAAGCTGGCTTGTCTCTCCCTTTCAGGAAATTATAGATGCTTTTAAACATCTACAGTTAATTTTTTGTGTGTATCAAAAGGGCCTCACTGAATCCCTTCAAGATAATTTTACTTATAATGTGCTGTCCTCCTAACATTCTTCGATAGCTTTAAACACAGAATGACAGAATGACTGAGGTTGGAAGGAGCCTTTGGGTGTCACCTTATCCAACTCCTCTGTCAGACAGGGCCACTCAGAGTCACTTGTCCAGGACTGTGTCTGCATGTTTTTTTAATGTCTCCAGGGATGGAAACTACAAAATCTCTCCGAGCAACCTGTGTTAGTGCTTGGTCCTCCTCACACTAAGAAATAGTGTTTCTTGCTGTTCAGATGACACGTTTTGTATTTCCATTTGAGCCCATTGCCTCTGGACCTGTCACTGGGCACTGCTGGAAATAGCCTGTCCACCGTCTCTTCTGGTATTTATATATACTGGATAGATTCCCCTGACATCACTGGCTCTTGTTCAAGACATCACAACAAGAGACATCACTGGCTTTTGTTCAAACTGGTACCCACCAGGACCCCTAGGGCCTTTTCTACCAAGCTGCAGTCCTGCTGGGTGGCCCCCAGGATATATTTGTTCATGGGGTTGTACTTTTCCAAGTGTAGGAAAATGATATGAAAGCTTGTTGCAGAAGAAGATGAGATGTTCCTGCCATGGTGAGTGATGCTACTTCTGTAATGAATCAATCATTGTCACTTTTTCCTCTTCTTTTTTGATTGCCCGTTTCCCAGAAACAGAGAATGGATGAGATGGAAAAGTATTTCTGGAGGTCACATAGTCGAGCCCTACCCTGTTCAGAGCAGGGTCAAGTAGAGCAGTAATGTTTTTAATCTTTCCAAGACTCCACAAATCTTGAGAAACCTGTTCTAATGCATGACCACACACGAACTAAAATGTTTTCTTGGGTTCACATGGAATTCCATGTGTTTCACTTTCTGCCCTGTGCCTCTCTGTTGAAGTGATCCCAGTTCCATCTCCTTTGATGGCCTCATCAGTTATTTATACACATGAATAAGGTCTCCCTGAGGCACTCCCTCTTTCCTCCATGGACAGGGCCAGCTCTCTCAGCCTTTCTCAACAGCAGAGGGGTTCCAGTCCCTTTGTCACCTCTGTGGACCCTCACTGGACTCACTGCAGTACATCCCTGTCTTTTTCTCTACTGGGAGGCCCAACACAGAGCCAAGTGCTCCAGATGTGTCTCACCACTGCTGAGCAGAAATAAAGGATCATCCCTTTTGACCTGCTGGCAACACATTGCCTCATGTAAGCCAGGATTCTGCTGGCCTTGCTGCCAGGATACCTTTGTGAGTCATGTCCAATATGGTGCTCACCAAGACTTGAAGGCCCCATTTCTACTGAACTATTTTCATCTGGTTGGTCCTGAGCCCGTACTGGAGCATGGGGTAATTCCTCCTCACCGCCACATCCAGGCTCTTCACTTTTTTGAATTTAATGGGATTGCTGTCAGACCATCTTTCCAGAAATTCCCTCTGAATAGTGACACAGCACCTCCTCTCAGTTTTGGGTCATATGCAAACTTTCTGAGGGGGCATTGTGTCCTGTTGGCCAGATAAGAAGTAATGGACCCTTTAGGGATGTCTCTTGGGCTCCAGCTGGGGTTTTTAGAGACATATACTTCAAACTGCTAAATAAAAATGTAGTGATTGAGAGTTTATCTCACCCTTGCCTCATGTATTGATATTATGAATCATGTGAGGGATGTCTACAGCTATTAACTCAGCTGATCATGCGTTCCTTCAAAATTAAAAGTGAAAAGCTAATATGGACACTTGCAACAACTGTTCGGCTTTTTAATAAAATTTGGGCTTACAGAATCCACAGTAATAATTCAACACTCCAAAACCACATGGCATGCAAGTGAAGAATTAAAGGTCATTAATGATTACTTCATGATCATCTCTGTTCCAGAACAGTTCAAATGCCGTCAGAGAAGGGAAAAATGGTCTGAAGTTTCCTGTTCTGAATCAGGTCACAGCAACTACACTTACTGGGAACACCCTTCCAGACAGGAAGGATCTTGGCTAACGATTGCATCTGGGAGATACGGATCTAATAAACTTGGCACATGTTTCTTATGCCTTAAAAAAAAATTTAAAAAAACCAGGAAGAGTAGGGATCTGGAAAACTGTAGTTAGTAAAAGCACCCCAGCCTGTCAATTCTATGCACTTAACAAAGTTTTACAACTGTTACCATATTTGCTCTGCTCTATGGAACTGAATCATTTGACAAACCCTTCAAATAGCAGTGTGTGATTTGGTAAAGAAATGAAAATTTGGGATTTAGTCCCCAAAACTGGATCTAGAGTATAATATCTACATACAACTGATTCTGTAGAACTTTGTTGCTATAAGCAATAATTGAGGATGCAACTTAGAATTCAGCCTCCCAGAAATTAATATGAATATTAAACCACCAGTGTGTTCTACAGAGTATGATATACCTCTTCAGGGAGCAAACTACACACACAACAGAAAATACAAGTTGAATTAAAAAATTTTCTTCCCACTGGATCCTGAGTTAACACTCCCAGAATCACAGAATCACAGAATACTATGAGTTGGAAGGGACCCACAGAGATCATCTAGTCCAACTCACCAGCTAANGAACATTATGCATCACATACTTGAATGAGGAAAAATAACGAGAAGGCAACAGTTCTCTGTTGGGTTTCAAAATTTCATTGTGGACCCCCAGTTGTGGAGCTGTGTTGTATAGAATTGTATTGCTAGAGACCAGATCCCTTTCTTTTTCCTGCTGAGTTTCCACAGGTATATTTAATTAGAGTTATAGTTAGTAGAGATAACAGGACAACTAAGAAGAAATCCCAGTTAAGTGTTTGGTCTGATTTTCAATTTAACCAGATCAATCTATAACATGTCTATTAAAGGATCAAACCACACTGCAAACGCAGGCTAAAAGCACTCAATGAAATGTTCAGTGGCAAGAAAATCAGTTATTTTATGCGTCTAAGAGGGAAAAGTCCAGGGAAATGTGCCAAAGTGTTCTTGTTAGACTACTAGAAAAGGAATGTCTCTGTGTCTGGTCCTATTAAAAAAATCTCCTAGCAGGTGATCTGCAAATGATCTGGAAAGAAGGGAGAAGGAATATGCAGATTACTCCATGTTTGGAACAGTCCAGCTGAAGAATCAAGATACCAAATGAAACTAAACCTGATGAATCCACCTGGTGGAAAGTTTACAATCTTGGTGCAAATGGCACCTGCAGACATATGCCCACCTTTTGTAACCTGATTTTCATAGTTTAAAAATACTTTGGGATATCCTGTTGGTACTGCACTCTTACTGTCACACACACCATTTTACACCCCTTCCAACTGAAGGACTGCTCTGCTGCACATTGAAAAATGGCTTGTGCTTAAATACTCCTCCTGGAGTAAAAGGAGAAGGGAATTGTTAATTTACATTTCATGCTGCACTTCTGGAGGGCATAAGTGCTATGGATATTTTAGCAGACTGTTCTTTGGGAGTCTCAGTAAGGACACATGGTTGTACTGTTGTTCATCATCATCCCAGAACAGAACTAGTCCAGTATTCTGGACTTCTATGATTTTTTTTGCCTTGCATACCTGATAATTTAAATGGCTGACCCTCATCAGATTAGGTAGAAATAATTCATCCAAAACTCTCAAGTGACAACCTTCTTTAGCAAACCACCTGCTTTCCTGGAGGTAACTTGCAGGTGACTGCAAATCTATTTCTGTGGGGTCACAATATATGTCACATCTTTCACTTCCTTTGTTAGCCAGTTTTATTTGGTTTAAGAGTATGCTACAATCCTATTTCTTTTCCACAACCCCAAATATTCAAATATGTAATGGACAGAGCACAAAACCAGCAAAAATCCACCGATTTAAAAAAAAAAAGTTATTTCTATTTCCTTTTTCAGCCTTTTCCATTTTAAAATTTACAAAATTATTAGATCAGTGAATGCTCAGGTGTGAGGTCTATGCAGCACTTTAACTGAGATGGGCATACTGAGAGGCAGCACATCAGGATCTCGAATAAACCCAAACCTTAGTTATTCTAAGGATTTACATCATTTTGTAGAGGGCAAATCAAACCTTTCACAATACTGAAGTCCATGCACAGTCCTATTTTACGCACTTAAATAATATCTTGGCTAAGACCTTTCTTTGTCTCCAATAAACAGCATTAAATGGGACTTGCAGCCTCTGCAAGTGGCTGATCAATTCTATTGAATGAAGTTTTGATCTCACATATTCTCAAAAAACAGTCAGTGGGAAACAAAAATAAACTCAGCATCTGGAACCTACTTGCCACTTAGCATCACAATAGCATTTGAAAATTGCAAAAATCCAGAATCCCTGCATCTCCCTAATTGTGCTGCGGAACTCTGTCTTTCTAAGGTACTTAGGTAACAGGTTTGACTAGATTAGATTAGGTAATAGGTGATAGGTTGGACTTGATGATCAGGTCTTTTCCAACCTTACTGATTCTGTGATTCTGTAAGGAAACGTTCATGGAGAGAAAATAAAACTCTAGAAGTGACTCTGAAATCAAATTGCTTTCTCATGAATTCCACTCACCTTGGAATTCAGTTTGTTCACAACAGCAGGGCTAGGAAGAGTACAAAGAAAGTGGCTGATTTTGATGTACCTTTTCCAACTTTTTTTCCTCAAGGAAGATACTGTTGACTGACTGAAACTGGTGAGCCAAGAGGACAGTCATGGAACGGATGGTCTTGTGTGCTATTACGCAGCAACTGCAGAACAACCATGACATTGGATCTAGTCAGCATGGATTTCGGAAAGGCAGGTCCTGCCTGACTAACTTGATCTCCTTTTATGATCCAGTTGCTTGACTGGTTGATGACAAAAAGGCTGTGGATGTTGTGTACTTGGACCTTAGCAAAGCCTTTGACACGGTTTCCCACAATANGTGTGGACCTTTACTTCCAGGCTGATGACACCAGAACAAGAGGGCACAGCCTCAAGCTACGCCAGGGGAGGTTTAATCTTAATGTTAGGAAGCAGTTTTTCACAGAGAGAGTAATTGCACATTGGAATGGACTGCCCAGGGAGGTGGTGGAGTCGCCATCCCTGGAGGTGTTTAAGAGAAGACTGGATGAGGAGCTTAGTGACATGGTCTAGCTGGGGGGTGTAGGGCTGGATGGTCCTGTGGGTCCCTTCCGGCTCGGAGTGGCCTGCTAGACTGTGAGGGAACTAGGTTGTGTTACCGCTCTGGGATGTGCTCTCGGTCTCTGTACGGGTGTTAGGTGGTGAGTTGGACTAGATGATCCTTGTGGGTACCTTCCAACTCATAATATTCTGTGATTCTGTGATTCGTTGTGTGATTATAGGTTGGTAGCATCACCAAAAGGAAAGAGGTTTCTAGAAAGGATGGAGAGAGACTGTTTACAAAAGGTGTTTACAGGATGGGGGGGGGAATGGCTTCAAACTGACAGGGAGTGGGTTTAGATTGGATATTAGGTAGAAATTCTCCTCTGTGAGGGTGGTGAGGCCCTGGCACAGGTTGCCCAGAGAAGCTGTGGCTGCCCCATCCCTGGGAGCGTCCAAGGCCAGGTTGGACAGTGCTTGGATCAACGTGGGATAGTGGAAGGTGTCCCATGCAAGGCAGGGGATTGGAACTGGATGATCTTTAAAGTACCTTCCAACTCAGTTCATTATATGATTCTATGATTGTAAAGCAACCAAAGAGAGGAAGAGGATGCTCCTCTGAACTGACTTCAGACTGAGAAACATCCTCACCTTACATCCTCACAGAGAATATCATCTTCCCAGTGATCCTCATGAAGAGAATTTCAGGCATTCCACATTACCACTCTCTTCTCCAGGCAAGGGAGTTACAGGACTTTTACCCACCCCAGGAATGCACCAATAATGGAATGGCTCCCCACATTCTTCCACTCACAACCCTATTACACCTGGGCCTACACACTTCTTTGCCACACAAATCCTGTGCTTCTGTTGCTGATCATGCTTCCCAATAGTTAATCCCACCACAAACCCAGAAGCTGTTGTCCTTCACGGTATGCTCTTCTAAAATACCATAAATATTTTCTCCTAAAGCAGATACAAATTCTCAAGTGCTCTAGGAGAGCTTTAATTTATATGACAAGCATCACATTACTCCATACTTTCACATCCATCACAAGCAGCTGTCAGTGCAGCCTGAGCTGTATTCCTCATGTATAGTTACTAAGGTTTGACTGGAATATGGGGGAAAATGGACTTTTAAAACATGAGTGTGGAGATGATTGATGATTGAGAATGGAATAAGGATGAGATTGTACCTCCGGATGCTTTCAATTATTTGTAAAGAAAGAAATCTAAAAACCCTTTTCTTAAAATCATGTTGATAGTACGAACTTTTTACATGAGGGAGAAGTTGATAAATAGGACTGGAATGGAGCCTATCTGGGCCTTCAGACTGCCAAAACGAGAAATTCCAGAACTGCTGATGACTCTTCTTACCTTCATTTTGCAATCCAGTCTGACCCAGTGTGTGTCCAGACATGGAGACAGCAGCATGGGGCTGATGAGACAACAAAACAAATAAATTATCCCTTAAAATTGCCTTGTAAGCTGAAGCTTTTCAGCTGAAAATTGTTAGAATTTGAACAACATATTCTTATTTGGACCAGGCTGGTAGGCACATTTCAACTTGTCAATTGAGAACTGCTGTAGTTCAAGTAAAATAAAAAAGCTGTCAACTCATCTACTTCTTTTAAAAATGGAGAATAGACATACATATATAAATATAGATATAAGTAATACTGGTCTCAATTCAGGATCCTAGCTAAAATATTATCCCAGAAATTGGTTTAGAGAAGAAATTTTTTATTTCCTGGAACTATGAGAGCTCACTGTAAGACATACAAAGAATCCCTAAATATTACAATATAACTTTGGCTTTCATAATTTTAATGACAGCAACAGGTTTTAAGTTTCTGTGCATAATCACCCCGTGGAGCTGAGACCTGATAGATCTGTAAAATTGATAAGCAAAATTACAGTCAAGTCCCAGTCCTCTGCTTTATACAGCCAGTTCTCACTGGTGATATTTTTCTAGCTCTAGAAAGAATATACTTAACACTTCTTCTCTCCCTGAGTCCCAGTGCCCTCATACTTCTTACACAGCTTCAGTAGAGCTCTGGCTGCTTTTTGGACCATTATGTATCAATTCCTGTCTAAGTTCTCACCTCAAGGCTAAACATCACAAAGAAGGAACAGAATCTGATAAAGAAAAAAAAATTATAATGCACATGTGTGTGGTATCGTTCATAGACGCCAATCATTTCAAGTAAGATACATACATAATCTATACTTACCAGAGTTTATGAAAGATAATGACAGCGATCTCATACATCTTTCAAAGAGGTTTAAGTGAGTTTCTGTTCATATCTTGCTGCTGCTTTAAAGAGAAGAAAATAAAATATCTACTAAATTAAGCAATACTTGTTGAGGGGCCAAGTATCCAATCCTTTCATGTTTTAGAAATGTTTGACCCTCTCAGGCTGAGACAAATAACTGTATATATGTATTATGGATACATGTATATATGCATATATAGGTATGAAACATATCAGATCTGATTACACCTACTAATTTACAGTATTCCCCTAAGCGACAATTCCATTTAAACACCTAAATCAAGGGATAATGGAGTTTTCAAGCAATTTTTAATACTTTTATGTACTTTTCTACGATGCTTCGAATCAAAGGCAAGAGCTCCCTCTAGGTCACAGCTTGGGAACTTTATTCCAGCCTGCATTTTAAGTGAACTTTGAAGAAAACATTGTAGAGTCAACACAAGTTGTGTTGTAGAGTCAACAGAGTTGTCACACTTCTGAAAAATCTTGGAATCTGTCTCTGGGACTTATGTTTTGAAAGAATCGATGGTTTGGGGCAAGAAAACAAACAACAATCAGCACTTTTAGCATTTTGAAGTGAAGAATTTTTACCATATTACCCTGAGTTACATGAGTCTTTTCCGAAAACTAATAGCTTTTGACTCCTTTGATTCAGAAAATCCACTTTAGTAGAGTGGTGAGTGTCCCCCCCTCTCATGCGGGAGACTGGGGGTTTGATTCCCACCAGGGAGGCAGTGGTACCGTTTAAGAGCTGGACTCTGTGATCCTTGTGGGTCCCTTCCAACCCAGAATATTCTGTGATTCAGCCCAGAATTAGATCCACTCAGGTCCCTCCTTAGGACTTTCTCTTTGCTTAGCATTGAATTGTTTAGGTGGGAAAACAGGGATCAGTTTAGGGTTGACGGATGCTGTACTGAAGGAAGCCTAGGGACCAATGGGAATTAGATTTACAAGTTACAGAATCTGGTCTTCAAGAGGAAAATGAAAGAAATTGATGCTGTTTTATCTGAAGTGACAGAGACTGAGAAGAAACAGGACACCCAGGGGAGCAGTTTTGGAGCAGTTTAGGAGCAACTTCTATTTGTTTCATTTGAGCTTAAAGACTTCCAGCTATGCCAGGAATTGCTCAGATAAAGTTACTTCTGCCTCAGTGGAAGGGAATGGTTTGCGCAACACTTTTTGTGTCCCATTCTTCAGGATAACATTGTATTGAACGTCACACCCACCTCTTGGTGTCCACTTTTCTGTACCACCATGACATCCTTTCGGAGGATAAACTAAGCATTTCCTACAGTTCCTAGGTTCGTTCTGTAGTAATATTACTTGGCCACAAAAGGTGATTGTTCCTTTCTGGGTGTAGAAAACTGAATTTAGTTCAAATGAATAATGGTGTTTTCTTCTTCAGGACATTGCCTGAATATTTTAAGGGTCATTTTGAGATCTGTACTTGCACTTTTTTTAGGAACATTATCTGTCAGCTGTTAGACTTGTCCTCTTTCTGTTTTTCAATACCTTCACTATAAAAAATGGGATTGGAGTTGTCACCTACTGTGCCTGCAAATTCTCAGGAGGAAGATATAAAGCTCAATCAACATTAAACAAGCAGATCTGCATTTTCTTACTTATTTCTTCCCTATTTGATATCAAAAGCTTGTGCTGCACCAGTGATGCTAACTTTAAAATCCTCCTGATTCCATTTTTGGTGAAGATTTGCAATATGTCAAACAATTAAAGACTCTTAGTACTTTAATTTGCACTCAATATCAAGCTATTCCTTTTTGGGAGTGGGGGGAGTATTTCTTATAACTACCATATGTCCAGAAATACTTTTTTTTTTTTTTAACATGTGATATTGCTTATTAGTTTCATTTTGGTTTGTACAACCAGGAAAATTCCAGTGAAGTCTTTAGTGCTGACATATTTTACCAGAAAAAGAGCAGTTTCCAGAAACCAGAGAATAAATACTAATATCAAATTACAAAATGGTTTGAGGGACTTCTATCATCCATCAGCAATATTTTCATGTAGTGATTTAGGTGTCTACATCAATGCTGACTGAATCAGAGCGATTTAGAGAAATTTCTCTCTCCAGCAAAATTAGTTTCTTTCTGATCACTAAAACGGTTGAGCTTTTCTTCAGTTGAGCTGCCTGTAAACCATTTATCTATTATTGTGGCTCAGTAAAATGTAAAACTATACTGTTCATCCTCTTTACAGAGTATCTTTGCAGCTCTTGCTATCAAAAAGTAAACTCTAGGAAAAGGCTGAGATTTCTAGTCATGAGTAGGAATGGAGATTCACTAAACACGATTGTTTTCTAAATATTGAAATTAAAGTGGTTTAATATTGCTGCCAAAAATTTTGCCTACTGCAGCAATGAGTGCCAATATTTTCCTATGTTTATAGCTGCATTTTACAGAAAAATATTGCTGGTAACACACACCACCCTCACCACCCCCTCCAATTTACCTGTAGTGGGACAGTTATAGGTGTAGAGGGAATTTTTGACCATGTTTATGACCCCCAGAAGACCCTGGCTTGCAAAACACTTCACTGGGAACGTTCACTGAGCAAGTGCTTAAATTAGGAAGTAAAAAGACAACGTTCATATAACTTTAGGATCTGATTTTCCAGCTGAAGTACGGCGACCTTGACCATCCCTGTTTCGTACACAAACAAACTGTACACAGAAATGAAGCCCTTTGGCTGGCGAAAAAAAGAGCAATCTTTATTTATTTAGCTAATAGAAAGGATTGGCAAAACAGCCCAGGCACAAGGATATCATTCTGTTTAATAGACAGCAGGAGTGTACTGACATGCAAGCCAGCAATTACAATACGAAATTTCCCCCTGCCTGCCAAAGAATGATGTCAGTTCCAGGCTCTGGTGTTCGGTACATAGCAAAATACCCTTGCTACCAGAAACAGAGGCACGTATGTGTGAGCTGTATATGAACTTCCAAACTTAATAGGGCCACACACCTTGAAAATGGATGGTTGAAATGGTCAGCATCAGAGCAGTTTGTGTGCAGTAAAATTCTGTTTTAAATGTTGAACATAGATTAGAGTTTGGCCTTTTTATTTGCTTTTACACATCTGGAAAAAATTAATAAGAGTTTAGTTTTCATTTTGTTCAAAAAAAAAGTCTTTTTTTTTAAGTGAAGAGCTTGAAAAAAATTATGTAGAATAGGGAATACTTTTAACCATGTAACTTTATTAATAGGACATATCTTTCTTGTTATGGACAGAGTTTAGGGGTCAGGGGAATTCCCTCAGTATAAATAACATGAGAAGATTAAAAGCTTTAATAATGTGAGGAATCATCAAGACATTGTTTCTGGAGAATCCCCAAGAAACTACACTAAATTCAAACTGGGATCTTAGAAACAATGTGGGTATGTTTCCTCTTCCCACTCAGGGCCACAGTTCACATTTGCTCTTTACTAAATATTTTGAGTAAGGCTGTCTCTAAACAGTCATTATTTATGGCTTCTGAATGGATATCAGAGCTTAATACCCACAAGTTTCCCAAATATGGGTTTGATACCGTAGGCCCAAAGCAAGGCATGTTTTAATCTTTGAAATCTTTCTAAACATTTAAATGGAATTTTTACCATGCCTGAAAAGCATTTCCAAGTAGTCTCTTTACAGGTAATTTCAGCTGCCTTGATAGAGAGATAAGAGAATGGGGAGGTAGGAGTCAGTTCATTCAAGAGACAATGGGCTGCAGACATAAAACAAACAGTAATCCAAAATGCAGCAACGTAGTGGAAAGTCATAATAGATCCTGAATAACTTCCTTTTCCTCCCACACATCCAGGAGCTGCGAAAATATTGAAGGAAAGATGAGAGAATCCACATTCATTTCTCTTGAGTGTGGAGCCAAGCCTTGGGAATTGTCTGCTCCGTGTCTCCCTCCTCCCAGTGGAAAAAAGTTCTGTGACCATCTCCTGTGCAAAACTGGTGAGCATGAATCACTGTGCTGATGAATAATTCCCTTATGCAGACATTTTTAAATTGTTGCCAACTTTGTGATTCTTTTATTGTCGTGCCTCCAGCAATTCCTGTACCTGTGAGAGAGAAGGAAACAACTGTGTTGAATCTGCAGGTGACTTATACAAGAGTCAGTACTTAGCTGGGAAACACAGCCCATTTCTGCATGGCTTATGCAGTAATTTAGTATCCTAACCAGACATCTCTATGATAAAGAGCAATCTCGTCCCAAAAAATGAGGAAGATTGTTCCCCAGTCTGGCACAGACCAACCTTCATAGAGGCTAAACTCACCAAAAAAAAAGTGCTACAGGAAAGAATGGGCTCTCCCTTCCTTCTCCACCCGTCCTGGTTGTGTTCATATCCCTTGTTGAAACATCACACCTGACATTGTAGTCACCTCCTGGTTGTGTTGTAAGCCACATACAATAAAAAAGTGGTTTACAAACACAGAATAACAACTTCGAAACACAGGATAGTGACACAAACTGCAAAAATAGGACTTTCCCATTTCAAAAGCTCTCGACTGAGCATCATTTTCCTAAAAGACTTTGTAGGCAATTACACTATGGAGCCAAGTATGGAAATACCCACAATAGTGGTTACAGCTGTGCAAGTTCTTCTGAATCCGGTTCATACGGAAATCCGCTGACTTTCTTATTGATGAGCTTCATTCACACACTTCAAGGCAAAACTGAGTAATCAGTGACCTCTGGGTGGAGAGTCATCTGGTCATGAGCATTGCCATGGCATTTATACAGCACTGGGGTTCAGACAAACCAGGGAAGGGGAAATTGGTGAAAACGCTGACAATTTCTCTATCAGCTCCCAAGGAAATGGTTGTGCAGCCCTTGAACCCTGGGTTTGCCTTTCGAGATGTGCTCAAATACAGCTCTTTGGAACATGCTGGAGTTGACTCCTAATAGAACTTGAGCTTCTGTTGGAGGTCACACAGATTTTCCCAAGGAGATTTTGTTCTGTCTCCGGAAGAGGAACATCCTTTCCACCCCTGCCAGCCCCCGATGTGCTGTACCTACATCCGTCATCCTCTGTTCACACAAAATCTCATCGTGGGGAAAGACTGCACATACAATAGGAAATTAAATCATGCCCAGGCATATTCCTAGGCACCAGTGATGTGTTTCTGGACTTAAACTGCAAGAGCAGCCACTGACTTTTGGCCTGTGGCAGGTAACACTGTCCCAATGCCTCCTGGACACATTCAGCCACCCTGTTTTGAAAGCTCAGTGGTATTGCCTTTTGCCATTCCAGAGAAGACATGATGGGTTAAAGGATCTGAAGCTGAGGTCTGAGTAGCCACCTAAGGGCTTCTTTATTGCCTCCTGCAGTTTCATGTGTAGTTCAAATATCCCCACAGTTGTAAATCCAGTGTCATAATCTTTATGTGACAGATGGGAAATTGATAATCAAAAAGACAGATTATCAGAGGGCATTTCAGCACTGAAATAGCCTTGTAAATCTTACAGGCTTGCCAAGACTGGACAGGAAGGAAAGTGATGAAGCAGGTTATTGAAGATGGATCTCCTGAGTCCTTTACTGACACTATGATCCCTGGGCTATCCTTCCTTCCTTCCCTTCAGTGCAGCAGTCTATATGCAGTGTGCAAGTTCATAATACGCACAGAATCGAAGGTCACTGTGAACAAATGTAACGAGACAAATATAATAAAAATTACCCAGAGGTGTCCTTTTGAAAAAGACTTGGGTTTCTGTTTGATTATACTAATGTATAATGTGAATCAGAACCTCGACCCTCTCATATTTCTTTTGGTGCAGCTGAGATAGATAATAAAAATTGAAGAAATACTTTTTGCATCTGTTGACATCACATACCACATATCCTGCTTTTACAATGTGCAAAAGAAAAATGCAGGTTTAGCAAAGTATAATATTCCTCAGATTATATCAGCTCTACAAAACACAAAGATTAGTGATGCACAAAACCATGCATCAGACTATTCTGTGTTCCCAAAATTCTAGATAATGACAATTTATAGTGAGATAGAGAGAACATATAGAATATGAGAAGTGTTTCCTCAAATAAATATTAATCTCACATCCTTGCGGATCTGGATATCTCTCCTCGGGGAATTCTGTATTGGCATTAAGAGGAGGAATTAATGGGAGAATAATAAATTTGCTGTCAACTGGAGTTATACAGGGAGCTGTACTAAAGCACAGTCCCATGCAACACCTTTCAGGAGTGGACGTGTAGAACAGCAAGCTGAGCTTCACGCAGCTTAGGAATCACTTGAGATTTTGGATTTGGCTGTTCCTTTTAATTTATAGAGTCAGAACCTACCAGGATCCCATGTTTGCAATCCTACTTCCACATATATCAAGGAAAAAACGCATAGGGAATTCCCAATATATAGTACAATTTAATGGCAAGTTGCCATTCAAACTGCTGAGAAGCAATGATAGGATTATGCCTAACCTTCAAAACTGCTACATCCCAATGAAATGCTTTAATCCTCTGTCCATCTATAATTCCTGATAGCTTTAGCTTTGAATCTTAATAATTTCAAAATCAGTACCTCTGCAGAGGTGACAGAGCACACTTGTTGAAAACTTGGGCACAAGAACAGCAGAAATGTTGAGCTTTAATAGGCTAATAGAGAGACCTGCCAAATTTAGCAGGCATGTGCGTTTTATTTCTGAGCAGCAAAGACAACTCAAAGAATTCTGTAGCTTTTCCAAAAGACTGAAAAATGTAAATGCATAGTGAAGGACTAACAAGGCCACTTAACACATCATTTGATCAAAAGGACTTGATGCCAGACAGTTCAACAGACACGGATATGCCTGAAAATCTCTCCCTGTATGACAAGGGTGATTCTAGAAAGAGATAGGCTCAAGAAGGGAAAGGAAGATATTTTTGCTAAATTTCCCTTCTGGATATTACCAGTTCCACCCTTTCCAATCTTAGAAGATATGTGCTCTGAGAGTCCTCTCCCTCTTCCCCAACATAGAAGTAAAACATCTATCTAAATTGAGAGCAAAATTCATGTGCATTTCAAAGGATTCTCACTCGATTTAAGTTAGTAAAAAAATCACAGATGTCATATCTTGATACTGACAATTGCTCTATAAAGAGAGTCTCAAAGTTACAGTTAAATTTTATAGTTTGTCGCCTCATTAATTCTCCTGCGTTCTCAAAAGATGATTTGTCTTATTTTCTAGCAGAGGACAGTGTATTTCAGTTGCCTTTATTTTACCCAAGTTTCTGCAGCGCTCAAAATCTAGTCATTGTACAAGTCAATTGTGGAATTTTACTTCGAAGTTGAGTTCCCCCTACACTTCTGGTGTTCTGCTCCCTCATTGCACAGTTCTTAGCAGCCTGTGTGTCTCCTGGTGGATTATTGATTCTGCTATTTCTGGGGAGAGTTCTGTTGGGAAGAAAGATTCCTCTAGTTTAATATCTAAAATAACACTGGCTATTTTTATGATCCTTCAACTAATTCTGGAGGGTTTAACCAGTTCATTTTAATAGCTCTTTCTTAATTACATTTTTCATTATTCCTGCTGTCTTCCTAGTGTAATGTTATTTATGCTAAGCAATATTTACTTAAGATAGCCTATAAACATGGATAGAACATTTATTATTCATCTTACTTGAATTTAAAAAATAAGGGTTCATATAAAATGGTCACTTAAATAATATTAGATGACTCCAGGAACCTCTTCCAAGAACTGTATAGACAAACAGATTTATAAGGTGAAAACTGGAAAGTACAATGCACCTCTTTCAGCCAAAACTTCTATCTCAAACCAGATGGATGCAGGAACCACATCCATAAGCCAATAATCTTTTTATTGCCATAGTTAAGACTTGTGTCTCCCCAGTTTACAGTCAAGACCTAGTTTTCTGGCCTACAGAATTGTAATGCTCTATTTTGGTCCCCTCCCACTTATTTTTGATTTTAGATGCCCTTATGATTCCTTCACTGCTATTTAAGTCAACTCATTGGACTATTATTTTGGTTTCTGTTGTAGCTGTGACTTATTACTCCTGGCTTCAACCCATGAAGTGATGGAAAATGCAGAAGTGGCACTTTTTGATATTGCTTGAATTGTTAAATACACTTCCTGTGGGCCAGACACAGACCTGGGAGCTGAGAGCAGCAATTGGTTCTTTTAAAGAAAATGTTGTATTAATATTGCTGTCTTAAAAATTCTCCTTATTCTCCCTAAAGATTCTCCTTTGTCATCCGTACCAAGTTTGACCTTTGTACATCCATATGGATATAATTCACTTGTCTGTTTGTACCTTTTGTAAACAGAAATTCTGACTAAATACTGATCCCTATTCTTTCCAACTTCCATAAAGGTTCAGAGTCACAACTCTAGATGTTTATTATTTCCAGTCTGTTATTTTTTATAGGTAGACTGATCTCCCCAGTGATGCCCCTCGATAGACAAATCAAAACAAACATAAAAAACCCCAAAGACTAAATTTGAAGATTTAATAGCAATTAAACTGGACATTTCCATACTGACAGAATTTGCTGACTGATTCATGGTAAATTCAAATGGGCAGATCACAAAATCAGGTTTCACTCACAGCTTTGAATTCATATTAATAGGCACCCATATTATATTCCTATTAATAAGTGCCCATATTATATGTTATTTGGTGCACAACAGCTCTTATTGAAGGCCAGATGACACAGCCTTTCTGAAACTTCAGAGCACTAATTCAGGGACATACTATTAATCTTGACCTAGATTTCACTTGAAGAACTCAGCTTTGGTTTATACCTATGATCCATTTTCTTTTGAATTAGTATTAATAAACACACTAGACTCTTCTGGAGGCTTTTCAGTTTTTCTTCCTTTCCTTTCACAGAGTCACAGACTGGTCAAGTTTGAAAGGCACCTCCAGAGGTCAACTTCTCCCACCAGAAAAGGTTGCCCAGGGCTTTGTCTAGTTTGTTTTTTAATATATCCACAAGTTCAAACTCCAGTGTCTGGGAAATCTCCTCTAGTGTTTGTCCACTCTTATACTAAAAAAGTTGGCTGTGTCCAGAGGAAATTTTGTCTCTGCCAGTCTTGAGTAGTTTCAGCCCCTCATCCTCATTCACATGATTATACAGCACAGCATCATCTCAGGGTCTCTTTTTAGGCTCACTCCTCTAAATCCATGTGTTTCTTGGGCTGGGCAGCACACCACATGACATGACATTATATTGTAGTCTACCAAAAGCTCTGCACCGGGAGAAAGGTGATTCTTTTCCACATGACAATAATTCCATTGGCAGCAGTTCCTGTTTCTGACAAGGTTGTATTGCTAATTTTTGTATACCAACATTCTGGACTGGATCACTGATGTTCCAAGGGAGAAATAACCAATGAGTCGTGATTTAACACATATACATTCCTATTCCTTTCTTCATCAGAATCTCCATGTTCAATTCCCAACTTGCAAGTGTAGGCAAAATATGCTTTTATCTATAGAAAAATAGGGTGTAGTCTGGAGAAGCTGAATAACTCACCGATGATCAGTCTTGGCTACAGTGATGAATATTTATCATTTTCCTTTAATAACTGCTTTGTAAATAATCTCCTTCTTGCTTTTGATGATTTATTTCTAAAAAAACTCCACTGCTTTCACTTCTCTTATTAATGACGGACAACAAACGTTTGAAATATTTCTCAGCTGCTTCCTAGAGATTTACTCTGTTCTGAGATTATGGGCACCCTGTTCATTCACCTCCAACAAAATTCCCCTTTTTTCAGTGGGAGTTTTCACATTACCTTAATAAATACTGGTGAATCGGAGCTCTTCTCATCAGCCTGTACTGGTTTACTCAGTTTCTGGTATACTCAGTCTATATAGGAAGCATTTCAATTATGTAGATGCTGAAGTTTAAGCCATGCCTTTCCAGAACTCATTGCTGCGCTTCAGGTGCTTGTGTTTCTCAATATATACAATTTAGTTTGTTTTCTACAGAGAAAAACATTCCATCTTTCCATCAAGTCTAGAAAATTGGAGTTTTTCCACTAAGGGCCTATATATGAACTCTGTAGGAAATTTGTGCTGGTTTGACAGTGCATCTCTCCTATGCCATTTTAAAATCTTCACCTTTACAGTTGCCTCACAGAGTCTGTGGCCTAACCCAGAACTAAAATTCCAGTTTCCCACCTAACCTGATATCTCAATTTCATTTCTCTCTTGGTAAAAACTTCGGGAGAAACAATAATCTTTCGGAAACATCCCTACATGTGCAAAACAAGAAAAATCTCTGGTCGTCAGATATCTCCACAATTTTATTTTTTTTTTTAGCTTCTGGCAACTAAAGGATTCAGTACCTCAGCCTCTCCAGGAGTTTTTTGAAATGTTTCCAAGAAAACAGTCAGAACAACACCTGCACAGAGGTAGGTTTGCATGCTCTCATGCCTGTTGCAAACATGATGATGTGGCAGGGTCAATATATTTTTTTTAATTAAATATTTACAAAGTTCAGGAAAGATCTTTGTCTGTAGAGCTTATTAAAATTTAGTGCTAATGAAGGGAGCTTAGCTTCAATTTTTAGTTATGGTTTGATTTGGGGGGGGAGGGTTTTTGTTGTTTTGGGTTTGGGGGTTTTTTTACACAAAAAGTTGTGCACGTCCCAATTTTTAGTACTCTGGCCCTTATTCAATAAGGTCCTTAAGCATCTACTTTGTTTTAAGTGGGTACTTAGAGACTTTCTCAAACGAGACCTTTTCCTAAATGATTAAACCCCTGCCAAAATAAAGTTAGTCATTTGTAAGCTGGAATAATGTGTTTGGTTTAACTTTTCAGTAGAGTGCATGGAATGAACAGAACGCTTTTCTTTTCTTGGCAAGCAAACACCAACTCAAGTTCCACAGCCGAGCACCTGAGGACAGAGCTGCTTTGTTTTTTTCCACCAGACACTCTTCCCAAAGGGGTTTTTGTTTTGGACATCCCCATCTCCCACTTTGTTACCCCACCATAGCTACAGTCAAAACTTCCTACGGAGTGACAGACTCAACACCCTAAATGTGCATTTCTGTCACGCTGCTGGGGATTCAAAGCCATGTTAAGCACGGCTTTAGCTGCAGATCCAAAGCTTTAAGTATGAAGTGAGGAGAGGATGATGAAAGAGCCAGGTTTTGATAAAAGGGAATGATGACTGTTATTTTCAGTCTTCATAGGCTGGTTTTTCCAGATTCCACCAGGGAGAACAGAGAGCCTGCCAGGGCTGATCAGATCCCATTAGGCTGACACTGGATATCTCTGCAATTCTTTCCTAGCCAGACTTCTTACTATTTAAAGCTCTCCAATGATTCCACAGCAGGAATGGAACAGTATGGAGATTTCAATCTCCGTGTATCTTTTACCTGTTTCTTTGTAGTCATGGAAATTTTGGTTCTAGTGGCTGCTGTGAAGGCAATATTTCATTTGTGATCTATTTTTAAGCTATAAATCACCTCAGTGAAATGCTTTAAGATCTGCTTTTCCTATTCTCGATCAGTTGCAGCCGAGGAATAATAGAAATGAAGATGCACCCATGAAACTCTATGAAGTAACTCTAGAAATTGAGTCAGTAAGACCCATATCTAATTTCCAATAAAGTTCAAAAAGATACAAAAAAATAAAAAAAGGAATGAAGAGCCTCCTATTAGCCTAAGTGGCCCTGATTGAAGCTGCGTTTTTGGTTGTGTGAACAAACTAAAAAAATTTTAAAATGGCACATGATTATACCAGTAAATATACAGTTTTAAGCTTATATTAAAGGTGTCCCGGCTCAAAGAACCAACACTATTCTTCAAGTGTGATAGAAGTTATCCTGAGCTAGAATTCAGTAGTCATTCAATCAGTGTGGTTATAATCCTAAATTTCAAGAGAAAAGCATTTATCAATCTTTGGGTATTGCATGGATTAATGATCAAGAAGTTTAATAACTTGCAATGATTTTCCACTGCGGTATTTATCCCCTTCACTAGTCACAATTTTTATATTTTAATTTCCATACAAAAAAAAATAAAAAAAAAAATTGAAGACAAGATCCAAAAAGAAGAGAAAAATCATACCACTGAAATTAAGCCATAATTCCTCATTATTCATGAATATTAACCTGATTATTTCTGTTCACACTGTCTTAATTCCTAATACAGATAACATATTTTAACAATAGCTTTGTGATTTTTTCATGAATTAAAAATAATTTTAAAAGAAACCCATGCTGAAATGAGATTTTGCATAAGGTCTCCACCCTATTCCTCAGTCACTTTCTACTGAGCTAAGTCATATTCCTTGGTGTGAAATTTATATTCCTGGGATCTCGCAAAGACAACTTGATTGACTTGATTCAAGGCAGCAAGAAAAACAAATGCTATCCAAATAGCTTTATTTGTGGGATAAAAAGAGAAGGGAACTGCATGCATCATTCAAAAAATATGTTTAAATTCTCCCATAAAGCCATTATAGTTCATAAAAGCTCCAACTTCTGTCCTGCTTCAATAAAAACCTATGGCAGTTCCACACACAAAATGTCTGCGTGGAAAGTGAATGTCTTCGTTATTTTGATTCTCACATGACCCACCCATAAGGTTTTTTAGAAAAGTACATGAGAAAAGGAAAAAAGACCATATACTTTTGTAAAGTTATTGTCTTCAAATGAGGGGAAAAAATTCCAAATTGTGACTAAGAATTACAGTCCCTCATTCAGATAAGGGAGGACAAACACCCAGAAAAACCACAGGGATGGTGGGATGAACCGGCTCCCATATTCCCTCCAGACTGGGAGTAGCCTGAAATGCAATTAAATTTCCATACACATTGATTCCAACCAAATTCAAACAATTCATAGAGAATCAGTGAGCAAATCGCCCTGGTTATTGAATTTTTGACATGATTTTTACTATTCTCTGAGGTTTTCAAAGCTCAGGGATGACATCAGACTCTTCCCTTTATTTTATAGAGAGATTCCAGCTGAATGCCTGAGGCAGAGAAGTGGAAGGCAAAAAAAGACGTCCTAAGAAAGTGGAGAAGAGAGGTGGACCTTCCAGCTTTTGCCTTATCAAGGCATGAAAAATTATATATTTAAAGCATAATAAGCATTTGGAAACATCATTAGAATTATATTTCCCTTCAAAAGAAATGCAGTACTCAGAACAAGAGGTTAAAAAAAATCTGTTAATCTGAAAACCACTAAATTCTGGGAAGAGTTAAATTCTACCCCAATAATTTCATATAGGCAATGAAAGTAATAAAAAACTTGTGCGGATGGATGAGTTTTACTCTTCCTGCATTGCCCCTTGGCAATTGAGAAGCATTTATCCAAACTTTTACCTAGTTGCCCAAATATGCCTCAGAAATTCACATAAAATCTGAATTTACTACAAAAATTTGACCCTCTCTTGGTTGTCAATCCACTAAAAGCTAGAGAACACAACAGAGCTTCTATAAGTGCCCCAAACTTAAAAATATTTGATGCATGGCAAGCCAAGAGATACAAGAGTATTCCTCACACTTATAATTGTGTTAATAAAGTACTCAGGTTTGTGGACATCAAATAAACATAAATACATGTTTAGAGTTATTCTGACTGGAGCAAAAAATAGCTTTCATCACTATGACTAAAAAGTGAACACACAGTAATAGTGACCTGGAGACCAAGAAGATGGAGCTACTTATTTCTCAAAATAAAAAAAATATTCTGATGAAAGATTGGCCAAAATCTTTCTGATGAAAGACATAAAAAACCACTGACATAAATTATATATAGGAACTGCATGGAAATGTTAATTCTGCTTCACAAAGGGGTTTAGTATTCTATGTTTGATTGTAAACTATGAAAAATGTCAAAAATATTTACAGAGAGGAAAGAAGTATCAGCATTTCTAATTCAAGTTTATTTCATTTTAAGGTTTGGGTAAAAGCCAGGTAGCAGAAATATTGGTGCTTTTCTTGGACTACCATTCCCAAGGAAGCCAAGAGAATCTGGAACAGAAAAGGGTGGCAACTTTTGAGGAAAAATGATCATTGATTTGCCTTCCAAAAACCGTGGGAGTTCCCTCTTTGTAAGAAAGCTTTGTCTAACCCTTTTCCCTTCTCTTTTTAAGACCTCCTCAGGAAAATAACTACCAGCAACAAAGTTTTTTAATGCAGAAAAACCAAAATAAACCAAACAAGGGGGGAAAATGGAACCAGTCAAAAGATAGAGAACACCTAAAAAACATTTGTGATGGAAAATTTTTGGTTAGTCCAGTCTCGTGGGCAACTTTTATGGAAATCCACTCATGCTGTGCGAGACAAAAAGCACATGCATGCCCTAGAACTGATCATTAAGCACTTTATGTATGGTTTGGGTGGAGGTTAAGGGTAAAAAATGAGGTAGAGAGGCTGCTGGAAGAGGCGACCAACCTTTCTGAAGTATTTGTTTTGCATCATTTACTGGTGCACAGTAAGTCAAGCACAAAACTGGGGAATGCTGAGGACAGGTGGGGAGTGCTTTGACTCTCCCTGTGCTTCCCTGTTTTTCCCCTTCCTTACCACTGGTTTGAGGAATTAACTGGAACACATGGAGGAAATTGCTTCAGGCATCAACAGCTGCCTGGGGAGCACTGGGAGACAACTGCTGTCACATGCCTCCAGTGGGATGTCCAGTGTCCACCACCAGGACGTGGGACAAAAGGCAGCATTTGCAGATCTGATCTCGTTTTTCTGAACTGTATTTTTCTAGAGTTTGTGATTTCTGGAGCAGCAAGAAGGTTGTTCGTACTGCCAATAGTCAGCTCTGGACAGAATTAAAGATAATAGAAAATGCTGAGGTAAAAGAGAAATCAACAACTGTATTCTGGGAAATGGCTAAGGAGCACAGACGTCAGAATGAAGGGAAAAACAACAAAAAAAAAGAGAACTGAGAATTCTCTCAGCCTGTTGTTTTGGAGAAGAGTGAAAATGTGGAAGTGGTCAAGACACCAAGAACTTACAACTATCTGGAATCACTGTAGTCTGCATTGGCCTACGTTTTCCTGTCAACTGCCTTTTCTCTTCCAGAATTAATGAGAACTGCTCCCTGTTCCCAATCTGTGGACTTGGACTGACCCCTTCCAAAGGAAATGCTCAGCCTGCACTGCTCTTCTGAAATCCTAAAGGGAGGAGAGAATCTGTTCCTCAGTTCTGCTGCGTTAACGAGCCGAGGCTTTCCAGCCCGCAGCCACCCTGGTATCAAACTTAAATTAAAGTAGTCTGAAAACTGGTTTATACTGGTACCTTGTTTGTACATTGCATCCCCGGGAAACTGGAAGCAGCTGGAAAACAACTGACTAAAACCCTGTCTTATTCCTGTTGCTGTGTGATTCTCCTTCCCACATCTTTCTGGTGGTGGCCGAGAGTGCACTTAGCCTAGTTCCTCTCTTGACTGCGGTGATGACATTTATTTCTTCCAAGAATGATTTAAAAATTGTAAATACTCCCATTAGATAAGATAAAGAAACTCCAGCCTTACAGAAAATCAGTTCTAACGCTACTTGTAACTTCGGGGAAAAAAGTCATCTCCTAGCTACCAGGCATCTTCTTGGAAGTTTCCTAAAATTCCAACCAGTGTGAGAGCCATGTACAGGGTTTTTTTCTTGAAGTTCTAACTTATGGATACAGTCAGGGTAAAGACACACACAAAAATAAGTAAATAAAAAGGAAAATGGGGACTATTTTTGCAAATACATAGTGTGAGGAAGCACAAAAAGAGCATTTCCCGAAGTGAATTCCAAGTAACATAATTGTTTAGTGCTTCAAAGAGGCAAAATACCACACATCTGGCTCTTTTGATCTTTAACAGTGTTCATTGTTTCATTAAAGCAGAGGTCATTATTTCTCAAGGAGTCATTAATGCTTACAGTAAGAAGGGGACAGTAGTTTTATCCACAACAAGGTGAAAAGAGCTTTTTGCTCAGAGTAAATTTTTAAACCTCAGCCACAGAAGTGGAAAGGGGGTTTCAGTAGCACTTTGGCTGCCCTTGCACAGATCCCCACATGAACCATTTGTGTTAGCAATTTCTCCAAATATCAGTATTTATTAACTGGGAAGTGATTTTCTGAGGACTGATTGGTTATTTACCATTTGAAAATCTAAGCCCAAGGAATTCAGTCAAAAACTGGACATAACTTCTGCCTCAAACACAAATATTTTAATTCAGACCTGCCAGGGTTGTTCCCCAATGCTCATCTAATTGCAATCACCATGTTAATCCACAGTGACCTTTTCAGACTCAGGCAAGGATTTCCACTCATTCATTTAAGGGCATTAAAAATATTAAAACATTAACACCTCTGCATGTATTTTAACAGGGATAAGTCATTCCATTGGATACAATTATACAATTGTGTCTCTGAAGCATAAAGGTGATAGTTTGTTCAGACTCAAAAGTCCTGAATGGTTTATGTCACACTCTGGTAGAGAATTGTGACTTTTTGTGAGGTTGAGCCTTCATTTGGAAGCTTCTTTGCAAATCTCTCACAGAGCCATATGTGTGTCAGGATTTATTATTTCAGAATGGCAATAAATTAACACACTGCAAATTGCATCGTGGTCAGGATACAAAATAGAGACACTGTTTGTAATTTATGTTTTTATAAAATATATTCATCATTGATAAAATTCCGTCTTCCAGATTTTAATTTTATTGATTTCTTTTTCTTATGAAAGTGCAGCAAATTGAACATTTTCCTCATCAGTAAAATTTTTAAAACCCCAAACAAGCAGATATGAGCTGATATGAATATTCTACATCATCTAAGTAATTTGAGGGTAGTTATGTCTACTATATTCTACCAGAGATAAAGATTTCTCTAATACACTCCAAAGCAAGCTGACAGCTTGCCTGGACACATAAAGGATAAAGAATAATGTACATACAGTGTAGCAAATGTCAGAGCAAATATTTCCACTGAAAAGGAGTTGAGAATTCAGTAATAATGTAAAGATTCACCAAATTATAGTTCTCTTTCTGTGTTCCCATACACAGGAGAGGTAATGTTGCTAAATTATTTTCCCTCTTAATTTTCATGGTCATAGATAAGCCACTGCATTCACACAAGAAAATAATTCAATTTTTTAAATAAACGGTGTGCTCAGTGTAATTAATGTGCACATCTGTGGTGTCCAAATACACAATAGCAAAAAATGTGGCTTTGATTCTAGTTACAGACACAGGATATAGTCTGTCTAGACCATTAAATAATGTACCTTTAAAGTGAAAGTTTGACATGTGAGATTGCATCTCTGAAATGAAAACTGCTTCAAGAATATTGGCCGGAGAAGAGAAAATCTAGATTCCTTCACACTGTCCTCTTTACCCACATACTCTTCTAGCCTATCCATTGGAAACCTTACAACTGGGATATTTGCAGTCTATTGAATATTGGCTATGGCAGGTTTCCACATAAGATGTTTAAAGATCAGATGCCACCTGCTTTCTGGGGGAAAATGCGTATTTTTTTATTTCATTTCTTGACCAAATTCAAAGTAACCAACACAGACAACAAAAACAAAAAGAAATCCTGCAATTCAAAGCTTTACAACCCATGATAAAGTTATTAACTTCCAGAATTCATTTCCACTTCAAATGACAATTTTTTCTGATTTTCATATTATCTCTGCACAGTTTCAACAATGATGCACACGTCCAGGTACACTGAAACTAGGAATGGGAGAAGTCTCATTAAAATCTTAAATTTCTGGTGCAAGCAGTGCCTACTCTTGCAGGAGAGGCATTTTCATTATGTGGCATGAAGTCAACTCACAGGTTATTCACAGGTCATTCGGAGTTGGAAGGGACCCACAGGATCATGTAGTGGGTATATTGTCTACAATCTTTTCCATTTTGTTTAGAAGCTCACTCAGATCCTTCTGGGGCTCACAGAGTAATTGGTCCCTGCCCTCACCCCCAGGAGCATGTGGAAAACCTATTGTCCCCAGCAGTGCAGCTGATGCATGAAGAAAGCAAAAGACACCAAAAGAACCAGAATTTAGACAATAAAGAGACAGGAACTCTCTTAAAACCCTATATTGGACACCTTCGTCTTGTATCAGGGAAATAACAAGGCCTTCACAAGACTTGACCAAGTGTATATGCAAACACTGAATGAACTGAGGAGCTCAGTGACATGGTGTAGATGGTGGGAGGCTTGGATGGATGGATGGATGGATGGATGGATGGATGGATGGATGGAGCGTGGTGCCCGTGGTTCCACGCTTGTGGGCCTGATCCCTGGGTGGGCGTTCGCTTGGGAGTTGGACTAGATGATCCTGTGGGTCCCTTCCAACTCAGAATAACCTGTGAACCTGTGAACTGTGCCCTCACTGATCCTGTGGCCTAGACATCATCCTATTTGGAGAGATCTATATGGCTGCAAGTATTTTTAGCAGGTTTCTGTCTGTGGAGCATGTTAATATTGTTTCGATAGTAAACATGTTCCTAATGCAAATATCAACTTGAATAAAAATAAATCTGAAAGATCTCCCAGAGGATATTTGACATAAGGACATTCAGTGCAGCAAAGAGGAGCGAGGTGAGGAAGACTCCAAGCAGGATGGCCTTTCTTTCTTCTCAGAAAAAAGGGAGACCACCTGCCTGGCATCTCACCACCTGAGACGGGGAAAAGAAGTGCAAGTTTAAGGCAGGAATGCTGAAGAGGGGGTGTCTGTGAGAGATATGCAGGGAGAGTGAGTGAGAAGTAGCCAGGCAGAGAACACGTGAGTGCCTGTGTGTGTCCTGGCAGCGGAGAGAGAAACAAGGCACTTCACAGAGAAAGCCAAGTCCAGGAGCTGCCAGAGATACTGGGAGATTTGTCCAGCCAACAGAGCCGTCAGTCGAAGTGTTCATTTAATTTGACAAAGAAAAAAAATAAAAAAAATAAATTGGAACTTACAACTTTCAGGCTGAAAGGCTTTGCATTTTTTATATTTTTAACAATATTTCTCTAAAACCACTGACCTCTAAACTCACTGATCCCAGGGAGATCTGGGTTGCTGCTTTTTCGATACCCTCATGGAGTCAAAATGATAATTTTCAGCAGCCTCTGCTCCTCTAAATATAAGACAACATGCATCCAGTAAAGTTGGTCCTTTCTCTTGATGCAAGATTTTCCAGTTCAGATTTTGGGAGAGAAGGAAGGTATAAATATATCTCATGCTTCAGACTGCCAAAAGTAAGATTTTTTTGTAAATGTACATCAATTAAGAAACAGTTTTGACAAAGCTGTCAATTTTATTGTCTGTTAAGTATTAATAATTTTAAAATGTGGGGTTTATTTCCAATGATTTTTTCCAATTGTGAAAATTCAGTTGCTTCAGAACCATGCGTTGTTGCATTTTTTAATAAGTCGATAAAAGCAGGAGAAATTTAAAGAAATGGAAAGTTATTTTTTAAAAATACTAATATTTCACAGAATCACAGAATACTACGAGTTGGAAGGGACCCACAAGGATCATCTAGTCCAACTCACCAGCTAACGCCCGTACAGAGACCGAACGCACACCCCAGAGTGGTGAACATAAACCTAGATCCCTCACAGGCTCACAGCCCACTCCGAGCCAGAAGGGACCCACAGGACCATCCAGCCCTACACCCCCCAGCGAGACCATGTCACATTTCATAAGGAGGAGAGAAATTTTATTTACTTTTAAGTGATTTACAGAAACTGCTTTCTGGCAGGCGATTTTGGCAACAGACTGCATGTCTACCACGGGTCTTCAGGAACCCAGTGAACTTCCTGTTAAAAATTTGGGCCAAACACAAGAGAAGTATCTGAAGCAACCGTCCTTATTTTCTAGTTCTGATGCCTGGAAAAATTCGAGGCTCATATATTACCTCAAGAAAACAGTCATTGGTTTGCATTGTCTGAAACGGTGATTATTCACTGCTTGGTTATGACACTGTGGGATCAATGGCCAAGACGTTACTCTTACCTAAGAGTCAAAGTGTTTATTTTTCATCAGATTTCAAGTGGCCACTGAGAAGATTTGGTGGATTAGGCCTTTGCCAGGTGATTGACACTGTTGAAAAAGGGGTTTACACTTTGGGAAGCACTTGTTGAGAGGCCTATTAACAAAATTATTTTCAATTTTTCCTGAGAGTGAAACTGGAAGCAATTTCTCCTCCAAATTCATGTTTATTTTAGGGTGGTGTGTGTGTTTACACATGTAGCTTCACGCAGCCATCCACATCACAAACCGCTACTGCCCTCCTTTCACCTGCCACCTTGTTTGAGCCTGGAATTATGGTTTCAAAAACAGCCTTGAAAAACTCAATAAGAGAGTTCTTCCCAAACTAACCTGAGCAGGAGTCAAGTAGACAAGGATGAATATGGTACCAGTCACTGCAGCTCAGTAGAAAACAGGACTAGATCACAGAATCACAGAATCACAGAATCAGTAAGGTTGGAAAAGACCATAGAGATCATCAAGTCCAACCTATCACCTATCACCCGTTACCTAATCTAATCTAGTCAAACCTGTTACCTAACCTGACCTGTTGCCATCCTACTACCAACACCTCATCCTACCCTAATATCTAGGTCATGTCACCAAGAACTTCATCCAACCTTTTCTTAAACACCTCTAGGGACGGCGACTCCACCACCTCCCTGGGCAGCCCATTCCGCTGAGAGATCACCCTCTCTGTGAAAAAGTTCCGCCTAATGTCAAGTCTAAATCTCCCCTGACGCAGTTTAAGACTGTGTCCTCTTGTTCTATCACTGGTAGCCAGAGAGAAGAGACTGACACCCAGCTGACTACAACTTCCCTTCATGTAGTTGTAGAGAGCAATAAGGTCTCCCCTCAGCCTCCTCTTCTCCAGACTGAACAATCCCAGCTCTCCACTAGGCAGGATCTGGCATAACTGAAACAAAGGGGCGTTCAAACAGAAGTTTCCTTGACATGTTGTGCTAATGGGAAACAAAAAGTAAAATTTGAAACTAAGTACAAAGTGCAATGAAACGTATTTACAAATACTCAAAACTTAGACCATCTGTTTAAATGACTGGAAATATCTCATTCCCCTTTACATTTTCTTTCTCTTTCCACACTAACTCCCTCTGTATCAAGGGGTGACTAATAGTGATAGTCATTAGCAGGTTTCTCTGTGCAAATAAACTTGATGTTGTATTTCAATCGTCCTACTTCCAAGGCAAGGAGAGCACAGGATGTCTGGTGGTGTGAAGTTATCCATTCTGGAAACATTCAGTAAAGCAAGTTCCTTCATATTTATTTATTGATGTAGAAATTTGAAAGTCTTTGATTTGTGGATAAGCAGGAAGATTTTTTTTTTTTTCCATCTTAATAAAGGGAAAACAATTCACAAGATACCAGCTGTGAGACAAGACACATTGCCAGACTTCATTCAGAGAAATCATAACTTTACAAAAAATTGCGCAAGACCTGTCACCCTTTGGGGATATGGTTACGTTTCCGAGTGTTAATCTGACTGTCTCCTTCAAAAAATAAAAAAAAGAGAAGGTTGTGCAGGGACTGCTCTGTGATTGAGGTCTGCTTTTCATGCTCCTGCAGTGCTTTCCGTTCTCTCCGGGACTTACTCAAACAATATACAAAGATTTCTTCCCAACACACAAAAGACCAGTTTCTGGCCTCTATTTTGTTTCACACTGCACTAGAAACATAAATAGATTAAGAGTTGATTTATGGATAATTAGAGGTCTTCCAGATAGTGACATTTTGTTAGTAATCAGAGGGTGCTGGTGTCCTGGTTCCAACCAGAACAGGATTAATGTTTGCAGTAGCCAGGAGCAGCACGGCCAGGACCTGGAAATTATTCCATACCACCTCATGTTATTCCTGAGGGCAGAAGGAAGGGACTCCTTTCTGGGGAAAAATGGTCACTTCTGGGACCTGTAGGGTGGCAGAGGGATTGGTTGGGGATTGAGTCTTCTCAGAGGGTTTCTCTGAATTATTAATCCCTTTTTGTGCTCTCTGTCAATTACATTTTTGCTGTTGCTGTTCATTTTCTTATCTCACCCCTATTTCCAGTAAATCTTCCTTATCTCAGTCGATGATCTTTAAGTTTTGCCTCCAATTCTCTGTGGTCCCCTGCAAGGGGGAAGGGGGCCGGTGGTTTGGAGAGTCTCAATGAGAGCACTGAATTGGGGAACCATTCCTAAACCACAACCCCTGGCCATAAAGCACAGGGGACAAAGGGGAATAAAAACATTCAGGGAATATAAAACTGGTGAGGATTTCAGCAGTAAACTGAACCTGCCTGTGTTCTACTGAGTGGAAATGATTTTAAAGGGCAAAATAAACCCACAAAACTGCTTAGCTAATCAGAACTACAACAAGAACCAAAAGCATCCTTATTCATTTTGTACTGGTGACAGCGCAGGACACAGCAAAGCAATCACCACCCTGCCCGTGCTTGACAGTCTGTGTCCTTGAACTAAGTGAAGCCATCCCTTGAAAAGCTCTATTACCTGGATCGTGGAAGGCATCTACTACCAATTTTCCCTCCTGCCAGCAGAGAAAAACTGCAATTGGTTTTTAGAATTTATGATTAAACCATGTGGAAAACATGTAAAGCTAAAGACAGAGCTTCTGTCCCCTGCTTTTATTTCTAATATCCTTAGAGTTGTTTAAGACCTCATTTACCACCAGCAGACTTAAATGTTATTTGTAAGCCAAAAATAAAATAAAAAACCCCCTCACATTCTGAATTTTATGCATGAAAAACAAACACCTTTGAATACAGAAAAAGTAGGCAAAATTTGTCACCTCCAGGCAGCCAATGAAGTCCAAAATTACTCACATGCTGTTTGGGGGCCTTAGGATGAAGAAAGGGTGAAATGGCTGTAAAGTTCTGTTAATCAAATAGGACACACAAAAAGACAGATGTTTGTGACTCATGCAGCCATGCTGTATGCCCATTTCCTCTCTCTCAATAAAAAAAGGCAAGCCTAAGTACATGTGAACAATTTATAAAATCCTGGGAATGGAGCAGAACGTCCATTTTCATTAAGAACAGCACTTATACGTGAAAATAAGAAAAATCATCTACAGTGAGGAAATTTTCTATTTCCTAAAACCTTTCTTGTACTATCTAAGGGGGGCACACTGGCACACAGTTAAAGCCCAGGCAAAAAACATGTCAGAAGAGACAGCAGCTATCGATATTTCTGTGTCACTATCTTTCTAAGTATTACCACAGAATCACAGAATGTTTTGGATTAAAAGGGAACTTGAAGATTATACAGCTCCAATCACCCTGCCATGGGCAGGGACACCTTCCCCCAGACCAGATTGCTTAGAGCCCCATCCAACCCGGCCTTGGACACTCCCAGGGATGGGGCAGCCACAGCTTCTCCAGGCAACCCATGCCAGGGCCTCACCACCCTCATAGTAAAGAATTTGTTTCTTATCACTAATCTAAACCCACTCTTTTTAAGTTTGAAGCCATTTCCCCTTGCCTGGTGAACCCAGGAAGGCTGTGACAGACATTGCTTCTGTTCTGGGAGGTACTTGGGTGTTCTCCAGAGTCTTGGTCCCTCAGTCATGTAAAAGCTTCTCTCCACCCACACCCTCTAACAGTGGAGCAATGACTAGACGCAAAGGCAGAAGCTGAGGTGAACACCTGGATTAGTGCAGCTGTCCTCTTCTTCCTAAATACAGATTTTATCACTGCCTGTGTCTAATGTTGCTTTGTGGGAACTGATGCATAAATACATAACCTGGATCTGTCTCCATCCTGCCTGCTGGTGCTCACACTGTTCCTTTCTAGGAACATAACTCCACAAGCTGCCTCATCAACTTGCCCATCTTTTACTCAGTGATTTCTCAAGTGAGGACAGAGCAGTGCCACATATCACCGTTCTCCACCAGATTACCTAATAAGATCATTGAAAATTTGTCTCACACCAAAACAAACCATACCCCCACAAAAATATACTTCCTACTCAATGTACTGTCTCTGTACTCCTCCACTTGCTACCATTTAATCCAGCATGATTTATCCTCAGCCAGGTGAAAGACTTCTCTGCTAATATGTACATTTGGGAGCAAGCCAAATTCAACAAGATTCATGCCATCAAGAATCTCACTGACTTCACCTCACTTTGGGTGAGGATAAACTTCTTTGTGTTTATCTTGCAACTGTGGGTGCTATGAGACAATGGATGTATTTATATTGTTTATAATTAAGGTGTTCATAAAAAGGAGGGAGAGGGTGAGTTGCTAAGGCAGACACTGGAAATTTCTCCACCCAGTAACCCCCAGGACCATTTTAAGTTTCTTTTATGAACAATTCGCAACTATCAGCTGCCAAGAATGCAGGAAACAGTTGAGTGACTTCTCCTTATCTGGAAAAAAGAAGTTGATAGCAGCATATGCAATACTCCTTTTCCTGTCTGGGCACTGCAAGGTGCTATAGATGGGCAGAAGTATGAGGCCGATCACTGAAATCTACTACAGATTTGTCCCTGTAAAACGCACAGCAGCATTTAATAGAAACTGCCTGAATTTATTTTTAAGAACTCCATGGCAAAGACAAACTATGAATTTTCCCTGGCTCCCAACTGAGAAGAAAATCTACTTCCCTCATGCAAAATCAAGCTCCATGTTGAATGGGTAATATTATATTAACCAGGACTTTAAAATCCATATTTTCTTTATTCTGGTGGTTTCCCCAAGATTGGGCTAAATTAAGCATTGTCAGCTGTTCAGCTACTATTTGGGACTCTGCCTTTCTTCCTCTTTGGACTATTTTCTAAGCCTGCCCTCAAAAGATCTTTGAATAATGGGTGCAGGTCTTCCACTGTTTCACTCAAGTATGGACTTCATGTATTCTCCTTAAGTTTAATTCCATGTATTTGAAGTGATTGTTTACTCAAGAATGTGCCAAAGTCAAATTCATGCATCTATACTTCAATTTTTTCACTTCCAGATGAAGACAAATGCTGCTCAAGAATGTACGGCAGTGTGGGAGACAGACTAGGGAACAATTGCAGCTAGCCAAAGAAGCTGGATTCCCAGTCTGTCGGGAAAAAAAAAAAAAAAGAGTTCTTGAAATTGGGTTCAGCCCAAATAGGACAAAAATCTAGAGAAAATAAATACAGGAAACCCCCAAATCCTCAAGAGCTAGAAGTTCTTTTATCAACTCAGTAAAACCCACAAGAATATACATTTCATACAGCTGCAAAGGTCACCCAAGGATGTTGGTCCCAGGACAGATGTTGACAGGCCACCCATGACCAAGGCTGTAGAGCCTCATGTCCCCAACTGCAGGGAGGACCTGCCAAACTCAGCCATGAGGCAACACTTCCTTTCTTCCTGAGCAAATTTCCAATGAGCACAGCAACACAACTTGCAACAGCACGCCCCAGTCTTGGAGAGCAGACATCTCACTTTCAGAGAAAGAAGTAATCAGGGCTTGCTGTCGCCACAAAGACCAACCGGAGCAGCGGCTGTGTCTGTGCTGCACTAACGTGCTATTAAGTTGTGAAACATTTCAAGATGCTGAATCCTCAGGCTTAAAATCTTCCCCTTTTTTAAGCCTTTAGAAATGAGTTTTAATCAAACAGTTACGAGAATCAGATTTTTAATGCAGGTTTTGGTGATTCAGAGAAAATACAGTTATTTTACACCGCAAAATCCCGTTGAATCTCCAATATGAATTCTAGTGGAAAACCCCATTGGATTATCATTTGACGTCAAATCTGGCACAACACAACATGGAGACATCTGACTCATGGTGTTAGTAGAGACTTGGAAACTTCCAAGGAATCTTTCCAGTATTTAAACCAATATAATTCCCTGGGAAAGAACAAAGCTGAAAACAAATTTGTCTTCAGAAATTTCCTAGTGATCCCATTTGGGAAGGGATTGGCCTTCTCTTACGGAACGAGTTGGGAATTTCCTTTGAGTTTTTATGGAGAATGAAAATTGACGTTGTGGGAGTTTTTTGGTAGCTCTACCAGGTAATTTCATTAATTTCCTGATATTTTGCTAAGACACCAATTACCTGATTTAATTAATAAGTATATACGCACACACAGAGGTTGCATCCAGATTTATGTGCAGATTTTTCAACATAAGAAAACTATTTTTGCCAAAAACACATTCCCTTTTACAAGTTTCCAGATCCCAGTTCAAAGCCTGTTTCATTGTAAGAAAATTCTGGCAGCACTAAAGGAAATTATGGTCCTCCATTGTTAAAAAACTACAAATTTGCTTTGATAATTCTCATTTAGACTTTTCCACACACAGAAATTGCACTATTACTTATCTATCAGTAAAGATGCATGAGTGTGAACTGAGTGATATAAGGAACACCAACTTATTATCAGATTGGACAGTTTATACACCTACAGAAAGTGCTACTTCAATTTAAAATAATTATAAAAGGAATGTGAATTTCAAAGCCTAGTTTCTCGCTTTGGCATGAGAAAAAGCTGCTGCCAAAATGGGAAAATGGTATTTCAGTCCTGCAGGTTTGTTTGGGGTTTTTTTTGCTAAATCTATTACAGACAATAAATAAATAATTACGATTAAATGGAACCCAGGCTTTAAATTGCATTTCGCCAGGACTTCGAAAACTGGAAGTGATGATTCTGGGTGCCTCAAGAACAAATACTTCAGCTTCTACAACAAGACTTCTTCTACCTTCTTTAGGATATGGCTTTTGTAGGGGTTGAGAACAATTTCAGAGACTCACTAACCTTTTTAAATCAGAATTTTCACTGACTTCGTGAATCAACACTTGATACTCATACAACAACTTTGTCCCACAACTGGATTTTTCTCAGTCTGAGAACTTAGAAATCTGCTTGTATGACTTCAAAGAGCAAATGAATGCCTGTGGCAAGTGCCAAGTCATACCAGCTTGTCATCAATTCGTCCTGTAAAATTTTTTGATTCCTTATTTTAAACATAGCAGTATGATATTCCACCTGAAATATTCAAAGCATTAAATTGCTACCATAACTCTTTCTTTAATATTTTGTTCCTTTTTTTTAAACCAATTGATGAAAGCTCAATTGTATTCTGTAGCAAACTCTTAATTCTAATTAAAATCTAAAAACACAGTAGATAGGATAAATTCTGAATACACATTCATTCATTGATTATAATAGTGACCATAGATACATTGGTTTGTGCAGCTTTGAGTAAAGCTTATTAGTTTTGAAACTCAGTCTCCTGACACTATTATTAAGGTCTTTAAGCTTTGATACAGATACAGTGTTTTCCAAAAGGTGAATCCTCCCATGACTCATGAAAAAAACATGTATATTCCACTGTGGAAAAAAATAGTTATGAACTAATGATTGAAAGTAGAAGCTGGAACTTAATCAATCTTGTCTGGTATACAATGACTTTTTCCTTACATCAGGAAAGGTTTGCACACTTTTGTTCATACGTTATACAGTCAAGGCATGATTGACTAGCCAGGATTTGCCTAAATAAGGTGCTGTGTCTACTCCAAGAAATTTTAGCAAGCCCATTTTGGTATCTCCACATTGGTAATTGTCCTGGAAACCGTTGCCTGTGGCCACAAACAACATTCTTATTTGTCATCTTTACATAAGAAAAGCATCTAGAATCATCTCAGAAGCAAACAGTGTTTCCTCCCATTTTATTTTCTGTTGAAACACGAAAACTATTTGACTTCCCTAAAGATCATTGTAAATTAAAGGTCCATATGGTAGGCCTCTTTTTTTTTTAAAAAAAAAAAAGACTGAATTATCCTCTCTATAGAATTATATTTTAAGGAAATTATACCTTTATAGGGATTATATATCTCAAGGAATTATATCTTTAAGGAAAAAAACCCAACTTCTTTTCCTGACATCCCAAAAATGTGCAAAGGTGCATGTTTTAATTCTTGGCCCCTTTAACGTTTGGCAGCCTCATAGTCTCCCCTTGTTTTATAATAATGTCTAAATTAATTACTTGTCATCTTGATTCAACTCTTTATGCCTGGCACTACCACAGACAATTAGCTTAAAGCAAGCCCTGCTGAGTAGAATCATTGAATCATGGAATATATTGAGTTGGAAGATAAGACTCATATTCAACTTGCCACTGAGGGACCAGGTCCCTTTCTGCAGCACTGCTCTCCAGCCTCTCATGAGTACAGACCTCACAACCTTAAACTAGCTTTGAATGTCTTCACTTAGGTTTTCTTTCACAGTTGAATTTACACAGTTAAAAAGAAGAAAAATAAGATGATGTCACACACAGTTAAATGTCATATTCAGGGAGCACTTTCATTGCTTCACAAATCCCTATATAGAGTCATCTTGGAACATGGCACCCTGATCTCGGTAGTCCCAGTGTATGGGTAGAGAAGGAGGCAGTTCTGCAGCCATCCTGTGTTCTCCAGCATGGAGAGCAGGTTGATGTGCAGAACCACAGCTCACTTGAACACTCAACCCAACAGACTCAAACTACACAGAATTACACAAATCACACAGAACCTGCTTGCACCCACTTCCATCCCATTTACAAATGGAACTGTCCTCCTGCAAAGCACAGATGTGTTTCATTTCCATTTTCTAAAGATATTTCCATGGCATAGGACACCCAACGAGAAGAAAACTGAACACAAATAAGGTGTGTCCACAACAATGTGACCCATGTACGTTCACATTCCTTTGATGGGCTCATCAGAAGAATTGCATCAACCTCTAGGCAGCAA
Source organism: Pitta sordida (assembly GCA_013390025.1). Lineage (NCBI taxonomy): Eukaryota > Metazoa > Chordata > Aves > Passeriformes > Pittidae > Pitta > Pitta sordida. Next base: position 65,783 of record WEKX01029335.1, read on the forward strand.
AAATGCGCGCAAGCTCTTACAACCATTGACACAATTGGAATTCCTGCACAAGACTCCCCAGCTCTTGCCTGGCACTCCATAATGTCCCAGATCCATTGTAGAAGAAGATTGGATTCAGAAGCACTTAACACAAGAAGGGCTGGAAAGAGGATCCGGGTAATTATAGACCTGTCAGCCTGATCTCGGTCCCACGTAAAGTCCCGGAACAGATAATCCTGAATGCTACTACACAGCACCTGCAAAATAACTACGAGATTAGACCTAGTCAGCAGGCAGGCAGTCCCAATGTGCTGAAAGATGAGTTGGAGGGGTAGAAGACCAGCCCGGATGAGCAAGGAGCTCCTGAAAGAACTAGGGGGGAAAAAGAGGATGTACAGCCTTTGGAAAAAAGGGGAGGTGAGTCAGGGTGTGTTTAAGGAAGTTGCCAAGTCATGCAGGAGAAAAATTAGAGAGGCAAAAGCCCAGATGGAATGCAAACTAGCCATTTCTGTAAAGGACAACGAGAGATGTTTCTATAAATAAATCAACAGCAAAGAGAGGCTGCAACAGCCTTCACTCCTTATTGGATGCAGAGGGGAACATAGTAACTAGAGATGAGGAAAAGGCAGAGATACTTAATGCCTTCTTTGCCTCTGTTTTTAACAGTAAGACAGATTGCCTGCAGGACAACTGGACTTCTGGAAGGGAGGGAGGGGGAGGGGTGCAGCATAACACCCCTGTAATACAGGAGGAGGTAGTCAGAGACTTGCTGAGTGGCTTGGATCCTCACAAGTCCATGGGACCAGATGGGATCCATCCGAGGGTGATGAAGGAGCTGGCAGATGAACTCAAAAAGCCACTCTCCATAATCTACCAACAGTCCTGGCTTAGTGGAGATGTACCGGAAGATTGGAAATTGGCTAATGTGACACCCATCCACAAGAACGGCTGGAAAGATGATCCGAGTAATTATAGACCTGTCAGCCATGGAACAGATAACCCTGGGTGCTATTATGCAGCACCTGCAAGATAACCACAACATTAGACCTAGTCAGCACAGATTTAGGAGATGTAGGTCCTGCCTGACCAACCTGATCTCCTTTTATGATCTGGTGACTCACGTGGTTGACGAAAAAAAGGCCATGGATGTTGTGTAGTTGGACCTTAGCAAAGCCTTTGACATGGTTTCCCATGGTAAGCTTCAGAAGAAACTATCAGAGCATGGATTGGATGGGAGCATTCTGTGCTGGGTTAGGAATTGGTTGGATGGACAAGCTCAGAGAGCATTGGTGAACGGTGCCACATCCAGCAGGCCGCCAGTCACTAGTGGAGTCCCACAGGGATCAGTGCTTGGCCCAACACAGTTTAATATCTTTATTGGGGCAAATGTTGAACTGCCAGAGGGTAGGAGGGCCCTTCAGAGGGACCTCATTAGGCTAGAGAAATGAGCCGATTCTAATAATATGAGATTTCACAAGTCTAAGTGACAGGTTCTTCACTTTGGATATAACAATCCTAGGCATCGCTATTTCCTGGGGGACGAGTGGCTGGAGAGTGGTGAAGTGGAGAGAGATTTGGCATTAATGGTTGACAGAAAACTCAACATGAGCCAGCAGTGTGCCCAGGTGGCTAAGAGGGTCAATGGCATCCTGGCCTGTATTAGGAATAGTGTGGTCAGTAGGACTAGGGAAGTTCAGCCTGGAGAAGAGGAGGCTCAGAGGTGACCTCATTGCTGTTTACAACTACCTGAAAGGAGGTTACAGTTGGGTGGGCGTGAATCTCTTCTCTCAGGCTGACGACACCAGAACAAGAGGACATGGCCTCAAGCTACGCCAAGGGAGGTTTAGACTGGATGTTAGGAAGAGGTTTTTCACAGAGAGAGTGATCTCTCAGTGGAATGGACTGCCCAGGGAGGTGGTGGAGTCACCATCCCTGGAGGTTTTTAAGAAAAGACTGGATGAGGAACTCAGTGATGTGGCCTAGACAATGAGAGGCCTGGATTGGTGGAGTGTGGTCCCCATGGTTCCACGCTTGTGGGTTCAATCCCTGGGTTGGCGCTCGCTTAGGAGTTGGACTAGATGATCCTTGTGGGTCCCTTTCCAACTTGGAATAGCGTGTGAACCTGTGACTCCAAGAACAAGTGGTCTGGTCAAATACTGATAAATCCTATCTTACTGTGGAATGACTTAGTTTATATCTGTGTCATATTCTTGCCTTCTCTCCTCAAGCCCCACCCATGGAATCCAGCATTTCATCAGTCTAATGTGCTTTGCAACCCTCATGACCAAGGCAAACTCAAGGCCCCTTTAAAGGGCTTAACTGAGCATTTCAATATACTACATCAGGTTACTGCAACTTTATTCATGGACCTTTGCACAGCTCTAGGTCTCCAGAATTCACTTAGTTATGCTCTCTTAATCTCCTAAAGTTTGCTAGTTATGTTCTATTGCATATAACTTAAAAAATAATAATAATAAAAATAGCATGGAATTATAGAATATTCTGGGTTGGAAGGGACCTTAAAGGTCATTCAGTTCCACTACCCTGCCATAGGCAGGGACACTTTCCACTAGACCAGGTTTCTGAGAGCATCATCCAACGTGGCCTTGGACGTTTTCAGGGATGAGGCAGCCACAGCTTCTCTGGACAACCTATGTCTGGGTCTCATCATCCTCACAGGGAAAAATTTTCTTCTCAATATCTAATCCAAACCTTTCCTCTTTCAGTTTGAAGCCATTCCCTCTTGTCCTGTCACTCCAAGCCCTTATAAAACGTCCCTCTCCAGCTCTCCTTCAGGGCCCTTTAAATACAAATCATCTAGCTAGTTCATCCACATGGAAGACTGTTAGGAAGCAGAAGAAATTTTTTAAAAATTAGGTTAAATAAAGCCTTTTTTCCACCTTTTTTTGCTAAGTGTCACTAAAACTGCAGAAGAGCAAAAGAAAAATGGTTTTAGGGGCTCGGAGAAGTTTTGTTTTCCTGCTACGTCCTCTGTATTATTCCTTACTTTGCACAGTCATTTGTAATGAATGGTAACCATCAGCCCAGAGCTGAATGAAGGAAAAAGAACCTTTAATGCAAACAAGGTATGGCAGGAGGAGAGTAGGAACAAAAGTAAGAAGGAGTGGAATCTGACTACTAGGATGAATGGAGACGTAAATGGAGCAAAGCCCAGGTTCTGTTTACTTCATGATGCTCGTGTGTTTCACAACCATGTCTCCATTCAGTAAATTAGGAGGCATCCTGCTGGAAAAACCCTAGGGATATAGAAACCGAAGTAGTCCTTCCTGCTCTGAATGAATAATTCTTCTTCCCAGTTTTCTTGAAAATGAAATTCCCTTCTTTCTCAAATTACTCAGAGGAAGCCACATCCTCTCACCAACAGGCAAGGATGTAATGCCATGACACATGTTGTATTCCCAAGAATGTGACAAAACTGCTTAGAGTGTTTCAATCCTTGATCCAAATTTAAGTTTGACCACCTCAGATACATTCGGAAATTACGAGAATGCAAACATGAAACCAAATAACGGATAGTGTCCTGCCTGCCAGTAAATTAGGTATTTGCCAACAACAAATAGGTTTACTAGACACACAAATGTTTTACTATTTCATTATAAAAGTGAAATAGAGCACACCAAACATTTGAAAGCAAAAATCCCAATAGATAATCCAGTCTTGAAGAATATAAGCAAATAGAATCCACATTAACCTCAACAGCTGTCCGACTAAAATTAGCAGTCCGGGGATTCAGTGCCATGGCCTGCATCTGGCCCCGGTGAAAATATGTCCTATCCCATGCAAACTGTGTTATGAAACAGCCAGGAATACACATCTTCTTTCTTCTGGCTACTCAAACAATACCAAGAAATGTAACATTTTTCATGTGTAAGAATTAACACATTCATTAATAAAATCCCCAGTTCATACCACACCTGTTGAATAAGATCTTTATGGCTGTTGAGGTTTAATATCACCAGCATGGGCCAAGAATGCAAATAGGTTGTGAGAAAGAATTCATGGAGATGAAGAATCAGGTGATATAAATATGTTGTCAAGCGACATTGAAATTTTGCCTTCTCAAGTTCTCAAAGAAGGCAAGGTGAGGAGAAAAGGAAGAACAGAACCTCTGGCTACCCAGAGAAGCTGTGGATGCCCCAGCACTGAAAGTGTTTAAGGCCATGTTAGATGGACTTTTGAGCAACCCTCAAAACAAAACAGAAAAAAATCTACAAAACAAACAAGAAGCCGACCAAACCAAACAAATAAACAATCAAGGTGAGGAGATGATGTGAGTTCGATAAGAAAGACTCAGAATAAGGAGGGATTATGAGGCAACTGAGGGAAAACCTGTCCCGCTTCACTTCTCATTTGCAGAATGTATTTATGTATCTCTTTAAACAAGCCAGTATAGCATTTCCCCCAAGCTTGGGAGTTTTGGATCAGGGTTTTTTTCAAGGGAAAAGGGACGGTGATTGGACAAGCTGGATTGCCTTTGAAACACACTTTTTACGGTTGGTGTTTTCCCACTCCATTGTTTGCTGGCTGGGAAGAAGAAAAAAAAGGCAAACATAGCTTTGACTTGCTAATTTACGTACTAATAAAGTGTCCAATGCAGCTGTCGATGGAGTAGACAAGATTTGTGGGCATATTTCACAGTGCAAAGGTTGGCAGTGAAGGTAAACACCATTTGTATTCTTCCAATCACCAAATGTTTGTGCCAGGGAAGGTAGCGGCGGCTGTAGCCGAATGCCAGCGGGATTTCTGTGGCTCATCTCACCTGGATGGATGGAGCAAGGCGGGTTTTTTCCACGGTCCGTGGGTGCCACCTGGTGCCCGTCTCCTGCTGCCGGAGTCGGTGTGGAATCCCTTCATACCAGCGCCCTCTCCGAACGCTTCCCAGAACTGGGATTTCAATAAATCAGTCCAACGCAGGATAATAAAAGCAGGAGAGTGCTCTGCTAATCAGTGGCGGGGGAGAAAACGTGCTGCAGGGCTCAAAGTGTCAGAACTCCCGTCTCAGGAATATTTAAGAATGTTTAGTCTACCTCACTGTCCACTGCCCACAGGTACGAAAGCAGAGTGGCAGCTTTCGTAGCACAGGTGTCGCTCCTGAGATCCGAACCATGTTTCCTATAAGTTCACCTGGAAAATTCTCCAGCATCCATTCCAGGATTACCTTGCAGAGGCAGGAAAAAAAGTCTGTTATTACTGTTACTACTTCTATTGAGTCAAATCCACAATCTGCTTCCAGGAAGCACAACAGACAACAAATACAGAATCAACTCCCTTGTGCAAAATCTCAGAGAAATTAAGGACCCTCTTCTGTTCAGGGCCTTATTCAAGCCATGGTGTTTGAGGAAGGTCAAATCAAACCGGATTTGAAAAATCTGTGTGAATCTTCAGAACAAAGTTGCTTGTCCTTAGCAGGTATGGCACATCTAGTATAATGAAAATTAAACAAATGCTGGGAGCTTAACAGCATAGCAATTAGTAACAAGTAATAATATATTACAGTAGACTAAGATTTGGCTCTAAACAGGCATCTCAATTTCAGATTTCTAGGAATATTCAGTGCTGCTTTCCATTTTATATTACATTGTGAACAGCACTATCTGATCCATTTCTGCCCATTAATATGGACAAAGCACATTAATAAATGGATAAAGTAGCCAAAAAAGAAATCAAAAAAGTCACCTTTCATCTGTCTACACTGTAATGAGTTTTTGTTTTGAGAGTCTATAACATATCCATCTAAAGATTAGTTTTAAAAAAGTAAATATAGTAGCATTCCATTTTATAGCTCCCCTCCTTGATCATTTTTCTAAGGACAAGTATAATTCCCTCCCACCTTTCTCTCCTTCAGCCTGACCTCTGCCACCTTTCCCAGACACTACTGCATGAAATCCATTAGGAAATGCACTTGCTATTTATTAAACATTTAGCAAATAAGAAATGTTTTTGTAGAGGACCCTGGATGATGTCAGAACTCTGAACTCAAGAGCAGGACTGTAAACAGCCTATGGGAAAGGAACTAAGTGTTGAAAGTACGAAAAGGAGGGAAAAAAATGTCATAAAATGAAAAGAGGCAAAAATAAAAAAAGCAGGAAGCGAAGGAAGATCTCATTACAGCAGTGAGGAGAGGATAAAAAGTGGCAATGACTTAAGTTTCCTTCATAAAAGAAATGAAAAAGAAGAAAAGAAACAGAAAAACTGTCACACCAAGCAAGGAACACTGTTCAGGTCCCAGAGAGCCTCCTCATACATCACAGATGATCATCAGTAAATCTAGGTTTAAAAACTCTGTGTCACCATGCAGCTTAGAGATGAGGGGGATACATTTTCATACAGCATGATTTAATGTTATTTGAGTTGACCTATTTCCTTCAGTTTCCCTTTTAAGGAAAGCTTGGATTCTGCAGAAAGCAAGAGGACTCGATTCTACATTCTGCCAGGAACCTGCTTTGTGTCTCTGGTGATACATCTATTTTTCTTTGCCTCTGCTTACCTTTTCATTCATTTTCTTGGCTTTGGTCTAGGCCTCAAAGGGCTGGAAGAGTAATCGATGTCTTCAATACCAAACTGAGAAATGCAGGGAGGAGGGGAAAGGGGAAATTATCTGGGATTATGTGAAAAATTCTTTTGCTATTTCTTTTATTACCTTTCTTCTCCCCTCCCGCCTCCCCCCCCAACCAGTAGGAAAAACCAGGAAGAAAAATCATCTCCCACGAAAAATTTGACCCAGCATAAGAGGTTTTGTTCAAGTATTGGAAGGAAAACATAGGAAATGAACAGCAGCCCTGCAGTCACACTACACATACTGGGGTTCTTGCTAAGTGTGGGTGAAGATAGAATTCATCCTGCTTTCACACAGTTGAGGTAAAGCACTTTCAAACAGCAAAGATACAGCTGCACCAGGACATGTCAGGTGCTGGATTTCCTGAATGCACCCTCTATTCTAAAGGGTAAATATGGGAGGAGAGGACAAGCCTTTAGCACTGTCAGGAGGAGTTCATTTAATAATTATCGTTAAAATCCAAACTCATCACACAGCCTTTGGTTACATCAACAAAACCAACCAACCAACCAACCAAAACAAAACAGAATGAAAATTCCCCACATAAAAATCAAAATAATATAATCACAACCCCAAACTGGACAATTTGCACAAGACATCCCACAACTCTGTTGCTTGCCAGTCCTCATTGTTGACTGTTTGGAAACAAACCAAGAGCTTTCATGCCCCAAGCTCCTTTCTCACACTGTGCTCCCCTTCTGCTGTGAAAGTATTTTGTTGTATTGGGAAGCTGCTACCCCACAGTAAAGTATCCAGTGGAAAAAGCAAGTACAAGTGAACAGGTTTACAGGTTATTCTGAGTTGGAAGGGACCTACAGAATCAACTAGTCCAACTCCCAAGTGAACACCCACCCAGGGATCAGGCCCACAAGCGTGGAACCACGGGCACCACGCTCCATCTGTCCAAGCCTCCCACCATCTAGGCCATGTCACTGAGCTCCTCATGGAGTCTTTCCTTAAACACCTCCAGGGATGGCGACTCCACCACCTCCCTGGGCAGACCATTCCACTGAGGGATCACTCTGTCTGTGAAAAACCTCTTAACATCCAGTCTAAACCTCCCCTGGCGTAGCTTAAGGCCACGTCCTCTTGTTCTGGTGTGGTCAGCCTGAGAGAAGAGATTCACACCCACCTGACTGCAACCTCCCTTCAGGTGATTGAAAACAGCAATGAGGTCACCTCTGAGCCTCCTCTTTTCCAGGCTGAACAACCCCAGTTCCTGTAGTCCAGTAACAAGTGCAAAGGTGCATTTACAGAAGAATATTTCTGACTCATTAAAATAACTCAGATTTAGCTTCCAAACCTGGCACAGTACCTCCTTAAAAGGTGAGATAAAACTGATTTTATGTCTCTTGTGCAAGACCTGCAACAGCATCCTTCACCAAAATACATGTTTGAGTGACTGAATCAGACCAAGTAAGCAACCAAAAGGCCAGTTACCTGTAGTGATTTTCAGGCACGTTGTTCAGGACCGAACTGTATTTTATTTACACACTCAGTACATGTAAAGCAGATATTTATACACTCACTGCCTGAGCAAGTAGTGATAATGACATTCCCTGTGTCATGTTAATTCATGGTGAGTTTAACTACCTCAGTCTCCAATTATAAATGACTTGCGTGATCATCCTCTTTTGCAGCATGGCAGGTCTCTCTGGAACCAAAGGGAGAGGCAAAGCTCTTTTATGTTGGATTTTTTTTTCTATTCCCCCAACATTATTACTGCTTTAATATAGAAATCTCAGAAAAGCAAAGTCTGCACTCTATTCTTTGAGACTCAGCAGATGTCTTTAAAACACTTAGTCTATTAAAGCTTATAAAGCATGATTAATGACCTGAGAGCTGCTGATCTGAGGTGAAAGACTCAGCAGAATTTGCCCAATAGCTTTTGCAGATTTATGTGCTCTGCATTAGAAACCAGAACCATCAGTGTAATTATTTCACAAAAGCTCAGATGCAATGGTTAAAAAGCTCTCCAAAATACTAAAAAGCAACTCAACAAATAAAGGTGAAGTGCTCTACAGCTCTAACTTCTATTTGCTCCTTCAGTTTTATTTTTTTGTCATAGAAGTGCACTAAGACTTTTATTTGTTTATTTTCGTAAGACTGCATTACAGGTTTACCCAATTTAAAGAAATGTCTATTCAGATAAAAAAATTAATTTTCTACAGACTTTTTTTTCTATAGTCAAGGGCATGAGTTAGTGGCTTTCTTGATAGACATTCCAAATTTAAAAACCAGTACCCTGCAGTCCTAATTTGTGTGATGAAAATATCGCTTTGTTCAGCTTACAGATAAAGTCCAGACAAAAAAAGTACACTCATTTTGTATTCCTTTTTGGATCTGTAACTAAAGAAGAGATATTTAGAGATAAAAGCATGTTTTGGGGGCTAAATATCAAGCTCGAAATGATATATAAAGATGGCAATATGCAGCGTTTTCCTCAGGGACCTTGAAATTTATGACAGAAACTTAGCAGATGCAACTTTTCAGCTGTGCACAATCTCACAGGTTCACAGGTTATTATGAGTTGGAACGGACCTATAAGGATCATCGAGTCCAACTCCCAAGTGAGCGCCAACCCAGCGATCGAACCCACAAGCCTGGAGCCACGGGCACTACGCTCCATCCATCCAAGCCTCCCAGTATCTAGGCCATGTCACTGAGCTCCTCATCCAGTCTTCTCTTAAACACCTCCAGGCANCTCAGCACTACTGATACTTGATGCTGTACTTGAACTTAGTTTGTCTTTAGCTCTCCAGCTGGGAATACATGAATAAGGGGAGAAATTTGCTCTCTGAAAGTCATTGCCATCCGAAAGATCGAGACGTTGAAAGAGAGCCACATGCCAAGGAGATGAAATAGGCTGTCTGAGGTGGATGGCACAGTCCACAACACCAGCCTCTCCAGGTTGCCCACGTCCCTCTGGATGCCATATCCCTCCTTTTTGGTGTATCAGCTGCACCACTGAGCTCAGGATCACCCCTAAACTCTCTGAGGGTGCACTCGATCCCACTGTCTACACCACTGGTGAAGATATTAAATTATACTGATCCCAGAGTGGTCTCTTGAGGGACATCACTTGTCACTGGTTTCCACATGGACATTTTGCTGTTGGCTGTACCCAAACAATTCCTTATCCATCTGACAGTCCATCCATCAAACCCATATCTTTCCAATTTAGCATCAAGTATGTTGTGGGTGACCTTACAGAAGCCCAGGTAGATTACAATATGTGTTTTACTTAGAGGGATATAATGACACTTGCTTTCCAAGCTGAACCATGGAGTTCCTACCAATTTTATTTACAAAGCCATTTTTCCCAGGTACAGCTAAATCACTAAGTAAATTACAGATAAGAATAAAAGTATAACATAGAGAAATGCTTTGGTTTTTCTGGTTTGGGGTGAGGTTTTCTTGAGAACCTGCTCCCAGCAGCTGAGTGCCCTTCCAGTTTTCTCAATAGAGCTTTTTGCCAGAGGCCTGAACAATCCCTGTGCTGACACCTTCCAGCCTGACAGCAAAGCAGCAAACCCTGCAGAGAGATTTAGTGACCCAGAGCCTTCTGAAATCTTCCATGAGGTCACGAAATCTATATAGGAATGGGTCCCAACTAGAAAAACAGGGAAATAATCGAAATGGCACAAGAAACAACCATAGGGTTTACCTCAGAGGGAAAGGAGAAACACATATAATTATGAAACTTCCCTCAGGTTATCTAGACTTGTCCTGAACAGTATTCAAACTCTCTTCAGTACACCTGGTACAGGATTGGCACCATATCACTAAATATGTAACAGCCAGTTCCTTTTACATGAAAACATTACTTCACATTGCCATTCAATATCTAAAATTCAAGTTCATACATATTCTTTCACAAATCCAACCAGCAACATGAACTCTATTCAGCTGTCAGAAACAGGACTATTTACAGACCAATCTTGTCAACTTCACTCCCTCAAGTCCTTTTCTTTTAATGGGATTTGTGACTGAGTAAACATCCAGGTTATAAGTGGATGGGCAATATTGTCTTTACAAGCCGGCTTGAAAGGGGCTGGGAAATAGAAAGCACTCGGTGCCCTGGAGTAGCCCTCACAGCCCTTTGTATTGCAGAAATTGTGCAGCCAGACTAATAATCACCCAACCCCAGCCATGGGGCACACAGCTTGTCCTTCTTTCATACAATGCCCTCCTTTGCTGCTCTGAACAATGGCAGCAGATTGCCAAGGTAAGCCTGTGGTTTTCGTTCCCGGCGCCAGAAAGTTCGGCACTACCAGCAACAGACATCAAGGTTTAGAAGCTAATGGTCATCTGCAGTCAGGGTTGTCTTCTGCCTTGCTGAACAAGGCACCCTCTGTTAGCAGGCACTTAGGAGGGATCATGGAAAGGCTGTCACATAAACGTTATGGCAAAAGCAATTTATGATGTTTCCTATCCCCTCCTCTCCCGGCATCTGTTCGTTCCTGCCCTCCTGAACTTTATCAGCCCCTCCCAACATCTGAGGTCACACTGTCATCCAGATTGCTGGAGCAATTCAAATTTGAGGGGAAGGGAAAAAACCCACATGTGCACACACACCTAATTCAGGATAGAAAAAGAAAATAATTGGGAAAATGGGAGTGGGTTGCTTTCTTTTTTTCCCACTTCTGATAATTTCAGTGAATTTCTTTCCACAAACAAACACCGTGGGTGGGAAACTTTGCTGCAGGATCGGACACAAGCAGCCAAGCCACTGCTGAAAGTTCCCTGTAATCCTACCCTATGTTTTTGTCAGGCAACAGGCACATTTCTAGGAGCACCCTACACCTGCCTGTGGGCCCAGTGATTAGGGGATCTTTGGGTTTACCTTCAGTAGTCTCTCAAGAAGACATAGCAAGATGCTACAGGGACACTTTTGATACTCAGGATAACATCAGCAGGATAGATTTGTCTTTTCAAATTAGCAATGTCCAGATCGTGACTAGGAATGACCGTGACAGTCTTGGATGTGAAAGTTATGATGTTCCGAGACACAAACCATTCATATGTGTGTGAAAAAATATGTTATGGTCTAGTTGGATGGATGGAGCGTGGTGCCCGTGGTTCCACGCTTGCGGGCCTGATCCCTGAGTGGGTGTTCACTTGGGAGTTGGACTAGATGATCCTGTGGGTCCCTTCCAGCTCAGAATAACCTGTGAACCTGTGAACCTGTTATACAGGCAAAATGAAATATCACTTGGAATTCTGATCAGCTACAGAGTAAGAGAAAGAAAAATACGATTGTGTCAGAAATGTCAAAGTTCTCATGCTTCCAGGTGGATGAAACAATCTGTTAACCTTTTCTCCTGGGTGTCTCATATGCTTGATTTTAACTCCTTAATTTTTATTTCTGCCTTAAATCTGCCTGATCATAATGTCTAAATCAGATCCAGACTTGCAGAGATGTGCCAGGATAAAAATAACCAAGCCAAGTCGCTCCCATGGCCAAGATAACAGGCTGGTGAGTATCTGGCTGTGAGGCCTTATGTTCAGGTCACGGACCCACGTCAGGTCTGTGAACTCTTTAAACTTCTATAATCTGGGTACATTGCAAAACCATCTCTGACTCCTAAGGCACAGACTGTTGAGGGCATTTTTCATAAATGGGATAACAGATCACTCTGCCAGAGAAATCCTGCTCAGCCACCCAAAGAGGCTGCCTCTTTTTGCCAAGTTCCAGCTTTTTGGACACTCATCAACAGCTCAGGACATGCATAAGCACATATGGTGAGTGTTACAGGTTTTCTTAACCCAGGCACTCTTCAAGCTAAATAGCACTTGTAAAGGAGATGTAGGCAAAACATGATGGATCACCTGCACACTTTCCTTGCCCTACTTCTTTCATCACTGCAGGATGTGCTTGAGATCAGCTGCCCTCAAGTCTGCCTTTGGCTGAGAGCCTCTCCCCTGCTGTTGTTTTCTTCCTCTCAGTCTAACAGGACTCCCTCAGCAAGGAAATCTTGTGCCTGTGGTTCTCTTTTGGGAGACTTCCCATTCTCTGCTCTCTCCTCTGGTGCAGAGGAGCCTGGTGAAACTAAATTTCCCTCCTAGGCACCCCATCAGCATCCTGTTCTCTGAGCACTTGTGGTGGCCAGGCAGAGTGGGCACCACCTGTGCCACCTGCTACACGGGAATTGCACTCCAAGCTTACAACTAGAGCTCCAGACTGTAAACATGCTGCCAGGGCTTTCACCAGGCTGAGTGTACACAGTTCTGGAGGTATTGTGGTAATTCAGGGGAACATATATTTCACTGAGGAAGGGAGCAGGCAACATGAGAAGGTTGCAAAGCATTTATCATCCTCAGCTCCAGAAAACCCAGCCACCTACTTCCAGAATTCCGGTTAGATTCTGTCTCTCCTGTGAACTAATTAAATGGTTCTTGTATCTAATCTGATGTTATACTACAGTGTCACATTTATTTCATGGGCTGCAATGTCTATCCTGCAAGGAATTAAGCATAACTGAGCATGGCATTTTGTCTCTAATAAACATGATGGTAATTTAACATTATGATTGTAAAAAATAGTATTGCAGAGTAGAAGCTGTGGGTAGGAAATTATGCTAATCAATGTTTTCTATTAAATACCATTAGGAAGACTCAGGTATGGGAGTCTGTGCTGTCTGGAACATCTCTAAGAGGGAGAATGTAAGAGGCACTGACTTCACAGCTCTGAGAGGGAGAAGGCAAGGATTTATCACCATCCTTTGTTATCCTAGATACCTACCTAGCCTGATATACACCTGCCACTGGGACTTTCACTTCCTTACCCGCTCTTCCTCCATGAAAATCTTCACAGGTGCAAATTTTGTTTTTAACATAGTTCTGTTCAGCTCTTGTAGAGGCTTTTGTGTAATCAAATGCTGCATGTTTCATATTCGGCAATTATTTAAAAGCTTATGAAATCCCATTTTGCTTCTTTCTCTCTGAGGTTATACCTTCAATATTCCTTCAGTTGTCTCCTAAAAAGAGGTTGTAGCAATATTGGAATCAGTTTTTCTCCCAGTGACAGGACAAGAGGATATGGCCTCAAGCAGAGGTTCGGGTTGGACATCAGGAAGAATATTTTCACAGAAAGGGTGGTCAGGCACTGGAAGGAACTGCCCAAGGAGGTGGAGGAGTCACCATCCCTAGAGGTGTTCAAGGATCCAGTGGATGTGGCATTTGGTGCTATGGGTTATTTGGCATGGTGGTGTTCCATCAAAGGTAGGACTCGATGATCCTGGAGACTTTTCCTGGCCTAAATGACTCTGTGATTCTATCTGCCTGAGCTACCTCCACTAGTACCACTTCCCTCGATATCTACTTACCCTGGGCACTTATGGCCAAGATGTGCTCAGCATAAACCTGTGTATCCATGACTACCATTCCCACGTTTCCAGTCTTTTGTGCTCAGTTTTTGCCCCTTGCGAAGCAACCTAAAGAGTGGCTGTACACCTAAGGACCTTTAGAGCACACTTGGTGCCTCTGCTGTTCTGGATGCAGCAAGAAAAGAGGACAACAGAGCTTTTAATTAGTTTGTGGATCCCTCCAGGCAGACGGGATCATTCCTTGGCTGCCCGAGGCGGTGTCAGGGCAGCTTTGTGGCACGGGAACGATATAAAATGTTCTAATGCTCCTGGCCCAATGCATTCAGCAGAAAAGTAGGTCAGAAAGGAAATCTCACTACTACAAACACGACGGTGGCAGCAGTCCATGGTACCATGCATAGGGTTTATGTAAGAGTGGCTGGGGCTGCTGCACTCTGAGTTTCACAACCTGGTGCTTAAAGTGCCTTGCTGCTTCACACAAAAGCAGGAACCAGCTCAGCCTTAAATGTAGGAGGGCAAACATATCACCAGTATCACAGTTCTATGTTTGTGCTGATCTAAACATTTGAGTGTGATTAAAGAACATATGACCGGCCTTTTCTCATCCACAAAGGCCACTCTAAAACAGAGGCAGCATCTTTGAAGCCATGACCGAAAATTCAGTCAGCAGTTATTCTTGTGGCTTCCTGAACTTAGGCTCGATTCCCAGTTATTCCAGGGTTTAGACGTGCCATCCCAAGAGACTTTAAAAGGATGTAATCAGCTTCCTGGCCCCTCTGAAAAAGATATAACTAGTGGAAAAGGATGTCTCAGCAGTGTTCCCCAGCTCTCACAGGAAGGGTATATCAGCAGTGTAACCAGAGGAAGTTGTGCTATTCCCACATTTTCAGTCAACTGTGGCTAATGAGAAAGAGGGGCAGAGAGCTACAGAAGGCATTAGGGGTGTCACAGGAGGTCTCTACACACTGGTGACAAACTGGAAGTTAGTTGAGACTGAGCCAGAGTGAAGTATGTTAAAGTGGCTTATAGGAACCTTAATTCACCTCCATCACCTTCATGTTTTCCTCAGGGTGCTGGGAAAGAGGAACTGGGATCTTCTTCATGCTTCGTGCTTCAAGCTACTTCTGGACTTCCAGTGATTAAATAAACAGATCAGATTTAGAGTCATAGCCTTTTTCAGAGAATCAAATAATAAAATGGACATTTGACTTCTCTGCAGTGTGAATATCCACTGGTCAGTAATTCTGCCGCTGGCCTTGCTGACTGTGCTCTTTTTTGATCCCTACTTTTGATATGCTCCAGTTTCCAGAGCCAACACCTGAGCTGATCCCCAGAGGCAGCAGCACATGTTTGGCAGTGGCAATACCCAGATGCTAAAGTGTATTTTTAAGTAACAGGACCTTCAGCACTTTGGTAAGCAACCAGTTTGCTGGAAGTCATTCCCTTATAATTTAACAGCCTGCCTGGAAAGGGCTGATCAAACAAAAAAAAAAAGTCTCTTTCTCTAGTCAACACACCAGGTAAAACAACATTCAACTTAAGAAACCCTCTAGTGGATCATGTGCACATTTATTTTGAAATGAAGGAGAATATTTCATTCTGAATGCTTTGGGTTGTGCATAACCTTACCCTGGGCCAGGAACAACAACAATAGCAGAAAATTCAGCTGTGGCCTCTGGTCCCTGGAGCAGCCCATTCCCTGCCTTCAGGATTTGCTTGGGGAGCAGAATGACACATTTTCCAACTCTCCTAGGCCTGACCTTCAGCTTTTAGCCCTCTGCTGACTCCAAGTGCCCAGGCAGGCAGGAGGGAGCACTGACTGCAAGATTTTAATATCTCACATCTATCACGACGGACCTTGAAAGCTGATGCCTATAAACACACAAACCATGGGGATACTGGGTCCATTCCACATCCATATGCTGGAGTTGACACATTCTCTGCTATACTATTAAAAGACAACTGCATTTCTTTCAATCTTTGGGGGGGAGGGCGTGTTTCATTGCTTAAAAAGTCAAGATGATGGCCCCACAGAGCATTGAAGGAGTAACATAAACAGACTTTTAGAAATGTGGTGTCCTGTAAGGGATTAAAATAAACATTTCAAACTCTTCATGCACGCAAGCATTAGATAGATATCAGAGACAGGAGTTTTAAGCAATGTGGAAAAAAGGTTTAAGGAAAACGGTGAATCAAAGAACTGTGTAGCTGCAAGTTAATCAAGATGGTGTAATACCGGTGTCTGGCAAATGCTGACATCTCTTCAGAAAATCCACTTCTGTCATTTCTTTTATTTTTATTTCTAGGAGCTAAACATAGCCAAACACTATATCAGATCCCTTGCTACATCCTCTCTAAAATGGAAAGGGGCTTTCATGGACAATTGGCATTGTCATGGAACTTTGTTTAATATTTATAACTTTGTTTTGCAAGGGAAAAAAAGCTTTTAAATGTAGTGTTTAACAGCCCCATTATACACAGGGTTCAAAAGCCCTAATAGTTAGGGTGGCATTTTGCACCTCTCATTGGTGCATACACCAGTCCAGCCGTTATTTATCAAAATAAAGAGAGCCAACAAGAAAGATGGAGAGACACTGCTTGTTAAATCCTGTTGTGACAGGACATTAGGGACTGGCTTCAAACTGACAGAGAGTAGATCTAGTAGATATTAGGAAAAAATTCTTCCCTACGAGGGTGGTGGGGCCCTGGCACAGGTTGCCCAGAGAAGCTGTGGCTGTCCCATCCCTAGAAGTGTCCAAGGCCAGGTTGGATGGGGCTTGGAACAACTTGGGGTGGTTGAAGGTGTCCCTGCTCATGGCAGAGGGGTTGGAATGAGATGAACTTCAAGGCTCTTTCCAACCCTGGCCATTCTATGATGATTCTCTGATGATGATTATATGAAGTCAAGTAAGAGCTCTCAAAGAGCTCTTTTCACACGTTTTAGAACAGATCCCAGAAAACAGTAATTACAAGCTGAATTTCTGCTCCCTCCTCCCTCCATGACACTTCACTTGTGGCACACCACAAAACACATTTCTGCCTCCCATTCTATTCAGAATAAATGATGAGAAGCATCAGATTTCATAAGACTGCAATACAGCTTTAGAGATTTTGAGGTCATGGGGTCCTTAATTTAGCAAGCCCTTCTTGCAAAATGCAGACCACAGAAACCCAGCAATTTTTAATACTGAGAGGATTGAACTAAGTGTCTTTTTTTATATAGTTGTTTTATTTAGGTAAGTCAAGATGGTACTTGACAGTGACTGAAGTTCACTTGACCTCAGAGGGATTAACCCAGATTTACAATGTTCGGAGAGCAGAGACTAGGAAGGAGCTCTCTGGGCAAGTTTTTATGTGTCACAGCTGCCTTTAATGGTTGTGGGAAGGCCTTAGTTGGGAGCAGACACAACTGGATTTTGCCAGAGCATAGAAACGATGTCAAGTTGTGCTTCGGTTCTGCACTGGCATGAGATTGACTCAGACACACCTGGCTACCACAGATAAGCTGCTGCAAAGTCACTTTGGTGTGGATTTTAGTGCCCTGCTATTTTCCCTTACCTTTTTTTTTTTCCCAATTAGCATCATTACTCAGTGTAGCCAAAACTGACCCTGGAACCTGTTTGGGTTTTGTTCTGTTTCGTGGGTTTTATCCCAGGACAGGTCTTCAAGATACATTGAAAATATCCTTAAGTTTTTATTTTTCCCACTAAAAAGGTGTATTACAGAGAAGGAGCTACATAAATGTCTTGCATAATAATGAGTTGCTTTTGCAAGTTCTGAGCATGGTTTATATAAAGGTGCACTTTCTCTCTTAGGTGTTGGAGGAAAACTACCAGTGAAACGTCGAGGTGAGATTCTGAGGCCAGTTTTCCACTTTGGAGCTTGCACAGGGACACAGCCAGGTAATGCACACACAGAACAAACAGATGAAACACGGACACAGTTTTACGGAAAATGTGACTTTAGGGTTTTTTTCTACAATATCTAAGAGCTTCTGCAGCCAGGATTTCCAGGAAGAAGGCATTCTTCTAGATGACTAAAATCCAGTAACATGTTTAAGGAATCTTTATAAATCAACTTAGTTACTGTACTTTGGGAGGCAAGTGTATAGATGACAGCAGCAGGACAAACTAGGGAATACTAAAATTTTTTATTGATGTCAGCATACTTCTGGGGTTTTTTTAACCCCCTAAAAAATAGAATGCAACAAAATGTAGTTAAGTGGCATAGAGTGACCCTAACATTATAGCATCTGAGGGCACTGCAGTGATTAATTTTACCCTCCCTAATGCCTTTGAAGTTGAGATAAATGAGTTGTCCAAGGCCATATAAAAGGCTGTGGTTGATCTGAGAACAAAAGTCAGATTTTTGATGCCTAGACCTCTGCTTTATCTCTGGAATAAACCTTGGTAGTAAGAGGAGACAGGGGAAAAGCTTTTTGGAGGACAGTTGGTTACATTCAGGGAGAGAAAGCCAAGAGAACAGAGAAAGTAATTTCCCCATGTGAGATGCTTTTCAGGCCAGTTGGCTTGCATGTTATTGAGCTCCAATTATTCTCTGCTCTGGAAAACAAATAAACAAGGTTATAAATGGCTTTAAGTTTTAATACTTATTTTAAAAATATGTTCAGTCCTTTCTGTACATTGATGAATAGATTTTCCTCCCAGTTGTTTGATTTTCTATAGTGAAATGACCTATCACCTACTTTGAAAGGAATGGAAGGTATCAGACTGTAACATAAGCAGAAAAAAATTGAGAAATGTTTTATTAAGTTTCTATGAACTGATCAATTTTTCTGAGAAGTAAGGTTTATACTGCTTTTGTTTCTGAATAGGACACAAACTCTTGGGCTGTATTACTGTCAATTCCTCATTTTTTACTTTTATATGTTTTCTGCAATTCCAATAACTGAAAAACATAAAATAAATCTTTCTTTTCAAAGAAATAGCGTAGAAAATAAATAATAATTTTAAAAAACCCTGGCTAATAAACCCCAAAGTTAATCCATACAATCATAGAAATTAAGGAAAAAATCTTATTATCTTTCACATATATTTGCATTTTCTTAATTTTGCAAGACGAATTTAATTTTTTTAAATCCTTCCTAAGCAAGTTGATGCAAACCCAGACTCATATCCAGTGAAGGAAGAGTTGGTATGTGAACTGATCCAGGAGTGTGATCCCTACCAATCAATGGGCCCCGAAAAAATCCACCCAAGGGTGTTTAATTAATCTTCCTAAATGATCTGAACAGTGGAATCAATTGTAACCTGATTAACTTTGCTAATGATGCCAGTGAGTGGAATTCAGCACGTCCAGATGGGAGAGCCACCCTGCAGGGAGACCTGGATAGGCTGAAATGGGCTGGACAAGAACCTTATGAAGTTTAACACAGACAATTTTTAAGGTCTTGCACCTGGGAAAAAAACAGTCCAGGAGTGCAGCACAGGCTGGGATCTTCCTGGATTGGGAGCTGCTCTTTGCAAAGGGACCTGGGGGTTGTGGTGGACAAGAGCAATACGGGTGAACAGTGTGAAGGAGCAAAGAAGGCAGAAAAACCTCATTCCCAGAGATAAAGAAGTCACAATCCAATGGTGATATAATGTTTGGTTTTGGTCTCCACTGTACAACAACAAAAAAAATGTGAATGGGGTGGAGAGATCCAGGAAAGAGCCACAATGATCCAAAGACTGGGAAGACTGTTGTGTGAGAAAAGGAGAAGGAGAGGAGAGGAGAGGAGAGGAGACGAGACGAGACGAGACGAGACGAGACGAGACGAGACGAGACGAGACGAGACGAGACGAGACGAGACGAGACGAGACGAGACGAGACGAGACGACGAGAGGAAACTTAGGGAAGACCTTTTCACCATGTTCCAATATTCAAGAGGTGGCTACAGAGAAGGTGGTGACTCCCTTTTGCAAAGGAGTCACTTGGAAGAGCTGGGGGGAGATGGGTAAAAGTTAATCCTGGGGATATTCTGATTGGACATGAGGAGAAAGTTTTGCACAATGAGAACAATCAGTGTTGGAATAACCTCCCCAGGAACATGGTGGATTCTCCAACATTGGACACTTTCAGGATTCAGTAGGACAGCGGGCTGGGCTGTCTTGTCTAGAATCTGCTTTTGCCAAGAAAGCTTGGACCAGATGGTCCTTGATGTCCCTTCCAACCTGGTATTCTCTGATTTATTTATTGCTGTTTTTCCCCTAGTTATTGAGATTTTAATCCAAAAGCTAATCAGAAGTTAATCAGAAACAGTTGCTTGGCTTTAATGCATTTTATATCAGACACCAAATAACTTTCTTTTATTTCTAGATATTCTAAAATAAAATTTCTATGCAAGTAATTCTGCATGATATTTATAATGGTATAAGTAGGCATCCTCAAACTGATACGAAAAGTCCCAATATCTGGAATCAAACAGAAGGAAAAAGAGAGTTTCAGAAAAATTTTGAGTGACTTCAATAACTGCTTCCTAAGGAAAAACTGTTCATTAAGTTGATTTTAGCACTTGAACTATTCTCTCCTACCTGTACATTTTGTTCAATTTATTTTGAAGATAAAAATCACATTCATCGCTGAACTAAAACCAAAACTAAACACAAGGCACCATTAACTTAAAAGAAAAATGCAAATCTGATAACAGAGGCTTTATTCTCTAATTTAATTGACAAATAATCCAGCCTATAAAATTAAGTATTTAGCTTCTAAAAATCCCAGGCAAGACAAACTCTTTTTTGGATGTATTAAATAAGTGTAACTAAATCCTGAAACAGAATCTAGGTTCTTACTAAGTTCATTATATCAAATAATATAATGTATTAATTCTAAAGCATCAGTAAAATCTGAGACAAGTACTTGTGAAATCGAAATTACAATTCTTAATTCTGTTTTGCATGTCTGTATAATTACCATTTGCTCTGTGAAGCTACGAGTTGTACAAGTGTATTGTGAAGTGAACTACTTCCCACTTCAAAAACTTTCAAAATCTTAAAAAGAAATTATTTACTGTATTGTCTTTTTTTTTTTTTTCTGGAAAAGCTGTGAAATAGTATTATGAGAAAACACCCTGTCCTAATCCAGGAATTTGCTTTTTCTCCAATCTCCAGCCAGAAAAATCCACATCAATCAGAAGGGATGAGCACAGCTCAGTTTAATTGTTTACAACACTGAGTAATTGCTCGACTTCTTGACTGCTTTAGACAAATATTGTCACTTTGATTGTCCTCTCTCTTCATCTGTCTTTTCACCACCAGAAACAACTGAGACAAATTATTCAGCCAGACTTCTCTATTGTCTGTCTCTCCTTTGACCCTGGTTACCCAAATGAGACGTTATTTAGATACACCACATTACATTTTGCTACCTGGCACTTCTTCTCTTTTCTAAAGCTATTTAAACTAGAATAAAAAACCGTAGGTAAGCCTCTTGCCCTTGTTCAGTCCAGACATGTGATTTCAGGTGTGATTTTCCACAGGGAAGGTGTTCAGCTATCCCCAGGAAAGCAGGGCCTCATCACAGTGGCTTGGGACGACAAATGCCATCACTCCAAATATTCCTCCCTTCTTCCTTCATCCCCCCACTTTATACACAGACCATGACGCCATATGGTCTGGAATATCCCTTTGGACAGTTTGGGTCACCTGTCCTGGCTGTGTCTCCTCCCAACCTCCCACTCATCCCCTGATTCCTCAACATGGCAATAGGAGAAGCAGAAAAGGCCTTGGCTCTGTTCATCCCTGCTCAGTAATAGCAAAAACATCTCTGTATGATGGTCCCTGTGTTCAGCACAAATCCAAAATGCACTATTAAAAAATTAGAAAATTTAGTCCTAAATATTAAACAATGAGCAGAAAAGATGCTTGAGTTCACCTCAGTAGTGTCAAGAGTAGAAATACAGAAAGAGGAAAATGCAGGCAGTATGTTTTCATACAAATATCAGAGCAGGTTTTCTGAGAATTTTAGCTCAGATTCTCTTTCTTGAATATAGGAATTTATTTCTGATTAAAGAAGAATGAGATCTATGAGATTTTTACATTAACTTATTTAGTGTGAACTTTTCATTGTCATCCATTTTATAAGATCCTCTCCATATGTATAGTCTGTGTTCTGTGGGTGAACCTTATTTCTTTAGATTTACAACATGTAAACATTCATCATGTTAATAGTGGGAGTAAATGTTTATGACTCAATATGTTGGCCTGCAAGTCTTTTTTAAAAATCCAGATGTCAGCTATATACAACAGTATTTCTGAACATGCAAAGAAAGGAAGAAATAAAAAAGAGGATAGAAGAACACATAAGTAATAGCCTAAACTCTAATTGAGGCAAGTACAGATCATTTGTCATACACAGACAGCTTTTTTTTGGTCCTTCCTGGTGAAAAGTCAAAATAATTTAGCACTTCGGTACTTGAAACCAGCATCCAATACCATACATTGTTACTTCAGGGAAATGTATTGATGAATAGAAACCAAAATAGCAATTTCAGTATAGGTTTCAAAAATAAATCAGATCTTGGACTGAGATAATTATAGTAAAAAAGATCAATCGTAATAATGTGGATCTATGTTTCAGGGGTAGTAGGGCATTCTATCTGTTAGGTTTACTACAAATTTTTAAATGGTTCCGTTTTTCAATATTTTAATGACATACTCTTATGGAACAGTGCTATAAAATTTCACTTGCAAGTCAAACTGCTTGTGATTCTATGATAACACCAAATGCAAAGCAAAATTAATCCCAATGGAGAAAATCTTCTCGCAATTATTCCAAATGCACCCTGGTGGAAATCACCTGACCACAGCAGAGTAGATACATCACAAAGAATAGAATTTGGATGGCTTTGGATTTATTTGACTGTATTTTCTTATGTATTTTTGATTACATCATTTGTTTTAGTGACTTTCTTCAGTGGAATTAATCAGGTAATTAACTCCACACAGTAACTAATTACCTCTCAGCCACTCTCTCATCCCATTTCTCCACTAGTGGAATGAGGAGGAGAATTAAAATAAAAGGGTAAAACCCTTGAGTTTAACAAGAACAGTTCTAAAATTTTAGTGTTGTAGTAGTAGTAATAATAATAATAAAGTAATAAAAGGGAAGACAATAAAAATATATGGAGAAATAAAGCCCAAGGCAGGCAATTGATGCCCAATACAGATCCTCACCACCCACTGAGTGATGCCCAGTTTGCCCCCCAGTAATGATCAGCCTCTTCCAGTCAACTCTCCCAGCTTCTATACTGGGACTGATGTTCTGCGGTGTGGAATATCCCTTTGGCGAGGTTGGATTGGCTGTCCTGGCCATTTCTTGTGCACCTGCTCCCTGAATATTGGAAACTGAGTAGTCCAAGACTTTAGGATACTAATGTTGAGGCAATAAACTTGTCAGGTATCAGAAATAAGATTGGGACTTGAAAGATCTGTTATATGTGTTGGGGTTTTTTAAAATGTCTTGGTGACTGAAATCACTTCACTAATGCAGGAATTAAGGAACACCACTGGCATGATGTTTAGCAGTGCTGGAAGTCAACACATCTTTTAATTCTCTGTCCAGGCTTGGACAGGTGCACTGTTTTCTTGGTAAAAATTGTCTGAGTGGCTGGGCCCAGAGAGTGTTGCCATGTGGAGCTACATCCAGCTGGCAGCTTGACACCAGCGGTGTTTTCCAGGACTTAATATCAGGCTCAGTCCTGTTTAGTATCTTCATTGATGATCTGGATAAGGTGATCGAGCGCACCTTCAGTCAGTTCACAGATGACACTAAACTGGGCAGGAGTGATGATGTGCTGGGAGGCCAGGAAGGCCCTGCAGATGGATCTGGATAGGTTGGATCCATGGGCTGAGGGCAACTGTATGATGTTCAACAAGGCCAAGGGCCTGGTCCTGCACTTGGGTCACAACAACCCCTTGCAGTGCTAGAGGCTGGGGATGGAGTGGCTGGAAAGCTGAAAAAGGACCTGGAATTGCTGGTGACAGTAACTGAACATTAGCCCAGGTGGCCAAGAAGGCCAAAGGCATCCTGGCCTGTATGAGAAATAGTGTTGCAGCAGGACCAGGGCAGTGATTGCCACCCCGTTCTCAGAACTACTAAAGACAAAATATGCCTCTGAAACTAATTAAAAATAAAGAGGTCAGAGAAGTGATCAATTACCAATTCCCTTGCAAGGAAAACTGCTGCTGAGATACAAAGGGCATTCTTTACACAGAACCATTTTTTAAAATTTATTTGCCATGTGTTTGATCTTTCTCTTCCCTAGGTTCAGTGAAGATTGTGCTTTCAGGAGAAAAAGTGAAGGCAAAGCCCAGCCTCAGGATCTTATGCCAGGCAGCTCACCACTCTGCAGACATCCCAGCCTGGATGCCTCTATTGTTCTAGTCCAGGGCTGGCAGCAAAAGCTGGCAGAGTGCAGCTTACCCTGACAAAGAGAGCACATCCAGAGTGTGTTGCTTTCCCGTGACCCTCTGCTGGACCATCCTTTATGGATGAGAGGAGGTTTCCTTGCCTGAAAGGCTGTTTGAAATGAACCTTTGTGAAGGGGCATGTGAGCACCAAGTCAAGCACTGCCTTAGGGATTTCCACCCCAGAAAAGCACAGCCTTTCAAAACATTCTCCTCTGAACAGGATTGCCTCTGGCTTGCCTTCCTATCTTTTTCCCCTCTGACCCCCAGTACCCCTCATGCCAGACACTAATCTCTTGCTGAAATAGTGTCCCCTTTTGGTATGACATCAGCAGATGAGTCATGCTGGGAAGTGTTAATATCTCTCCATATGAAAGAGTGGGGAGATCCCAGCAGCAGCTTCAAGGATGCCCTCTGGGACTTGGACACCAGCCCTTATTCTGGACATGGAAGCAGCTGACTTGGTGATCGAGCTGGTGGGTGGCACAGCTTTGCACCAGCACCAGAGCCCTACAGAGCAGAAATTGCCAATGAACTCAAATGCGAAGAGAAGATGAACCACGGAGAGAATGATGGTTTAACAGCAGGATCGTGGAACCCTCAGGCTTCCCTTCTCCAGTCAGCAGGTGATGGCACACCTCTCATTCCAGCTATCTTGAGTGGCCTGACAGGCACAAACTGGGGCCAACACCTCAGGAAGTTCTCTCCTGACTGCAGCTAGTACCTGCAGCTAGTACAGTCCTTTATGTGCTCTAATCTGCACTGCGACAGAGCCTTGTGCAGGCAAACAGCAGAACAGCTTCTCCATGAGTGGCAAAGGGAAGAAGGGAACACAGAGAAAATGTCAAGGAGTCACTTGGTTTCATGGGAAGCATGTGCCAAAGCCATTGGACTTCTGACTTGGAGCTTTGCACAAACTGTGCACATTGAGCCTATTTTAAATACATGACATTTTTACTATTGCCCTCAGTCTCTTTCCTATTGTTTTACAGTTAGAAAATGTTTCCCTGTCTTTAATTAAACTTTAAGTTGCTTAGGGCATCATCATGAGTACTCCTATTTATACAATGTTTGGCACATGGATTTTGAGGCACTGCCAAATGTGGAGGGAGTGAAGAGTAGAAAAAAACCCAACAAAACACAAGACAGCAAACTATTAGGAAGAAAGCTCTGACTTAGAAGTCTATTTTTCTAGACTACATAAACTTTGGGGATTCAACTCTGGAAAAGCAAAATCAGAGAAATTAGTGGAAAAACAATCAATAGAGAAAAAGATATAACAACATATGCATATGCCCAGGGAAATGGAAATATAAGCAGGCAAGAACAGCCACTTTAGAGAGCCCAGCCTTGGATCAGTAAGGCAGCACAATGAATGCAGGTGTCTTGTAACAGGAAGCCAAGCAATTACTATGCCTTAGAATAAAACAAAAATAAACAGTCCCTGTGACTGTTCCCCTGGATTCTGCCAGGGAGCCGGTTGTTCTAGAGTTTAAGAAGCACTCAGTGCCCTTCAGGGCATTTTGAATCTTCATGTAGGGTGTGAGACCTAGATCACATACAGACCTTCACTTCTCAGAGGAGACTCACATCTGAAATCAAGATAAAATTGCACAGATAAGGATCAACCCATGTAATTTCCTATGTTTTTGTCAGGCTTCTTCCTCAATAGTGTCATTCCAGTGTCATCTCTCCTCAAGTAGTGCTAATAAGAAAGCATCTTGTGGCACAAAAACAGGCTTCCATATAATTTTCCTTGCCAGACTTTACTGAACTATTTGAATTTTATTAAGCTAAATCAATCTATATAAGGGTGAAACAGATGGAAAACCCCTCAACTTTTATCTAGTTGTTATGCAATATTCGTTTTCCTAACACTAAGATTTTTCACCTACAAAACACCTTAAAAATAATCAAAGACAGAAAGGCAAAAAAGAAAAAAAAAAAAAAAGAAAGAAAAAAAGAACACCTCAAACCTCAACATCCACAAGTCTCAACTCAAGCAGCTGTATGTGAACATTTTACACTTTTTGACTTCTGTGATTTGTTTTGGAATATGTTGCTACCCTTTCTGCAGTGGTGACCTCACCACTCAGCCTTAGCAACTGCTGCTGCTGTGCTGCCCAAGGAACAGCACAGGGAGTGCAGGGGGAAGCTCAGCGCTTCACTAGGAGAGTAGAGAGGGATGACATGCTCCAGAAAAGCTTTTTCCTGGACCAGAAATGGATAGTTATGGCAAACAGATGGAAGGAATCAAGTCCAAAACACAGTGTGTGACCTATCTCAGATAGAGCCTCCTTGCGTTTCGTTCTGGCAGAGCCCGGGTGTCCCTGATGCCAACAGAATGTTCCTGAGATGCGGATCTTGTCAGCTGCAGTCCTCCCCCTACCAGGACTTCATGGACAACATAGTCAGTAAATATTGACTTGAGAGAAACTTATACAAAAAGCAACATTATAAAAAAACCCCACAAGACTATTGTTTTGGAGTCGAGGGAACCCATTTCTGCCTTCCAGCCATGTGACAGACTGGGTTTCACATTGGCCAGACCAGGCGACTGTCTTAAGGCTTTTAAAATCCACAGATAGGAAAGAAAAGGCACTCTGAATAGGGCTGTGCCCCATTGTTAATCTCCCTAAATGAAAGTGTGGAAATAGGGTTTTTTTCTCTGTTTGACAACAGCATGACAACATCCCTAGAGTAAAACAGAAAGACTCAGAGCCCCACAGAGATTTGCCACCAGACATGTGGGTCAGAAAAGCAGGAACCAAGACTGCCAGCACAGCAGCTGGCATCTGAAGGACCCAGTCCTGCACTTACTAAGACTTTGGTCATTTCATACCAGTTCTCTAGATAGGAATCATCACCTTTTAACAGTCTGCTAAAATTCAGTGATAAAAACTGGGAGAGAAAACAGAAGAAAGGGAAAGAAGTCAAAATCCCCAACTGAAGACATCCTGTGTGGCCTGTCTTCTTTTGTGTGAGTCAGGAAGAGAAACCATCACACAGAAAAAATGTCATTGATATTAATAGTCAAGAGGAGAGTAACACAAAACACTCTCAGCGAAGACATTTGAAATTTACAGTCTCTGAGTGTGCCAGAAGCTACCGCCCTTCTCGATCTGCCATCTCCACTGCTTTTGTGTGCTTCCCCCCAACTTATTTCAGCAAAAGCAAACTGGGCTGCCTTGGACAGCCTGAGAAGAAGCTCTTTGCCAGCCCATCCTATTTTGAAGGAAATGGGCACGATTGTATCTGCATCTGTGTCAACAGCCCAGAAAGGAGTAGGACTTGTGAGGAGGAGGAGGAGAAGTGATAACAAGCAGCTTGAGAAGAAATCCTCTTCAGGAGCAACGTGTAATGACTCACAGCACATGTGACTGCACCCAGAAACAGCTACTTCTTCCTTTCCAATCCTTTATTCCTGCTCAACTATTTTGCTCTTCCTTTTGACTGTTTCCTACCTGTGTCAGATGTGAATGCCTGTCTGCCTTGGACACACACCGAGAGTGTGAAGACCTCTCCTTATTTTTTCACTTCGCTCTGAAAGCAGCACTCATTTCAGAATGAGGGAAATCAAATCTTCTCTGTGGGTATTTACAGCTTTCTGTCATCTCCAGCCAGGCATCCCTCCTAGCCCAGAGGGTGGTGGCTGAAGTTGCAGTCTTTATTCTTTGGCACAGTTCTGATTGTGTCCAATGTTTGTCCTGTGTCAAACATATTTGCAGCCACTGAAATAAGAAGAAAACTCTACCTCTCCTTGCAGCCTACTGTGTTAAAACACCTGCTCCATCTGTCTCTGGCTGCCATGGAGGGTTGTATCAGACATAAGCCCCAGAGCCTGAGTGAGGATTGCGTCCTAAAATGCCTGCTCCGAGTTCAAAGACCTCCTGCAGTCTGAGGAGGCCAGTGCTACCAGACCCACACACCTTCTGCAGCAGCAAGTTGTGGTCAGACCATGACTAACCTGAGGAGGTGGCTAAGGTGCCCATTTCTGAATCACCAATGATCTTTGTCTGGCTTTCTCCTGCTTGTTTATTCAGGATACTTCTGAGCCTGGGGAGGAGCACTGGGATCAGCACGGGATGGTTTCTGTTTAGTTTAGATAACCCTTTGTGACTTCTGTCTGGTCTCTGTCTTCTCAGGAGTAGGGTGGTACTTTGATCTTGTTTTTCTCAGAGACTCGGGCAGTGAGGTCCTCCTAAATCCTCCTTTAGTCCCTGTAAAATGCTGTAAGTTTTTTCTGTCCTGGGGACTGTTTCTGACTGTCTTTATATACCATGAGAACAATGGGATTCAGATGTAGAAGGAGGCCTGTAGGGACTACTGTAATTCAAATAACACATTAGTACGACATGCTGCTCGAAGTGTGAAAACCATGGTACAAAATCCTAACAGCTGCATTCCTTCGCTGTCCTGGCAAACGCAACCTGATTGCAAACACAGAAAAATGAATGTATGTGCACCTGAAGCAAAACCGTCTCTCAGCTCCAGAGATGTCTAGTGGAAACGGGTGGGTGGTGTGTGCCAAGTCACTGTCCTGAGTGAGTGGTGAGCTGCCTTTCCCACATACCTCCCTCAGGCAACAAAAGGGTTGGATGCCGGGGGTTTTGCCAGCTTGGCATTACACAAAGGGCCCGTGGGGTGGGTACAATGGAATTTAGGCTGGGCACCGAGGCAGGATGAAGCAGCATGAGTCTCCAGCAAACAATAGCAACAGCGGGATCAAAACAGCAGGCAGAAAGTATATGCACAATTACCAAAACAAAATAACTGAAGCTACAAGGACATTACATCCCCAGCCATGTCTCCAAGCAGGATCCCGCTGTTGTAAACGTAACCAGGCGTGTATTTCACATGATGCAATGCATATTATCCAAAAAGGGAGGTGAAAAGCAGAGGGGTTAACCTAAGGCAATAAATTCCAGTCAATTCCTCCAGGTTAACATGGTAGTAAAGAGGCCATTGTCAAGACTTTATCACATAACGGAGGTTAAAGAATCAATGCACTGAAATATCTGGACAGAAACTCAGGGCACTTGACAGTACATAATCTGGTACAGAAAAA
The DNA here is from genome assembly GCA_013390025.1 of Pitta sordida. Classification (NCBI taxonomy): domain Eukaryota; kingdom Metazoa; phylum Chordata; class Aves; order Passeriformes; family Pittidae; genus Pitta; species Pitta sordida. Next base: position 95,144 of record WEKX01029335.1, read on the forward strand.
ATGTAGGGAAACAAACACAGTCATATTTCAATCATAAATGCCCAAATGAGAAACACAGAAGAAGAAAAATCCTCTAATTTGTAAGGAAAACTCCTAACTTAATCCTCCCTTTTAGAGTCAAGGAGGAGAAGGGGGGAATAAAAATGGTTTCTGCTCTGTCTTGATTGAATAGACCATAAACATAACAGACACCTGAAAAACAGCTAATTTGTTGGGGGGCACGTTGAGGAAGTAAAAAAATGTATAGAAGAAAGATTGGTTCAAAACATGAACCCCCTAACTTCTTGGTGTTCATAAGAAAAGCATTTCCAGGCACCTGCTCTGTACGAGATCTGATTTTTGCCCCACTTTTTTTCATAGTGGCATTGAGGAGAAAGGGAGAGATAAGGATCAAAATGAAATGAACGAAATTATGACAGGCAAAAAAAAGGGAATTTTTTTTTTTTTTTGCACAACTGTGAATAATTCTGTTGGGAAATATCTGAAGATAGGGGACATATTTTGCTGGAAAGCTCAGACTTGTAATGCTGGCCACGGCTCTGTCAGTGAATCAGTGGCACCTTCATATGGTCATCAGACTTTAGAACACTCAGGTAGTAGCCTGGAGAACAGACTGTATTTTTGTTGACTCTTCTGGTATTCCACATACAACAAGAAGACAAGCAAAGGACCAAGAAAATTTGTCGCGTTTTTGTGACTCGTCAAAATATTGTGCTAAAATCCTTTCTTCAGCAGGATTCTTTGAGTCAGGGTTTTGTGCTACAGACAGAAAGAAGAGCTTTAATGCTCTTGATACCTTTCCATATTTAGAATGGCTTTTGGAGTTAAACCTCTCCTTGTTACCTTCTCAGGACATTTTCTTCTGACATTCTTTTCAGCTAAAACCCAACCTGAATAAGCGGAGCCTGTCCATAATGTCTGGATGCCCAATAATTACTCTTCAAGTACTACATGGAAGCCTGAATAGGGAATTAAATTATATTTAATTTTGGGGAGGCCTTGCAAATAAAAAGGCCTTCAGTGTATACAAAAAATAACACTTGCAGCTGCTTAAAAACATTTTTTCCTCCTCACAGTAGAGCAGTTCAGGTCTGCCAGCATGGCACTTCCCAGCTTAACAAGTGATAGACACAGAATAGCTTTCAGTCGGTTCACAGAAGAGAATTGTCAAGACCAAGCACAGAATGTGCTATACATTTCAGAAACAGCTGCCGGGTTTGACTTTGGTTTTAGGTTGCTAGAGGAGATTTCTAAACCGGCTCCTGTCACTATTAAGCAAAAATCTTTGGGAGGGAATGGAAAGCAAGTTTTACAATCTTTTTGTCAATGCCACCTTTATGATTCCTATATGTTAATCTTTAGGTTTAACTCCAGAGACCAGGATCCTTAAGTACAACAGCTGTGGCTTTCCACAGTTTTACCTGGCTTGCAATGATATAAAATGGCCATATCTAAAACAACATAGGAATTCCTGACAGGAATTGATTGGTGAATATCAGCTTCTGATTACAGAAGAGCAAACAAGATTCAGTGCATTAGTGTTGATCCCCTTGTGACTGAGCATTTGGCCCTAATGTGAAACCATCTCTCAGCAGGGTCTGGTACCAAAATGAACACAAGAGATTTAGCAGCATCTTAGTGCAGTGATGTGGCCAAGATTCTTTTCTGTAAACGTCTCAGGCAAAATAGCAGAGTAACAGTTGTTGATAAAAAGTAATAAGAAGCTTCTTAAGGCCTACCTGGAACTTACTTCCTAAAATGGCCTACAAGTCTCATCCTGTGAAATATTTTTTTCAAGTGCTTTAGTGTTTTAGGGCCAAAAAAAAAGTTAAGAAAATAAAAATGAGAACTGAAGTGGCCAAGAATCTCAGTCTGGTTGAGGTGGGGAGAGTGGGGAAAAGGGTGTTTGGGGTTTTTTGATATAGAAATTTTAAAAAAAACAAACACCAAAAAAAAAATTTCTTTTATTTGCAGTTTCTGTGATATTCCAGATGTTAGCAGCTAATTCTCCAAAATCTCCTGAAACATTAAAGCCTCTTTCTGACTAAGCATTGGGGTCAGCACTAAACTTGCTCACACAGCCTCAAACAACAAGTGAGAAACGTTCTCGCTCAGATCTGATCTGCCATGTGACTCATCTGCTCTTGACATTTTCCCAGCAGCTGAAAGGAAAAGTGAAGCAAAAAGCCTCATTCTTCAAGAGAGGAACTCAGCACATCGCCCTGCGAGGGCCGGGTCTTTCTAATGATTTTTGTGCTGATGTTGTGCTCAGGTTTACGAGCCCGGGGCGAGGTGCGGGTGGGAGAGGGGGAGAGGAGCTGCTCCAGGTTACAGAGTAAACAGAGGGTAAGCAGAGGCTTGACCACTTTGCCTCTCAGCTGGAGCCAGGCTGATTGCTGAAACCATTAGAGTAGCAGCCCTGGCAGCAGGCGGTTCTTCAGCCTCCAGGCCACCATAAAACAGGAGCTCCTTTTTTTCCACAAGAAGAAAAGGCCAGTGTCTCTAAAGCAAGCGCTTTACCACATGGGCCTTTTGGTGTGGAGAGAGAAAGCCTGATGCCGTGCCTCAGAGAGCAGGGGGGGAGGAGAGGGAAAACCTGCTCTTTTCCAGTGCTCCTCTACAGTCTTCTTATTTGTAGGGAAGAAAATATAGGCGATGCAAGCACATCAGACAAATAAGTTCCTTGTCACCGCTTTTCTGCAGAGCCCTGACACCAAACCTGTTTAAGGTCTCCCAGAATTACAGTGCTGCCTTTGCTGTCTCCAGGGCTCAGGTTATCCAACAGGGACACCCTCAGGGGTAGGTGGGCTTTGTTCTCCACCACACAACAGCCCTGGCACAGAAGCCTCCATATTTGGCTCCGTTAACATGCTGCTAATGAGAAATCCTGGCTCTGTTCCACCGACAGGGAAGGTGTGCCTGGAAAAGCTGGGATAGTCAATCTAAAGACAGAAATTAACACTGCCATGATCTCCCAAGATTCATTTGTGACTGACTGTGTGGTGCCTCTTACTCTGGCAGGTCAGGGGTTGCTGCTGGAGGCCTTGCTGAAAACATGTAGGTACATCAAATGCTTAAACAGAATGACCTGTTACTCTGTACTGTCATCATTCCACAATTACAGCCTTGATTCACACAGTTGGATCTGTGTGACAACAAATTTCACAACTGGGATCACAATTAATGTAACCACTTCTTTATTTTTCTTTATATATATATATATAAGATTCCAGTGTAACTGAGAGAGTTTTTACTAAAGAAAAAAAGGGCACAAGATCCAAGCTTATCAAGAGCTAGGCATTTCAGAGTAACTCTAAAGAACTAGAATCCTTTTCCTCCATTTTCAAACTTCAAACGTGCTCTGATTCTAGCTGAAGTGTTGCAATGTTGCTGTGATTCTCAGTCATATTTTGCTGACATAACTGGAAATAATGATACTGTAGCAGCAAACCACCTGAACATTGAAGTGTCTGCCAATGTTTTCTGCCTCCCCACACTCCTCAATCTTGCAAACTTTTCATGTGAAATCTTTAGTAATTTTGTTAAGGCTTCATAAAGCTACTTTTTTTTCCTTTTCCTAGTTAGACCAACACCTTCATCAACTTTAAACATGCAGTCTGAGACCTGCACATGCCACTGACTGAGGTAAAGGTTTAGCTCAATTCCTTGTGGAAGGTGAAGACTTGTATCTCAATAAATGATCGCATCTCAAAAAAGACAAGTGACCACAAAACAAATTAGGCAAACCCAAGCTTGAAGTCTGCCTCCATAGGTTGTGTTTCCCACTCTCATGATGTAACAGAGCTGATGTCAGAGAAGTCAGCTATGAACACCTTTTCAGAGGCCATTACATCAGGACCTGGTGAGATTTGTTGGAAGTTTTGATCCTTGGATTACAGCAGTCACAGCACCAAATTACTCAAACAGTAATTTGGCAAAAGGGACATACATTTTTAATGTAAGAAAACACTCCCATTATCAGTGTTGCTCCAGCCAGAAGAGCTGGTTGGTATGCTCAGAGCAGCCCAGCAACCGAGGAACCACTTTTCCCACTGTTCATTCACAGTTTTAATTTTCAACAGAATTTACATCCTTTCCAGCAGTTTAATTCTTACATCCCAAGGAGGTTTGGAAAACCCAGTGTTTCTATCTGTAATGAAGGCAGGGCAAGGGAAATGATTTCTTAAAGCTCACCCACAGGGTTTATAGCAGAACTGGGAACCCAGTTCTGGTCTGCCAAGTAAACGACGAGTGCTTTCACTACTGGTCCAAACTCATCCTGTATTTAACCAGCTCAATCACATGCAGTCTAGGTGTCTGCTGCTTAAAATACACACCAAAAGAAGGTATAGGGTTTTGAAATGGAGTTTGCAAAAGACTTATCTGGATGAAATATTTTGATGTTCAGATTTTCCTTCACACTCCTCAATCATGCTCAGTAATTTTGCAGTGGGGCCGTACAGGATTTCAAGTTGAAGCAGCCAAAGCAGAGACATTTGGAGAATGTTTTCATCAGCAATTTGAACAGGTTTTGTTAGATGTTATCTCCCTTATGCTGGTTGATTGCTTATTCTATCCCCTCCCACACACCTCTCAATTTTTTCATTCCCCCTCTCCTCAGGAAAGACTAAAATAAAATTTCTATTGTTGTGCCCACACGCAATATTTCTTCTCCTTGCTTTTTGTCCCATCAATTTAAAATCATAATCTATTCAAGACAGAGGCTGTCTGGCTTTCTGTGTTTGTAAATTATGTGATATATGATACTCAAACTGAAGACGGGCCCTCAGGCACTTGCAAATGAACTTTGGCACTTCTTGATGAAGTGATTAATGCTTCTATCTCACATTTCTGCCAGAGGTCACTGTCATTCTGGAGCAAAGGGAGAGATATACTTGTTCTCCAGCCATCTCACTTCACTGCTCAGGGTAATAATAGGAACAGCTTCCAACTGTCTATACAAGTTACTGTGCGAGGCCGTGCATTGCAACAACAAAGGGGAAACAATCAAAAGCTTCATCCACATCTCCCAAACTATTTTCCTTAGCTGCAGACATCCATTTCTTAGAATAAAAATATTATTTCGGCACCAGCAAGTTTAACACTTCAGGAGAAGAATTTATATGGAATGGATTGATTGTACAGCTCCTTAGTAAACAGTTTCCATCCTTTTGCTGCATCAGTGTGGAGGGAGGTGCTGTAAGAACCATAGAAATTTCTGCATAGCAATGAGAGGGTTTGTGTTGCATCCTTGGTTCTACCATATCAAAGACCAGGATAATTTAGCAATTAACAAATATTTAGAGTGATTTTTTTTAGTGTCCTAAAGCACAGCTAAGGCAAACTTGACTTCTGCTGAGGGCTAGATTTCTAATTGCTCCTATGATATGTACAACTCTGTCTCTAAAATATAACAAATAGGACTTGTACTGTACAAATAGGTAATAGCACCATTATTTACATTCTCATAGGGTTAAACAGTTAAATATTTCACCTAGCACACTTCCCTGAGCAAGGGCTGTAGTGTTGCCCTTGAGCTTCTGCAGGCTAGGTCATGGAGATAAAGCCAAGAGAGGATTTTGGACCACCAAGGGCTCATGCTTTTCCCTCATGAAGCCTATTGTGAAAAAAAGGAAGCGGGGGACAGAAAAAAGAGATGTTTTGGGATTCAACCAGCCCATAAAGATAACAAGGTCATTTCTTGCTTCCTTCTCTGCCAAAGGCATATTAGCCAGACAGAGCTGCACTGCTCTCACATTGGGTAAAAGGAAATTAGTAGGGAAGTCCTGTGGCAGCAATTAGCAAGGAAAAGGAGCGAGACGAAAGAAAACCCTCTGTTTCTGATCTTCAAACTCTTTTCTTTCTGCAGCACTGATTTCTATCCTTCCTACTAGGTTTAGCAAGAGTTATCCTCTCTTCCTAGCTTTATCCTTACCACACTAGTCTCCAACCAGCTACAAGGGGGACTCAAATACAAGCAACTCATTTGTATCCCCTTGGGCCACTTTTATCCGCCAGCAATATTTGTTATGCAGTGCCCAATTCACCTCTTAGTTCAAGTCTACTCACAGCTCCAGGTCTGCATTTTCTGCAGCCCTGTTGTCCTCCTGAAGCCAGGAGGGTTTATGAGTTTCACTGGGTATCAGTTCTTAGGTCCAGGCTCGGGATTTTGCTGTAAAAAAGGATTGATACACAATGTCAATCTTAAACACTTCTTCATTTCTCTTTTTGTTATGGTTCATGATATACCCTTATAAATTGTTCCCCTGTCAATGTGTAAGGGCATGGATCAGTACATGTGGTCCCAAGATTATCTTTTGTCACTGAAAATATGGAAGAGTAGACTTGTCTTTTCCATGTTCGTAATTTGTTTGGGGAAAGAGGATCCATTCAATGAACCCAGAACTTTCTGCTTGCCTAATCTTTCTCTCTCAGCGTTTCCCAACCCACATTCCTCTGAAAGTAAAAAGGGCCCGGAGCAATTACATGCTTGAAGTTTACCTGGCAAGGAAGGAACTCTTGGACTGAAATGCGTGTGCATACATAAAGAGGGAAACGAACACTTTCAGTTGTTACAAAATGTACAATTTTTACTAGAGGATAGCTAGACTGCATTATTTCACATATTAGCTGAACATTATTTACTGATTTCTCTTAGATACAGGAAAAAATGATGTCATGGTTTGGAGTTGCCTTTTATTTGTTTTACATCAGTGAAATCTTTAACTAGAGAGTGTAGAACAGTTTCCTTTTTCTGCTATAAAGTGGAAAGACTTGAAAAGCAACTTATGAAAAGCCCAAAAAACAGAGGAAGATTTAAAATATAGGATTTTTTTTTTTACTTTGTGTAAATCAAATTACTTTTGGTTACTTCAACCAATCCTTCAATGATGTATGAAGTGCTCATTATATGAGAGTAACAATAGATTTATTATAACTGGAGAAACTTCACAAAATCACAGGATATTCTGAGTTGGAAGGGACCCACAGGGATCATCAAATCTAACTCCCAAGTAAATGCTCATACAGGGACTGAACCCACAGCCCTGATGCCATGAACACCATGTGTTATCTATCTGAGCTAATCTCAGGGTCATGTCATCATCATTCTTTTTTATTTTTATATAACCTAAGTCTCTATCCCATCATCCCATTATCTGGACCATGTCACAGAGTTCCTCATCCAGTCTTCTCTTAAACACCTTCAGGAATGGCGACTCCACCACCTCCCTGGGCAGATCATTCCAATGAGAGATCACTCTCTCTCTGTGAAAAAACTCTTCCTCACATTTTCCCCTGAACCTCCCCTGGTGTAGCTTAAGGCCATGTCCTCTCGTTCTGGTACTGGCAGCCTGAGAGAAAGAAGAGATCCACACACACTCAACTGCGACCTCCCTTCAGGTAGTTGTAGACAGCAATGAGGTCACCTCTGAGCCTCCTCTTCTCCAGACTGAACAACCCCAGTTCCCGCCGTCGCTCTCCATAGGGTTTGTCCTCCAGTCCTTTCACCATCCTTGACGCCCTTCTCTGGACTGTCTCATGTAGTTCAACATCTTTCTTGAACTGGGGAGCCCAGAANTCTCTGAGCTCGTCCATCCACCCAGTTCCTAACCCAACAAAAAATGCTTCTGTCCAGTCCATGCTCTAAGAGTTTCTTCGGAAGCTTACCATGGGAAACTTTGTCAAAGGCTTTGCTAAGGTCCAAGTACACAACATCCATGCTGGTTTTTTGGTCAACCAGGCGAGTCACCAGTTCATAAAAGGAGATCAGGTTGTTCAGGCAGGACCTACCTCTCCAAAATCCATGCTGACTGGCCCTAATGTTATATAAGTTATATGTTATATAAGTAATGTCTAATCTAATAACTTACAGCTGAACTCCAAAAATAGTAGATATATTTTCATCTGATGTATATTTAAGAAAAAGAAATGTGACATCTGTGTATTATTTACAACTAGCATAAACTTCACTGAACACTTTAAAAGGTTATTAAATTTTTTTTTTAAGAAATTGAAACAGCTTGTTCCAAAATGTTGAAAAAATCTGAAGTTTACTAAAGTCTCCTAAACATTTTATATTTCTTTGCAAAAGCCTATATAATATTTCTTTTTTGGGCTCTGGTTATATTCCATGTGCAGTTTCATCCTATCTTGGCAGACCCTTCCTGCCTCACTTTTTTGGCTCAGGATGCTCCACTCCCTTTTGTTTGAGTAGTAGGAAGTTCACAGTTCCAACAGGAAAACCCCGCCTTCCAAGAGAAATCAGATGTTTCATTTTTCATGGATAACCTTGATTACATGAAATACAATTAACTTAAAAAAATATAAAAGAAAAATCCAAACCAAGAAGAAAGCCTCACAAGGGTTTTATCTGAGTTTTGGCTGCTTCTCTTTCCTTCCCTTGAGTTTCACATATACATGACATATTTTCTCTTTCTTTCAATATAGCAGAAGCTTCTATTTCTCACTGTTTATCAAAGAATGAAAAATCATTTTACCTGTTTTCTCAGTATTTAAATGTATCATTTAATTGAAGGTAATTTCATCTTTTTATGCTCTTAATAGTCAGTTTTCCCTGTGAGACATATATGTAGATATAAAGCTTATCCTTTTAGATTAAATCAGGAGGCAAAATACAGAAGCTGAATTCCTTCTGGAGTAAAATGTTAAGGCCAAGAAGAGGATAATAGACTATTTCAAAAAATACATGCAATGCTTATCCTTAGACAACTGAGTCCATGTACATCTTGTCTAAATTAACACACAAATTATGTGAGCTATAGCCTCGTTCATAGTTGTTGTGTTAATATCTTGTGCCATTTCCATCATCTAAGACTGCAAAAATCTACTGTTTGCCCCTCTGTTAAAGAATTCACATAGCACCACAAATGAACATGATACAATTAAAAGAGTTTGGGCCATAAGAGAGAAAATGGGAACTCTGTAAGAGTCTCATGGAATTTGGAAGCCTAAATCCTGTTATGAGTGCAGCTTGCTAGACATTGAAGGGAGAATGACACAGGCTTTTGAGTCTAAAGTATTGCAGCAAAAGCAGGAAATATTTGACAGCTCTTTATAGTTCTCACTGTGATGCCTGAGATGAGCAAAGATCCTCGGGGATCAAATCCCAAGAAAACTATGTGTGAGAGAAAAAAAATAATTCTAAAAATAGTATTGAAAAGTAAAAGAAGCTTTATGCTAACTTCTGGAAGAGTTACTATGATTTTAGACTTTTAGTGGTAGAAGTGGATTATGGCTGAGATCAACTCCTGTCTGCTGCTGCATAAATTCTATTGTGTTAAAATGTAAGCGATTTGAGATTATAAATTATACTTGGGTAGCTCAAGGAAACCTTTAATTGGGAAAGCCACTGGTTATCTCAGGGATCCTTCCTTGGCAGGAGTGAGTTTCATCCTCAAACCCCATGCATCCCAAAAAGCTCATGCCAGCTTTTTAGATGGCTCAGCCGTGCTTCCACTTGCCTTGGCTCGTCCCTTCAGTGTCCTGCCAGGGATTTCTGGCACTTCTATTTATCCTGCCAGGGAAATTCCAGCTTCAGCTGCTGAAGTTTGTGGCTGTATCCCAAAAAAAGACATGAAGCTCAGGCTCATTGGTCTCACTTGGAATAGGGGTGAGCTTTTTGCCTGGGCTGACACACATTGAGCACAGGTTAAGCAGAGTCTCTTTTCCATATTTGCCTGGATGGTGAGGAGGACAGTGGCTGGGGTGAACTGGGGTTACAGCTCAGGAAAGGGCAAGGCCTACTGCCCTGGGCCATTCAGTGATAAAAAGCACTTTTCCTGTTCCATCCTCAGACCCGGAGATTATTTTGGCATTTCCTGTTTCAGTGGCCAGGACAGTGGCAAGGGGGAGACACGGGGAGTTTTTGGCAGGAATCACCTGGCTCTTTTCCCCTCCTGCAGTATCCACTGAGGCAGTAGGGAATGGGCAGGACAGAGGACATATCTATTAGTCTTCACCACAGTTTCCCTGTGTATCCTTGCCAGGGATGAGTGAGAGAAGGAGAAAGATACTTTCCCATATTTTCTCCAGATGGGAGAGGAACATGGGGAAATGTGGAAAGAGGCAAGATATGGCACAGCCATGAGGTCTGGAGCTTTCAGGTCTTTTCAGCAGAGGGCAAAGGGAATATATTTTGGGGGTTGTCCTTTGCAGAGCCAGGAACTGGATGATCCTTTTGGTCCCTTCCACTTCAGCCAAGAGTGACAGGATATTGCTGAGTGCCTGAGGGTTCCATAGGCTAACTGGGTCCATGGCTGGGAGCTGTGTAGGTGACTCAAGGTGACCTGAAGTGGCTTAGGTAGCTGAGCATCTCCTCAGAAACTGGCAGCTCTTGTGAGGAATAGGCCTGGCTCAGAAGTTTGGACTCAAAAAGGGATGGGAAGGAACTGGTGCCTTCAAAAAGAAATCTGCATTGATTTAGTATCAATACTTTCACTTTGTATCTATTCCTAATCATGAGATCTCTCCCAGTAAGTAAGACTAACATATTGTAACATATCTCTATCCCCAACTATTCAGTTATAATAATTTTACCAGCCACTTCATTGCTAAATTGAAATGCCCTGTAGTTCTCTCCCAAATTAAAGTAGTCAATGTCTCTATGATCTTTATTTTCAGATGTATTTATTCTCAAAAACTGTTCTGATTACACTGTGATGTCTGTGAAACATATGAAAGTTAAATCTTTCAGGTTCCCTCAAAACATTTTTACAGATTCCTAAACTTGAGTTTATATCAGTATCTTATCACTCCTGGACCCTAACTTAACCTTTGCCTTGAAATGAGGAGATGAACTCTCCTCTCAGGGTGAGCAAAGGCATAAACTGATTTACTTTTCAGTTGTTTGTTCCCTGATGCTGAACCCCTTTTGTTCCCAGTCTCTACACTTGCCTGTCTCATGCATGCACATGCACTGCCATGTCAGTCAGCATCCTGTTATCCTACAAAGATCACACTGGAGCTGGAAGGAGGAATTCTCCATGCGGAAAACTAATCCTGTGACATTTTCAGTGTGACAAGAACCAGGACGTGCTGTAATTCTAACCAGACAGTCTGTTATTGAAAGATACATGGTCCAACTTCTTGTCTAAAATGCAGCTTTTAATAGGGACCAGAACTTTGGGGTCATAATCTAAGCCAAATTAAACTTTGTGTACTTTGAGGCTTAGCTATCAGTACCATGTTGTGTACTTCAATAATGTGTAAGTCTTCCACTACTTCTGAAAATAATGAATGTTTGCCATGTAATGCCTTTTTTGCTTTTTTTTTTTTTGTGTGTGTGTGAAAACTAATGCAGAAGTTGGGGGGGCGGGGGGGGAAGCAGCTTTATATGTTAGACATCAGCTACACTTTAACATATTTTAATGAAATAGTTTATTATTCTTATAGGGCTGATTCACAAAAAATTGGGTTCTTCTGTGGCCAGGTTTTGGTAGCAGCAGCGGGGCTTGTAGGGGTGGCTTCTTTGAGAAGCTGCTGGAAGCTTCCCCCATGTCCAGCAGATCCAATGCCAGTCAGATCAGTCAGGAGTAATAATAACACCTCTGTGATAAGATATTTAAGAAGGAAGGAAAAAAAAGTTAAGTGTAGGTGAAGATGAGAGTCAGAGAAGATCAGAGTGAGAACATGTGAGCAGCACTGCAGACACCAAGGTCACTCAGGAGGTGCTCCAGGTGCCGGAGCTGAGGTTCCCCTGCAGCCCGTGATGAGGACTATGGTGGAGCAGCTGTCCCCCTGCAGCCTGTGGAGGAGCACAGGGGAGCAAGGATCCACCTGCAGCCCATGGAGGATCACAGGGATACAGAGATCCACCTGCAGCTTGTGGAAGATCACAGGAGGAGCCCACACCAGAAAAAGTGGATGCTGGAAGGAGGCTGTGACCCATGGGAGGTCCATGTTGGAGCAGGGTCCTGAAGCTTGTGGGGAGAGGTAGTCCTGGTAGGACTTGTGGCCTTGTGGAGGACTCACGCTGGAGCAACCTGTGCCTGAAGGACTGACCCTGTGGAGAAGTGACCCAAGTGGCAGCAGTGTCTGAAGAACTGCTGCCCATGAGATGGACTCACACTGGAGCAGTTCATGGAGGACTGTCCCCTCTGTGAGAGACTCACTTTGGAGCAGTTCATGAAGGACTTTCTCCTGTGGGAGGGACCCCATGGGAAGCAGGGATGGATCCTCTCTCTAAGCAGCAGCAGAAACAGCAATAACCCCCATTCCTGTGTCCCTGCATCGCTTTGCGGGGGAAGGTAGAACCTGGAAGGAGGAAGTGGGGGACGGAGGGTGCCTCTAAGATTTATTGCACTTCTCGCCCTTAAACTCAGATCTTGTTAGTAATAAATTCAATTAATNGAAGTTGGGGGGGCGGGGGGGGAAGCAGCTTTATATGTTAGACATCAGCTACACTTTAACATATTTTAATGAAATAGTTTATTATTCTTATAGGGCTGATTCACAAAAAATTGGGTTCTTCTGTGGCCAGGTTTTGGTAGCAGCAGCGGGGCTTGTAGGGGTGGCTTCTTTGAGAAGCTGCTGGAAGCTTCCCCCATGTCCAGCAGATCCAATGCCAGTCAGATCAGTCAGGAGTAATAATAACACCTCTGTGATAAGATATTTAAGAAGGAAGGAAAAAAAAGTTAAGTGTAGGTGAAGATGAGAGTCAGAGAAGATCAGAGTGAGAACATGTGAGCAGCACTGCAGACACAAAGGTCACTCAGGAGGTGCTCCAGGTGCCGGAGCTGAGGTTCCCCTGCAGCCCGTGATGAGGACCATGGTGGAGCAGCTGTCCCCCTGCAGCCTGTGGAGGAGCACAGGGGAGCAGGGATCCACCTGCAGCCCATGGAGGATCACAGGGATACAGAGATCCACCTGCAGCTTGTGGAAGATCACAGGAGGAGCCCACGCCAGAAAAAGTGGATTCTGGAAGGAGGCCGTGACCCATGGGAGGTCCATGTTGGAGCAGGGTCCTGAAGCTTGTGGGGAGAGGTAGTCCTGGTCGGACTTGTGGCCTTGTGGAGGACTCACGCTGGAGCAACCTGTGCCTGAAGGACTGACCCTGTGGAGAAGTGACCCAAGTGGCAGCAGTGTCTGAAGAACTGCTGCCCATGAGATGGACTCACACTGGAGCAGTTCATGGAGGACTGTCCCCTCTGTGAGAGACTCACTTTGGAGCAGTTCATGAAGGACTTTCTCCTGTGGGAGGGACCCCATGGGAAGCAGGGATGGATCCTCTCTCTAAGCAGCAGCAGAAACAGCAATAACCCCCATTCCTGTGTCCCTGCATCGCTTTGCGGGGGAAGGTAGAACCTGGAAGGAGGAAGTGGGGGACGGAGGGTGCCTCTAAGATTTATTGCACTTCTCGCCCTTAAACTCAGATCTTGTTAGTAATAAATTCAATTAATATCCCCACTTGGAGCCTGTTTTGCCTGTGATCATTGATCAGTAAGGCATTTCCTATGGTCCTTACCTCAAATCATGAAACCCTTTGTCATATTTTCTCTCTGCTGTTCATTTGCAGGGGGGGAGTCAGAGAGTGGCTCTAGTGGGTACCTGGCATCCAGCCAGGGTCAAACCACTACATTAGGAAAAGAAAATATCTTCTCCTTGAAATCTTTAGAAGGAGAAGATCATTTCATATAAGGAATCCAAGGGGAAGAGGAGGCGATGGTGCTGTGTCCTCTGGGAACTTTGGGAGACATTTCTGTTAAAAAGAAATATTCCATTTTCAAGTCAGAAGTTCGAGTCAATAGAAAGCAATAATCTGGTTAAAGGCATGATTGACCAATCTGTATTCTGTATGTTGGGACAGAGTCCCATAAATTAAAAAAAAAAAAGGGGGGGAAATCTATGCCAGTCTTCCTGAGAAGTTGCCATTGATATGCACATATATTATGCAGACCAAAGTCTCAGTAGTGCTGTTTCCTAACTATCTCCATCTGGATTACAGAGTTCTGAACTACATAACAAAGCTCTTCTCATTTGGATCCTGATTTTTGACCAAAGAATTATATATCCCAGGACCTCTAGGCCAAGGGAATTTGCGTCATTAAAATGTCCCAGGAATTGTGTTACTGAAAGAGTAAATCATAGGTCGCTGTTTACCACAAAATGCTATGGGTTACAATGGCTTGTACCAAATCAAAATGAGGAAATACAAATGCTTCTTGTACATTCTACATCCTGAACTGACATGTACAGCAGCATTGTTTGTGTAGATTTTCCTTCTGGGAACATCTGAAAAAGTTATGAAGTCCTTTAAAATGATCTCAGTGCTTCTAACACTTTACATCCACTGAATACAAAGAGCCAAAAGCAAATTTGTTTCAGTGCTCCAAGTTGTTTCTTTCACTGAGAGTCCTACAGCTCTGACAGGGCCCTCCCTGACTGCCTCCAAACACTCAGGGTTTGGTTTCCTGTGCTGAGGGTCATTCTAGAAGCAATGCAGCTGGTGGCCTTGGAATAAAGAGGCAGGAGCATCTCCTTTCTCCACTCATGGCTGCTGCCAAGCAGAGGTTCCTGTTCCCAGTCCCTGCCCACGCTGCAGCCACAACCACCCTGCAGGCATTCCCTGACCCTCACCAACCCAGACCAGGATCTTGGCTGACTTCCATGACTTCCCCAGAGAGTCTTACGGATTTTTGGTGCTCATCTGTAGGAATGAGATCTAAGGCCATGAAATATGATGTGGGATATGTGGAGAAGGGATTTCCACGGGGTGTGTCATGAGATGTGTGGTGAAGGCATTGCCATGGGTATGCTGAGGGGATGACAAGTTGTCAGGTGGAGGCCAGATGACCCTTACTGCTTCCTCAGCCAGATAAAAGAGGGAGAGATGTTAAATTCTTAAGGTTCTGTTACGTCCCTGTGCAAGACCCACATTCTTTGTCATCTCTCTCTTTGTAACTCTTGATATCCCTCATGTACACATAAAGTGGTTGCTCCCACACACACTTATGACATCACTAACAGGATATATGGCTACGGTCCCACTTCTCTTAAAAGCATAAATTGGCATGTAAAATCCTCAGTGGTAAAGGATGATGATACAACCATCTTGCAGAGAAGTTGACAGGCCTGCTTCTCTCTCCTCCACAGAGCAGGAACAGCTCTTTGGTAAGATTTCTGCCTCCAACCTCATTGGGTATACCCAGGAATGCCTGTGCGTAGGGCTGCACACCTGTATTTTGTGCAGTTGTCACTGGCAATCTAACAGGAATCTAAATCCTGTTGCTTCAATAAATCACACTATTGGTGAATCTGCTTGTGGAATAATTCTTACTGAGCTTGACCAGAGTTTGAATATTGAGTTGGTAAACCACACTTGATGAAACTGTGATCATGAATGAGACCAGACTTAGAGTGTAATCCAGACTACTGGTGCTCCTGGGATCTTATTGCATGTGACCTGATTTAAAGTGCCAAGTTGGTTATTACCAGAAATTAAGGCCAGCTGCTCCCAGACCCTCTGATTTCCAAGGACCAGCTGGAAAACAAGGGGATTTGTTTTCTGCCAAATTTCTGCACTCTTAATGCAACAGTGTCTCTGTAGCTGACTCTGTACTTGCCCCAGGGGCCTCCTTCCAAGCCCAGCCTGGTGCTTTGCAAAGGTCAGAATGTGACTGACTCTTGTCCCTGTCCTAGGCCCATTCCAGCCTGCCTTGCAGGACACAGATCTGCTGGCCTCTCTGCAGCCCTCAGTCCATGACAGTCCACTTTGTCTGGACATTTAGCAGATAAATTAAAGGCATTTAATAAAATAATGTTGACTGAATCTCTCCTCTGAGCAGGGACGTCTCACACGGAGCAGCATTTAGCTCTAGCTCTGACCAGGTCCCAAGGAAATCTATTGCAGAAATTGCAGAGCAGCTGAGAAACCCCTGTCAGCCATGGTTAAGGTGCAAGCCCACAGGGATGATTAATATTTTCCATCCCAATGCAGGCACAATGGTGGAATGTGAAAGGCTTTACGAGAAGTACCAGGCTGGCCCTGCTGGAAGCTCCATTCTTCAGTTTTTCCACAGACTCAGTACAACGTGGACAGCGGCAATAAAGTGGTGTTCTCACTACCCGCCCTACTGAAAAGTGTGTTTTAAGCAACTGCTACATGGGGTGGAAAGTTTAGCTCTGTCTCAGTGCCCATCCTATGTTTGGCCTTTTGGCTGGGACTGCCAAGGAGCGGGTTGTGTGAGGTGACTTTGCATTCTGTGTGTGGCTGAGTGTCCCCCAGGGGCTTGCATGATATGTGCCTCAATGCCCCCCAAGCCCTCAAACGCCTTCACAGCAGCCAGTACTCACTAGCAGTCACTACCAGCTTGGTTCA
Source organism: Pitta sordida (assembly GCA_013390025.1). Classification (NCBI taxonomy): domain Eukaryota; kingdom Metazoa; phylum Chordata; class Aves; order Passeriformes; family Pittidae; genus Pitta; species Pitta sordida. Next base: position 111,480 of record WEKX01029335.1, read on the forward strand.
GATTTGAATAAATAGCTTGAACTCTGTCCACTACAAACTCCTGAGTCACCCTGTTCTGCAATAAAAAAAAAAAAAAATCCGAGCCAGAAGTCATTTTTGTTTGTCCATATATTGAAGCCTTAGACCTATAGATGACAAATTAAACAGAATGTTTTATGTGCCACAATGTTCATTTAGGCCATGCACACTAAATAATGAATATCATGTGGGTTCCTACAGGTGTCAATAAATTCAAATGGAATTTATCTGCTTGTCTGACAAATATCTCCATTCACATTTATAGCTCAATTTCTCTTCCTAAGCATAAAGACCTTACAAAAGGATGTAAATTTTTAAACTATATTAATTTTCCAGTTTTTATTACACAAACACCTCAATTTTAAATACCACTGTATTTGTGTTTATTCAACAGGTCACTGAATCTTAAGTATAATCCATACTTTCCAAGCAACACAATGGATTTGGTTTTTGTAAACTAAGAGAGACGTAAGACAGATATACTACTACCAGAAACTACAAAATTCCTGTTTAAACAAGGTATTATACAGACATAAATAATTCCAAAATAAGATTCAATCATATTCAATTGTATCATATACTGTGATTTCTCATAATCACTTTAAACAGGCCACAACTTTATTTATTCATTATCTGGTTTGCATCGAAGTCTTCCACAGATGACATGCAAACTGACCTCTCTTCTCACTGGTTTCAGACAAGGACTTTAGGACAGTGTTACTTATGTATATTTCATTCTTATTAAACCATCTCTCTTAATTTTCTTGCTGTTTGTGAATCTAAGACATGTGTGAGTTCAGAACAACACTGACATTAATAAAAAGGTCAAATAAAAGTGCTTATAATGAGCCAACAAAGCTGGGATCCGAGCCAGACATTTACGGACTAACTTTGGCATAAAAGCAGACTTTCCACTCTCCTGAAATCCAGATGTACTTGGTTGATCTCCTCACCACTGCAATCATCTTTGATGATTCTGAAACTAGTAAATTACTGTTTAACCAATTATTCAGTTCCTCCCTTACATCTGTACCAGGAACTGGAGTACTCTCCTCTTCTATACTAAGGCAACCCTCTCTGATACCACTGGAAAAGGAATAAAGGAAGGGACAGTTGCCTACAAAATCTTCCAATCTCAGAACAGGAGCAGATGGGAGAATAACTAGCAACCCTCATCGGTCTGGCACCCTGAAAGAGATTGTTGGAGTAGGCAAAGTCTAGGAGAGAATGAGACCAAATGCTGAGTAGACGGTAGAACTGGCAAACGGACCACAATATTAATGGAAATACTGTTGCATTAATTCTTCCTCTGTGGTTTAGACCTTTTCATGGACAAACTCTGCTATTAATCTCTATACATATTTTTCCCTCCATAGCTGGTGTGTTTTAGTGCATGACTACCTAGAGAATAAGGTATTACTCACACTAAGAAACTACTTTGAATCTGTTTGGGAGGAGCTAAACCTGTACTGAGCAATGATATGAGAGTGGAGTATGAGCAACATGAGGTCCAGACGAGGATGAGGAATGAAACTTCAGCTCATGCCAAGATTCAAGGGCACACTAATGAGGTGATTAGCTCCCTATGGATAGTTCTGATAGTAAAATCTAAACGGACACTTTTCTGTCCTCTTATCCTCCAAATAAATTCACACTCGTGTTGGTATTGGAATACGTTCTCTCTTCCTGAGAGATTTTCCAGGAGAAAGTAATGTGGTCCATAACACAGGTTTAAAAGCACCAAACTACTGTATGCATAAAATAGCTGGAGCTCAGTCAATTCCATCCTCCCAGCTTTGCTCTCCAGAGCCGAGCTGGCAACTGGAGTGGAAGGAGGTGTCAGAGGCGTTTGCTGCCTTTGGGACAAAACCTGTGATTCTAAGAATGCGGTATTTTCCTGGGTTTTCTGTCTTCCTGAGAGACAAGAAAAGAGCAGCCATTTCACACCTGGGGTCTGGTGGCCATAGAAATTTAGACACTGTAGATAAAGGTAATACTTAAGTGGAGTGTGGAAAAACAAACTTGTCTTGCAAGTAAGATACCAAAATTATAGTGGAAAAAATGCCCATTCCTTGTGCTTTTTTTTTTCGTCCCTTTGTGGTTTAGTCCATGTATATTAAAATAATTAATAATAATAATAATAAATAATTCAAGTTTAAGTTTTTATAAGTGGGAACCAGAAACTACTATCTTCTTGTTGGAGTAGCTGTGTGGTGTGGCTAGTACATAAGGTGGCAAACCTGCTTTAGTGATTCTGTGAAATAAACTTTCGTTATCTTAGGATATTAAACATAACCGGAGCTGGAAATACTGTTTAATGTAAGCATTTCTTTAAAAAATTACCATTCTCCAAAAATGAAATATTACCGCTATCCGAATAATACCACTCAGACTGACTGAAATTTCCAGCCTGAATATTTCCATCAGCTTCAATACCATTTCTTGCAGTCTTATCCAGTATTGGGCTATAGGAAATTCTCCTTTTATTTTGTAGAAATGGGATATGGCCTTGGAAAAGACTCTGGGAACTTTTAGGATAAAGAAGAACACACTTTCTTTAGAATTTGGATTGCAATCACCAAGGGAGAAGGATGAGAATTTCCCCATGAGCTCAGAAGTTGGAGGTTTAGATTTTGTACCTTGGAGACCAACACTTGAGAACCTTCTTGGAGGCTGATATTTTCCCAACACTCCCAAGTCTGAATTTCAGATGGATCTCCCAGCCCAAAGCTCCAAAGCTCCTACCTTCACTTGACTTTTAGAACTGGTGCCTCTGTCATACCGACTGGTGAAGAGCTTGAGCAACCAGCCTCAAACTTCTAGGTTTGTGTTATGCCAAAGAAAATCATAGAATATTCTGAGTTGGGATGTTTCCATTTCAGCAAAATTTTAATTGTCTAGATATACCTGTTTGACAGTTTAGGCTCATTATATGTTCTGAGATAGAGCAACATCCATTTTGGCAGGATCTCAGATTTCCCAAATGCTCACATGCCCAACACAAATGTCCCATATCTGGTAATCTCTTTACTGCCATTAATTAGCTGTAAAGCCCATTGAGGGAAAGAAACTCAAAATTTTAATCTGAAACTAAAATCCAAGGGAAGAAGTGGATCTATAACTGAACCCATGTTACACAACCGTATTTTTGAAAAACCCACGAATGTAACTTTTCAGTCCTTGTATGTATTTATCTCTGGACTAACAGATTTCAGATTTCAGGGAAATTAAATCCCTATTACAAAAAAACCCCAACCCAACAAACAAAACCAACCAACCAACAAAAACTATCAAGAAACTCTTACTTTTCAAATTCACAAGACAGATCTTCCTTAGGATTCATTTTAAACATTAAATTATATCCAAAGTATGATGCCTTGAAGCTTTCAGAACCAAAGACAACAACTTTTCATTACACTCATGTGCTAAAGAGCCTAAACTCAGCTTAAGGGCCAGTGAGTCTTCTATAAAACCTAGGAAAATAAAATGGAAATGCTGACAGAATGGTATTTTAACATAACTCCTTATTTTTTTTGACAACTTGACATCTTTATAAAAATCAGTTTAGTTATGTTTTTTCTGAAGTCACACAAATTCTTTAAATGTCAGCCTGCAATTTTCTCCTTGCCAGTTATTTTTCTGGTGTGAAATACAGTTCTTTTTTATGCTAAGTTTTTTCCAGAAATTAAATATTTTATTTCTTTTTACTTAATAAAATAACATGAGTTTAACAATAACACTATGTCTACATTTTATACTCGTGTATTTGAAGCTCAGTAAATTAAGGAGCTCACTAGTAAGTCCAGAGACTAACCAAGAGACAAAAAATACAATAAAAATATCCTTATTTTTTAAATAATTAAATTTGTTTCAAATTCTGTACATATTGTGAGACTTCAAAGAGAAGAGACTTTGTATGAAGTGCCTCTTCCTCCTAAAGAAAAGCAGCCATCACAAGCTGGAGTGGTAGGATCATTCTTAAGGATTGCAATGGATGGTCACTAATTTTTTTTAGCAGAGTCCTTCCAGTATTTCTTGCAAAGTTTGCAATATTCTTGGCTTTCTGGGCAATTGCTAATTTTTTTAACTTTATTTTACTTGCTTTTACGCAAGAATTCTTCTAACCTACCTGTATAACAACAAGGTTCACAGGTTATTCTGAGTTGGAAGGGACCCACAGGATCATCTAGTCCAACTTCCAAGTGAACACCCACCCAGGGATCAGGCCCACAAGCGTGTTATATATCTCGGATATGAAGAAAAATAAACCAATCCCAATCAAGATAATGAGGCAATCACAGAAAAAATAGAATGTCCTGGGTTGGAAGGCACATTATAGATCATTTCATTCCAGCCCTCTGCCAAGGGCAGGGACATTTTCCACTAGACCAGGTTGCTCCAAGATCCATCCAACCTGGCCTTGGATACACATCTCGTTAATCACCCTGGTGTCCCTCCTCTAGACTTGCTCTAGAGTTAGCACAGGTTGCCCATAAATGTATAAACAAAGAGTTTGTGAGACTATAAACAAGAGTTTGTCCTTGGGAGATAACTGGACGTTTGGATATAATATCTTGTAATGCCTAATGATTAAATTAACTTGATGAGAACAAAAGAGATCCACTCAAAGTGTGAATAAATCCCTCACATGCCCAAACATTTCAATTAACATGTAGGGCATTATCACAGATAAAACATAAGGCAAACTAAACCTTTGTAATGTTTGCTTTTGCAAAATAGAATGTAATTGTCTTTCATTTTGACATCAAAGGCATAAATCATAATTTAAAATAATCAAATTGCCTTTTGAAGTCCTTATTAAAATCAGGCATTGTCCTAGTGTGCATATCCTACTTCCGCAAGGAAATATTTGAGTTTGGCTTGTAGCTATAAAAAGAATTCTTTCTAGTTTTTAGATAAAATTCCCGCTCTTCAAGTTGACAGGTTAACGTAGTTGAACATCAAAAGAAAAAAAGAGACATTTATTTTTGGGTTATTCCACTCAGTTTCCTTATTTGAAGATTGAAGCTTTCCTGGGCTTTCAATATGACTGTCACTGGCCAGTGACGCCGGCCAGAAGTCAACCAGAAAGAAAAAAAAGTCAGAAGATTAAACAAATATGCTAAAGAGATAAAGAAAAATGCAGAATTAAATAAGTAGCAAGAAAAAAAATGGGGCTAATAAATGAGGATCTATAAATGCAAAGTTTGAGAATAAAATACGGAAAAAGAGAGGAGATTAATAAAAGAGGAAGTATGCAAAAGATCTTCCCAGAATCTTTAACATAAACTGCCTTGACATCTCCTTTAAAAAACTGTTTTTGTGGTTGGCTTTCCCTGCTTTTTCTGGCTTTCTGTTCTTCCAGAAATATTGGAATAAGTAGAGTATTCTGTGCAGGAGGCAATGGCCTGAATTCAGCAGGTGAGAGGGAGATTCGATTGGGGGAATCACAGAATATTCTGATTTGGAAGGGACCCACAAGGGTCATCGAGTCCAACTCTTAAACAGCACCACAGCCTCCCTGGTGGGAATCAAACCTCCAGTCTCCCACGTGAGAGGTGAGGACAATCACCACTGTACTAAAGAGGAAGCAGCTCTAAAATTCTTTAGGATTCCTACTTCTACAAATCCCAAACAAATCAGAAGTTTGGCAGAAGAACTGGAATGCAAATGAAATAATCTGGAGACAGGTATTTTTTCTAGAAAATGTGGAGCATGTCTGTAGTTCCCAAGGAAGAAATCTCTCACCAAGGGGAAACCCATACTGGAATGCTCCACATCGGATCTTCTTTGGGATGAGTCACAAAGAAAACAGCACTTGTTACAGAAGTTTTAAGTGACATCTGATGTGACAACTGAAATTTTCATCTGGTGTTGCTCCTCCCATCATTCAGGCCAGAAACCAGAGGTAAGATAATTCCCTGCTGATGTCAATGGGAGTCCTGCCACTAAGATCGGGGCCAGGACTTCACTCCAGGATTTTTTCCTCAGGTGATTTATCATAATTGGTTTTATTTGGCAGTTCTATAGCTGAGGACCCACTTTGCCTGCTTTATATATTGCATTAGAATATATTCTTGTTGTTTATAAATGGTTTTCTACCATATGTCACAGCAAAACATCAGTCACAGAGTTGAGTATTAGAAGCACCCATGTGTGCTCTCCTATATGTTAAGCCAGAAAGTGAAGAGCTAGGAAATGCTAAAAGAATATGAAAAGCCTGACTTGTTCTGTTGGGATAACGTTGGCTTCACACCAGTGATTTGCAGAAACCTCAGACATGACATGATGCTCAACTTCAAGTAGTTTTGTCAGCCCAGTTCAACTGTGTTGAATGACAAAACTCTTTGAAAATATCAATATCTTTACCTGTGTACATAAAAGAATGGACAACTCTATTTTTATTAATTTAAATATCCAAGAGCAGGTGATTGAAGCTTTGTATATGAAAGGAAAATAAAGAACAAAACGAAGAGGTCTAGAAAAAAACACAAGTAGGAACTTTTAAGACAGTGAGATAACTTACGAAACAGCATGCTGCTAGGGTTTTCTTATTTCTGGATAAAAATGAAAAAGGCATATCAGCAATACTATAAAACAGGTGACTTCCATGATTTTCCTAAAGTCCTAAATGTAACATAATTAAACTAAAAGAGAGGCATTTAAAAGATATTAATCTGTTGCCAGTGCTTACATGCTTAATTGCAACTAGCACATGCTAGCACGTAATTAACTGTAATTCAACAGTTTAACACAAAGCACAATTCATTAATGAAGCAAATGCTGGACTTATTTTTGTGGATAAAGCATGTGGAATTTTATAATATGTTCTGTTATTTCATACAAAATGCAATCCTGTAAGCAGGATTTCTACGTGCTGATTCTGATTTCCAAGACTTATTTTCCAAGCGGCATGTTCATGCAGGTCCAGAGTCATGTTTTAGGAATACAGAACAATAGACGCTCATAAATATATATGAATATTTTTGTGAATGCTACCACCAGCTAGTGGTGGCTAGTGTAAAGTAATCAGAGAAAACTGTTTGGCTTCAAAAAGTTAAATAAGACTGTGCTGCAGAAATACAGTTTCTTGTTATTTTTCATGATGAGTTGACAGTGAGGTGGGTTGAGAACTGGCTGAATGGCAGTTCCTAGAGAATTGGAATCAGTGGCACAGGGTCTGGTTGGAGGCCTGTCACCAGTGGTGTCCTCCAAAGTTCAATACTAGGCCCAGTATTGTTTAAGTTAGTCATTGATGACTTGGATGATGGGGCAGGTGCCTCCTCAGCAAGTTGGTTGATGACAGAGGTGGAAGGAGAGGCCAACACTCCCACTCCTGAGTTCTGTGCAGCAAACAAAGATGATTCAGGGTCTGGAGCATCTCTGTAACAAGGACAGGCTGAGGGAGTTGGGGCTGTTCAGCCTCGAGCAGAAACACTGAGAGGGGACCCCACCCCTGTGTGTCAGGGTGTGCAGGGAGGGGTCAGGAGATGGACCAGGCTCTGCTTGGGGTTGCCCAGCAATGGGAAAAGAGGCAACAGGCAGGAACTGATGCCCNTCCTATACCCAGAACTGTCTGGACACAATCCTGTGCCATGTGCTGTGGAATGACTCTACTGGAGTGGGAGGATTGGACCAGATGAGCCACTGTGGTCCCTTCCAGCCTGACCCATTCCATGATTCTGTGATTGATTCTGTGCTTCATGCAGCCAATGTTGAGCCTCTCCCACAATAAGGCATTACCAGCCTTTAGGACAGATGTTAAGGTACCTCAGAAAAAAACATACATGTGGCTGAGAGGGTCAGAAACTTGCCAAGAGGCACCATAGACAGTGATAGTAGTGTTTAGTACAGATGTGACATTACTGTCATTCCATAACGAGATTTTTTAAATATGTGTGGTTTTTATCTCAAAACCAGACAGAGAATATTTTCAGATTTTGTAATTGTGATTATATGACAACTATTGCTTTCTGTTCGTTAGGGTGGAACATTCATGGTAAGTGTATGAACTTCCCAGGTGCACTTTATTAATAAGAATACAAAATCTAGTGCAACACTTGCAGAAAATTCCAGATTCTGAGATTATCAGATTCAAATTCAGAAAACCAAATACATTATATCCCCCAGGAAAATCCAAGGACACATGAAAAGAAGGCCTGAGAATGACATGCAATGTATCTACAATTGATATTTGTGGATAAAGGCACTTCCATGATTCACTGTGTTAAAACTGTACTGACCTATATTTCTACAGATAAAAAGCCAGATGGATGAGTCAGTATCAGATTTCCAGATCTGAATTCTTGTCAGTTACAAATTATCAAGTTTAGCAAATAAATTCAACCCAGAAGTCAAACACAGATCTTGATCCCAATTCATGGTACAGTGCTCAAAATTTAGCATGAGTCTAAACTCACAGTAATACAGAAAACAATACTGCAGAGGAGCAATTAAAACCTTGCTACTCAACACCAAGAGACTCACCTGATACCAAAATTTGCATGTCAGCTGTTTTCTTATCTATCTCTATTTGGTTTTCCCATTAAAGGAGAACATATGAAAACTAAATAAGTCCACTTGCATTCTAAATAAAGTATTTCAAGAAATAATTTTTTAAAAATAAAACTACATGAAAGCTTCTCTACAATGTGAGTGGACTCAGAAAAGAGATCCTTTACTTTTTTCTTCTTTCGGGTTTTTTTTTTTTTTTTTGTGAAATCTGGCATTTTGGGGCATTCAAATACATTTGGAAAATGAGAGATGGGCTGGGCAAAGCAGAATTATAATAAAAATGGCACAAGCTAGTAACTGGCATCACTAATATTTTTTTCAGGAATAGAGTAGAAGGTCAGTAGCAGTGTTCCAATTTTTGCCTCTCTCTTCTGCTGGGGTACTTTAAAAATGAAAATGAAGCCTAAGACATTGACAAGGTATATGCACTAAATAATTATTAAATGAATTCAACTGTTAAGTTTCCATTTTTCACAAAATATTATACACTGCCATCTCCATACAGACTTGGATCTAGTCCTCAAAATGTCCTTGGCTCCAGAATGCCTTATAATAAAGTCTTGAGCCAAAGAAGGCATTTTCTTGGCATTAGGTACAACTGTCTCTGCCCATCCCAGAGAAAGTGTTGCAATAAACAGGACTCAGTTTACAATTTTAAACAATAAATGTATTAACTATTTATTCAATCCTTTGGAAAAAAGAAAAGAAAAAAAAGAGGGTCTGACACAAGAGGCATTCAGGCCAGGGGCAGTGTGTGTGAGTGGTTTAGAGAAGGAGAAGTTATGAATAAAAATAAACAATGAATGTGATTTGTCCTTAAAACACTGAGATAATTCTACTGTAGTGATATATAAGTGCTGTTAACTGCTGTCCTTTAATCTGAGTCCAACAGAAAGTAAACTAGAATTCTGGCAAAATAAAGATGTGTTACTCCTCTAGTTTAATTTATCCATCTAGTCCTGCACTAAGTACTTTCTGCCAGTTTTATAACTCGACAAAAAGCCCTGGGCTCCCTCAGTGGATTCATTTCTTGTTGAGAAAGAGATCAGTGTGCTGGCTTTTGTCTTATCAGGGAGTTTCGGGCAATTGGCTTTTACCTAGGCCTTCATTTAAAGTGAAAACCATTAAAAAAAGACCATCTTAGTCAAACAGCCTGATTATATTAAAAATCTGCAGAATATTTCTACACTCACAGCCAGTGAGAAAGGCATTGGCTCAGTTGCACAGTTACTCTGTATATGTCTCCTATTATAAAAACTGTAAAAAGTCCAGAACAGTTTTCTGCAAGAAAAATAAATAAACACACCCCTTCCCCCCCCCCCCCAAAAAAACCAAAAAACCCCCCCCCCCCCCCCCCCCCCAAAAAAAAACCTAACAACCCCACCAGAAAACAAAAAGCAAGGAACAAAGACAAAAATATAACATTTTGAAGCTTACTCAGTTTGGACTATTACTGTAGTATTACCTCACTGCTGGGAAACCACTGTACTGTGGTCATTTACTGGAAAACTAAATGCATAGAATATGGAAGACATAAAAATTTAATAAACTGGAGGTAAAAGCAGTGAACTGTGCTAAAGTCAAGTTCTGAAGGATTTCAATTAAACTCCACTAATTTATATGCAGAAACCAAAAATGGTCTTGAGAATTTTCACTTTCTTGTCATGGTTACAGACAGGTTAAAAGCTTCCAAGAACTATCATTTACATTTATTTGACTTGCTCAATCTTTCATTTAATGTCATTAACATATGGTTAACCTCAAATACATTTAATGCCAATTTTACAGCTTAAAATAAATCCAGTGTTCCAACCCCATTTATTTGTTTCACAGCCCAAGCTGTGGGAGCAGGAGCACTTCCAATGTGCTTTTAAAATCAATGACGTTCTTCTGGTGACTGAAGACAATGTTGGCTCAAGCCACTCATCCAGAACCTTGGGTTTCAGGTGATGCAACTTAAATCTGTGTGCATTAGTGACTGGAATCCCTGCTAGGTCCTGAGTTCCGTTCCCTAAAAGACAAGGACAGAGTGTCTTCCCTACTGTCAATTTAGCAGGAAGGCTGAGTGGACACATGTGGCTAAAGCATGCAACCATGAGAGACAGCAAAAGAAGGCTTGTCATGACATCAACAACCACCAGTTAATTCCCTGGAGGCAGATTTTGTTCCTAACCTGTCATCTCCTCACCACAGACCTTGTCTGATCTCACTTGTCCCAGAAATACAGTAAATATATAAAATAATATCTTTTTGGAAGCACGTGTTCTTTAGGAGGTTTTAGATTATTGTAGGTTAGTCAATTTTTGTAAATTATTAGGTTTTAAAATTCATCTTAATTAAATTGGAGTCTTAGTCATTAAACTTAATTAAAATCTAATATTTCCCATATAACTTCAGGCCCATCATTATTCTCATGGGGAGTTGGCAGAATGCTCAATTCCATGCCTCCTGTCAGATTATTGCTGCAATGTGTGCTGTCATTTCACATTTAATTAACAAGCGCACTCAAATAAGAGGTGTAAGCACCTGCTTCAACCTCTGTTAGCTGCACGAGGCTCCTGAGCAATCATTTCAGCCTGTTGAAATGTGACATGAAAGCAGCAGGACCATTGCAGTGGTGTGAGACGAGGATGTAGAATTTAGGTTCAACCATGTAAACAAAGGTTACCACACTGTTGGTCTTAACTGCAAAAGTCATTTCAAAGCAATGTTGAACAAAGTGGGGGTTTGGGGGTTTCTTTTTTCTTCATATAGGAAGTATCTTATCGGGCCCTGTAGTCGTATTCTACATGAATACAATGAAAAAATTGTGCATCTTCTTGTTTGTATTTGCTGGTTTCATGTACACATAAAACTCAAATACCTTTTTTATAGAATTCGTTCCTTTGAAAAAGTATATAAAATTCCCATATATTAATTTTCACCAGAAAGTTCAACAACTCATTGCAGTCAGTGACGTTTCTCACTGGGGAATGTTTTCAGTGGTTTGGTGAAGATGTAGATAAATATTCTTTATTTTCTATACCAAACAATCACAGACTCATGGAACCATAGAATTGAGGGTGCACTCAATGTGTGCATCATTAATGATGATATCGAGTTTCAGAAGGATGTTGAGCTGCTTNGTTGAATATCTTACAATCCCTCCCTTGTTCTGGAATTCTGTGTCTCCATCCCCAAGAGCCCCAGAGAAGTTAACTTCCTTTATGAACTGCTCTTCACATGCCCCGTCCTCAACATCCAAGGCTTGGGATGTCTGTAGATGCATTACATGTCGTCTAAAGAGTAATTGTTTAACTTGTTTTAACACTTCTGTCTCGTTCCTGATAAACTCCCTTAAGTTATTTTCTTCTTTATACATTTACATTTTCTTCTCAGTCCCTGAATGGGAGAGTTTTAATCAATTGCCCCGTTCTCTGACAGAAAGTATTGCATAATAATTTCATTCTTGTTAATGCTTTTTCTTATTTTACTATCCTTTACAAGAGGAGCTGCCGTTTTTAAAAATATGTAGCATGATCTGAATTTCATATAGTGGAACAATCACATTTAACAACATTTTTGATCTTGGTTTCCTCTCTTTTCTCTTCTTTTCCATGCCATCTGTCAACAAGTTGAGCAATGAAAATGTTGGCACACACCCCAAGGAATCTACTGGATATTCCTACCATTGTAGAGCTGTCTTAATGCATCTTCTGCTTTACCTCAGCCCAACCTACATTATATATATTTAAGTGTCTCATGAGGCATTGCATTGCTTTTCGCCTATTTAGTGCTGTCTTCAGAGAGCTCCTTATGAGATTCACAAGGCATTCCTCGTCATTTTGGCTGTCCCCATGATATCCTATTTAATCACACCTACAAATTTTTCCCATCAAAATTTCACAATTTATTTCACTTTCCACCTTGAGGTTTTTTTTAAATCACTTTACCATTAGCTTCTCAAATGGAAATCACTATTTAAATGTCTTTATCTCAAGCCAGGAGTTGTCGAGATTTTATTCATCTCATTACCTCTCTCACCATGTTATGGGGAGAGAGAAATCAATTGTGTGTTACTTAGTTTCTGGCTGGAGTGAAACCTCTGCAGGACTAGAATAGTAACCACATGTAAGTAGAATAAACCTCTTCAGAACTAGAACAGAACTGACATGATACCTTGATTAATTTGATAATGGTCATCATACACCTGACAAAATTGTTCCAACCCTCATCAAGCATTAAAAAAAATGAGGTTTTGGGTATTTTGCTTGTTTGTTTTTCCCTTTTCTTATTTAAACCTGTTCTGTCCTACTCACTGCCAATGTGGTTTAAGAGTAAATATCTGAAGTAAATGCAAAAGTGAGAATCTAGGGACAAAAAAGTCATGAATGCATTTTAATAAAGCCAAAATATTTCTGAAAAATAAATAGGTGTTCTTCCATTTTAGGGCTAAACAGGCTCATCCCTCTCAGAAGATCCATGGTTTCCCACCAGTCATTAGAATTTTGGTGCTTTTTGTGCTGACATTGCTTGTGGATGGACCTATTATGTGGCAACCCAAATTATATTTAATATCATTTTTTATTTTGTTTTCTTTCGTATATTTGTAACCATGTAAGAGTTCATAAACAGAAGAGAGCTCCTCTAAATCCACATCCTTAACCATCTGAATGGCTTCTTTCAATTCCTTCAGTCCCATGAGAGTATCCAAAGTGCTTCGTTTTTGCCTTTCATTTCCTCCCCACTTTCTTCCACTTACACAGAAGACTATTTTTTTTTCCCATTGAAAATGTCAGCGTTTATTGCTTTGTTGGGCCACCCCTGAAGGAAGAAAAATTGACCCAAGGTGTCAAGTCTGTACTCTTCCTTTTCCTGCTCTCCCTCCCTCTCTCATAAATTAAGGCAGGGTTAAATAAATACTTTGCTGTGAGGCTTAGAACAGGTAGATCTCTGTCATTTCCTTTTGCATTCTCCTACAAGGTTTAAATACATACTGGGAAAGTCTATCAAAAATTTCTCGGTCACTAATTAACTTAGAGTGCCATTAGTAATTATTTTAACATATCATAACAAGAGTCCTAATTATATTTTTAGTTTTCTACCCATCCTCTGGAGCCACTCAGGTAGTGAATGTATCTGGTGTTCGAGTCTTTCAAGTCTGAATATAAAAATCAATCTTTACTGTAGATATCTGAGAAGGACATCATTGCCTCTAGTTGATCCAAAACTTGATGTAATAACAGCTCAAAGTTCTTTCTTTTTGCAGAAACATGGAATATTCTGAGTTGGAAGGGACCCACAAGGAATCTCTGGTGAAATCCTGAAACATGGAGGTCTATCCCATGTTTCAAGGAGTACTATGGATTTTGTTGTTTGCTTGCATTTCACAAAGTATATTTTAGTTTAACACATTTCTTTGGACAATTTCTGTGTAATATAATGTATGTAATACAATGATTTGTACATCTTTAATTGAACCATTTTTTACAAAAGATGCAATTTTGTTTATTTAATAGCATTTGCATAACGCCTTAGGAAGTGGCTGCCTGATTTAAAGGTACTGCTCGTAGCATAAAGGTCCTTTCATAGCAATGCCACTACAATTTGAGTGTTCCCATAAAATGGGAAGACTGTGGTGAACCTCAAGCTTGAAGCTGCTGGAGAAATAGTTTAGAAACCAAACCACCTTTTGGTCACCATCATTACCTGACTGGCGATTTGCTTGAACTTCTAGAGCTCACTACAGGACAGTGAGAGATAGTAGGGACATTATAATTTGGGGGAAAGTTGCTAATGAATAACCTCCACTGAAAAAAATCTGCTCAAAAACCAAATACTGAAGAAGTCTTAATGCATATCAAGCCTCAGCTGTGAATTCTTAAATTTAACTTGTTTTTTTCTTTTAATAGGAGGTATTTGGCACAAGCACAAATATTTTCCAAAGACATTTACAAACACCCGGCAAAACAAAATTATTGTAGGGAATTTCAAGGGAAACTATTAAAATAAAGAGGATAAGTGAAAAGAATCAAAGACCTTGCTGGGTTTGGAGAAGATATTATTGGTACTAATTAGAATTATGTCCTCTCAGTATCTTGAAAGTTTAAGCCTGAAAGGAATACATTCACCTGGCATTTCATATTGAAAGTGAGAAAAACAAAACTGAAAAGCATGTATAAAATATTAAGAAAGCTATTACACTGAAAGAAATATCAAGGAATGATAAAATCATAGAGTAGCATGGGTTCAAGGGTCCTTAAAACTCACCCAGTTCCAACCTCTTGCCATGGGCAGGATCTCCTTCCCCTATCCCAGGCTGCTCCAAGCTACAGGCCCCGGACACTCCCAGGGATGGGACAGCCACATCTCTAGGCAGCTTGTGCCAAGGCCTCACCACATCCCTCCACATTTTTCCCAGTATCTTGCCTAATATTCCTAACTTTCCTAACATTCCATATTTTTCCTCAGCGTGAAGCCATTCCCACTTATCCTGTCACTCCAGGCCCTCACTAATAGACTCTCTCCAGGCCATCCTGTCATCATCCAACCTTAATATAAACAACCACCTCCTATTACTATTTGGTAATAAACATTATCTGATATTAAATTGCTCTTTTTTCTTTGTTATTTAGTCTTATTAAAAAAAAAAAAAAAGAAAGAAATAAACTGGAACTGGATTTCAGGCACTGGAAATTGTTCCAAGTTCGTTCTCCCAGAAGCTGCTTTGCTGACTCAGCACCTGTCAGTGCCTGTATTTCACAGAACAAGTGAAAGAATGAAAAAAGTGAAAGAATTTTGAGTAATTTATCAATTAAAAAATCCTAGACAAACGGACAAAAATTCCCCAAACCCAAAGACTTCCCCCCCAAAAAACAGAAAAAGATTTAACAAGTTAACCGTGCAACAACCTTCACTCCTTATTGGATGCAAAGGGGAATATAATAAGTAGAGATGAGGAAAAGGCAGAAATACTTAATACCTTCTTTGCCTCTGTTTTTGACAGTAAGACAGATTGCCTGCAGGACAACTGGACTTGTGGGCTGACGGAAGGAGTAGGGGTGCAGTATAACCCCCCAGTAATCCAGAAGGAGGTAGTCAGAGACTTGCTGAGCAGCTTGGATCCTCACAGGTCCATGGGACCAGATGGGATCCATCCGAGAGTGATGAAAGAACTAGCAGATGAACTTGCCAAGCCACTCTGCATAATTTACCAACAGTCCTGACTTACTGGTGACGTACCACAAGACTGGAAA
>WEKX01029335.1:145774-167120 GCA_013390025.1 Pitta sordida
GCCTGCTCCTGTGCCTTCATGAGCTCATCCTTAAAGTATGTCCAGCCCTCCTGGACCCCTCTGCCATTAAGGGCTTTTTCCCATGGTACCCTCTCAATCAAGTTCCTAAACAGCTCAAAGTCAGCCCTCCGAAAGTCGAGCACGGAGGTTTGATTTGTGCCCCTTCTTGGCACATAGCCGATGGAGAACTCTATGATCTCATGATCGCTGCATCCTAAATTTCCTCCAACCACAATATCACTGACCAACCCTTCCTTGTTGGTAAACAACAGGTCAAGGACCGCCCCCCCCCTAGTAGGCTCACTCACATGTTGCATCAAGAAACAGTCATCAACTACCTCTAAGAACCTTCTAGACTGTCTCCTCTCTGCTGTGTGGAGCTCCCAGCAGATATCAGAATCATTTAGGTTAGAAAAGGTCTCTAAGATCATCAAGTTCAACCATGGCCTTTGTTGCAGACAACACTTTGACCTCTGATCTCACTACTCTTCATTCTGTTGGGAAGAAGAGCACATGTCATGGGAAACTGGAAGTCAAGCTGGAGCTGAGACTTGAGACTCACCCCAAAAACTGGAGAATTACATGAGCGAGGTGGCCTCTGGCCTGGGACTTGATAATTAGGACATAATGAAGAATAGAAGAATTCACAATAGAAAAATTCTGCCTACAGAAATAAAAGTCTCATATATACCTCACAGTGAAAAAAGCATGTATAGAAGTTATGAGGCATTGGACACCCTTCCAGATATTATTCTAGTCATAAATTCTGCATTACAGTTGAATAATTCTCTGTAAGTTTTTTTCTTATAGGAAGACTTAAAAAACAGACAGATTTTCTGAACCCTTATTAGATAGGATTCTGCAAAACCATCGGCTGCCCTTACTGCCCACTATACCAAGGTGGACTTTAAAAAGAAATGTTAAGAACCTATTTCAGAAAACAGCATTCGTGGGCATTTTGAATGTCTCAAAGAAATTTACTGGAGTTCAGAATTTGGCCTGGTATACCACGGACAGCATGTTTGGAAGAGTTCCTGCTCGTTGTCACATGCCATAAAGCTGTTCTGAGCTGAAAGCTGCAGCCATTAAAATGTATTTTTGGTATTTGAACTTCTAAAAATTGACAATAATAATAATACTGTAAAGTAACTAAGAAAAAGAAAAGATGGAAAACTGTCGTATAAACAAGTACAATTTTTTTTTCTCTTGACTAAGAAGGAAGTTACTTTTTTGTTCTATTTAGTAACAATATTAAGCATTCCAATCATTTTTAGTGCAGAAACTGAAGATGACAAGTCATATTTACTATCCAATCAGCACAATCTCCAAGGAAATGGTCTTCTCATATTAACTGCAACATTTAGTCCCAGTTCCAGGAATGTGAAATTTTATTATTGCATTGTTTGAAAACAACATGAGCCCCATAACAATTATAAATTATTATAATCCAGGTCAAGATAGGTGACATTTCCCATGACCTCCCCTGATGTCTTTGGATGTCCTTTGTCTTACACTGCTTTTCTTCCCTATGCTCGTCCTGGATTTTGCATTGGTCAGACCAAGATTCATGTTCCCATAGCTGAGGTTTTTTTGAAGGGGTTTGGGTGTTTGTTATTTTGTTTACTTGTTTTTTAGTGGGACAATTTGCCACTGCTCCCTCCTAGGGAAAGCACATCACCTTGAGATGCTGCGGGAAATACATTCCCATCATGTGTGGTAGGCTATCAAGCAAATATTTAAAAAAATTGCAATCTTTGTAATACCTCAAAGCCAGTCTCTTGATCAGGTGTTGAGTCATCAATAGTTTGCATTACTAGTTTGGCAATCCAGTAATAGCAAGGGAGTTCCTGACAAGAAGTGTCTGCTTGTAAATAAAATTGTAAATGCTGACTTAAACTGTATTTTAAGCTTCAGGAATCTCTGTTTAATTTTAAAAGGCCTGGTGGTGTATTTATAAACTCACTATTTCCACTCTGTCTTTTATGAGTCCCTCAGCATTACCTGAATGGGGCACCTGCTGGAAATAAAAATCGAGGACAAAAATAACCACTGGTGATTTCTGCAAAATTGTTGGTAGCAACTGCAGGAATCTAATGCGTGTGATCATTTAATTCCTGCAGCACATGCTCTTTATATTCAACACTGGTGTCTGCAAGGTTATTTGTCTTGTTCTACTGCAAAGTGCTCGGATTTGGGTTCTTTTTATTTGGAAACTTCTCAGTGCATTAGGCAAAGGGTTCTCATTCAAAGACCCAATAAAAGGCACACTTCCTAAGCGCCACACTCATCTGTTTTCTGTAAGATGAACACCTAAAATCTTGCTTTCGCATTTAGTTCCATTTCTACATACAAGCAGAAAGGATTATTTCAGTGAAAGAGTTCCTTAAAAACTGGAAAATAAGTTTGAGGGGAAAAAAGCAGTGGGAGATAAGAAGGGTAAAGAAGAGCAGTTTTGAGGTGCATGCAGATCTAAGGAGAACCAATTTCCAACAATTTTCACTTCCTCTTAAATAATAAAAATAAATAAACACTGTCAAACCCAATAACACAGTAACAATAATGTAACAAACCACGTACCTTGTTTTGTTGTTGATTAAACACATGCTAATTCTCTGTAAGCAGATTCTTACTGCACAGTGTACATTGCTGTTGATGCATTTTAAGACAATGATGTAATAAAATTCTTGCCATTCAAGTTTCAGTTTAGTAAATACATACTTTTCACAGTAATTCAAATCTGAATTCAAGCTTACATACCATTATGAGTTAGACTTCATCCAAAAAGGAAGAGAACACAGAAGGAGCAAGAAAAATAGAATTGTTTGAAGATTTTTTTTTGCACACTTCGTACAAAGCAGATATGAATGTGAGAGCTCTTGATTTCCCTGGTTCTTCCGTAATCCTTTCATGATCAGGTGCAAGATTAGAAGTGGATACCCTGAAAGTGGAAGTTAGTGATAGGATGTTATTCCATTGAAGATAACGTTTTCTCAGCTTTCTGAAGTTTCACACATTATGTTCTGAATTAATGGAGTTCATGGAGGTGAACAAAGAGAAAATAATGGGATTTATGGGTACAGAATGCTTTCTAAAGGACTGGAAGGTAAATCTCAAATATAATAAAGTACTTATCCTGCATCTTTGTTGTGTATCCCCAGTTATGTGCTCCCTCAGACTCTCCGAACCATGAGAAGCTTGATCACTCCCCTCCTTCCACCTCTCTCCCCTCTCCAGCAGAACGAAGAGAACTGGAAGCACAAAGGGAACGATCACAGGCTGAGATAAGAAGGCAGGGAGGCCCTGCGGGGAGACCTTGACAAATTAAGGGGACTGGGCAATCACCAGCCATTTGAAGTTCAAAAAGCGAAAGTTCTGGATTCTGCTCCTGGGATAGGGCAACCCTGAATGCATGAACAGTCTGGGGAATTAGATGCTGGAAAGCAGCATTATGGAAAGGGATCTGGGTGTCCTAGTGGATGGCAAGTTGAACATGAGTCAGCAGTGCCCTGGCAGCCAGGAGGGACAACTGTGTCCTGGGGTGGCATCAGGCCCAACATCGCTGGCCAGGCCAGGGAGGGGATTGTCCCTCTCTGCTCTGACCTGGGGCAGCCTCACCAGCAATATTGGGGCAGTTTGGGGTGCCAAAATATAAGAAACTGAGCCATTATAGTGTCCAAAGCAGGGCAATAAAGATGGGGAAGGGCCTTGAGTGGAATCCATGTGAGGAGCAGCTGAGGGCACTTGGTGTGTTCAGCTGGAGGAGAGGAGACTGAGGGGAGACCTTATTGTAGTGACACCTTCCTGGGGAGGGGCAGAGGAGGGGCAGGGACTGATCTCTGCTCTGTGGGGACCAGGGACAGGAGCCAAGGGAATGGCCTTGGAGTTGTGTCAGGAGAAATTTAAGTTGGATATTAGACAGAGGATCTTCCCCTCAGAGAGTGGCTGGACACTGGAACAGGCTCCCTAGGGCAGTGATCATAGTATCAAGCCTTGTAGAGCTCAAGGAGCATTTGGATGACACTCTGGGGCACATGGTTTTACTCTTGGGGATGGGCCTGTGCAGGGCCAGAAGTTGGACTCAATAGTCCTTATGGGTCGCTTCCAACTCAGCATATTCTGTGTTTCTGTGAAGAGCAATTTACTGGCAATAACAAGGAGATAAGATAACAAACAGTAATAAGAGCAGTCGTTTTAATGACAGAGGGTACAAGAAAAGAAATGTTATTTCTCAGCATGGAAAACCTCCACCAATTGACAATATGCCACCACTCCCTCTGCCACATGTATCCCACTGGATGGCACCCCTTCTCCTTGGAAAAGACTCCCTTCCCTCTGCTCCCAAAAATTATATGAGGTGATATAGAATAATTTCTGGATCCTGACCATGCCTCCTCCTGGCTACTGCAAAAACTGTCAATGTCCTAGCCAGAACCAGTACAATCTTAAATAGAACTGAGGCGTCAGTGTTCAAAATTCACATCTGGACCATATGCTCCACTGGCCCTCACGGATGTTTGCCCTCCATAGAACTGAGACCCTTTTCACGTGCTTGACCAGCTTAACCAGACCCCCAAGTCACTTCTCCAGCCCAGAAATTTGGCCATGGGAGTACATCCAAAACACTCTTAACACATATATTTTCCACCAGAATAAGTGTCCCTGTGCACCCATCACCTTCTCTGCATTGTAGTTAGCAGAAAATATAGTGGTGTCCTGCCTTTTATATACAGCAAATAAAGATGCACTCCCAAAACGAGACATCAGACTTCACTTCTCCCTCTGCAAGAAAAAATTCGGCCTTTATCACCTGCTCTCTAAGCCAAGATCACAGCAGGGGACTCTGGGTGGCAGTGAGATTCAACCTGCTGGCCTCAGTTCCGGGAGCTCATGTATTTGGCGTGAATCCATCACAGTTGTGGCTCTTTCAGGGCTTATTTTGGTGGGGGGTGTATTCATATACATATGTAGTTATGTATTGATACTTATGTATATGCTAGATTTGTCACAGTGAGAGGGAGAAGAGAAAAGGCTGAGGACTGGCCCTTCTTGAAGGGATCAGGAAGGCATCTTAGTGACGCAGGGGTAAAAAGATACTTTGGGGGAAAAAAAAGGATTAATGATTTCTTCCACTGCTGTAAATGGCACTTACACACTAACTCTAAACATGCTGTTTATTAGTCCCAGAAAAACATAAGATAAAAAGAAGGAAAAAAGCATAACATAAAGCACAAAAGTGATTTTAACCAGTGACGCCAAACATGCACCGAGTCAGTAGAATCCTAACATTAATGAAAATTTGTCAAGTGGTTGGTGTTGACATTAAATTTTCCTGCTGATGATGGTTCTTCTATGCCTGCCTAATGATACAAAGATTTTTAAGGTGCAAAACACTTTAAAGTACTTTTACGCAGCCACAATTATATTTAAACCTCTCTGGGTACCCAAAAAGTTGCCTTTTTTCCCAGTTGATTTTGTCCTTATTGAACATGTTTTAATTTAAAAGCTGAAAGGGAACAGTTTCTCTGCGCTCAGCAGATCCTCATTTACTCTTATCCAGAGAGTATACACCTGGAATATATCACTCACTCCTGTCTTTTCTGTTGCTGTGCTGCACTGCAGGGCTGGACAGCTGACACTTAGATAAAACAGGCCACACTGGGACCATCTAAGATATAAACTTGAATGCAACTTTTAATTCAACTTTGAAAATAAATCATTGCTGGGAGGCACTAAAACTCTAAGAGAACCCAAATTAAAAAAAAAGAGCTCAATTCTACATCCAGGGTATTTTTTTTTTCTCCAAAATTGGTTAGGCAAAGTCCTCTAAATAATTGTCTGGGCATTTTTAAAACATGTGTGGCACAGTGGCACTGACAAAGAGGAATTGGGGTTATAGTCCCAGTTTCAGAGGAAGTTTATTGAAAGACATAGGGCTGGTGCAGTTTGGAACCCTGGAGTTTGCCTTATTATTAACAATGTGTGCCAACTCCAGCATCCATTCCAAAGAGGAACAAGCAGGAGTGCTTTCTTGTGTACGTGACCCCGTTTACGTGCAGCCCTTCGGTATCTCCGGCAGAGACTGGAAATGTGCTCAATCTCCACTAAACACACTGAGGGATTCCAACAGCCAGACAGCAGTTCTGTTTATCAGCTTGTAAACAAAATTCAGTGATAAAACTGTCCTTTTCTTCTTTTCCATAAATCTTTCCTCTGCATTTCTTTTATTTTTCCTAACAACTGTCACGATGCTGGTGAAAAACAATCTCTTTGCCTTTTTGAACCTGACGTCTCTTACGACAGCAATCTTTTATAAAAGCTAAGAAAGCAGCAGAGCAGTGCTGTAAGGGGGTGGCTTCACGGCTTTTTAGGTGGTTTTAAAAAAAATTAATAATAATTCCAGCTGAAACAAGCAAAGAAAAACTGATGCACCTAATATCTGAAAGAGTTGGCTTAGAAATAAGCTGGGAAGCAGCCTGAATTATTTCAGGGAAGTTAAGTGGACTGTAACCAACTGCAAGTTCAGTATCCAAAAGAGTACTGCTGATATTGGATTTTTAGATTCCCTTATTTAGTTTGTAAGAAGATGACATCAGCTGGAGACTTTCTGGGATTACTGGTTATTAAGGGATAATTTATCTACACCTTTCAAACTAGACAGAAGCAGAGAATATTTAAGTGGGTACAGCATAAGGCATAACTATGCCCTGCTTTCTGCTGTTGAAAATGTGATTTTTTTCCTTAGAAGCTTTTAAAACTTGGGTTCCCCCCTCCCCATTTCATTTTGCATAAAATCCCCCTTTGGCAGAACAGATAATAGTCAAGCAAAACAAAGTAAATATAGAACTTTGAGAGCTGCTTGTCACATTCATACCTCTATTTTTTTTTTTTAATTATTAAAATTTTTATCTGTCCTTTCTGTCTCTCCCATTACACTCTGTTACAGGAAACCCTCAAAAAAGGGCTGATTTAAGGCTTCCTTAACACAGTGAAATACAGGGAAATACAGCTATCCCTAGAGAGCTACTCAGTGAGTAATGAGATGGACTGGGGGAGGGTGGAAAGGAGAATTATTTTTATTTGAATTGCATTCCCAGCTAACAGAGAGAATATATCGAGCTCACAACAGTCCTCCTCCCATTGCAGAGTAATCTCCCCTTATGGAACACAGGCCACAACGGGGCATAATTGTTGCCCACCACATCCTAATGATTTTTCCAGTGTTTCTTCCTTCCTTTCCAAGTAGCACTTGCCACTACGTAAGTTTAAAACACTGTCACCTATTTTAAGTGTCTCTGGAGCTTCAGAAGTCAAGTTGACTGTGCAATGTATATTACACATATTCAGTTCTGCTGCCCAATATCCTGTGATTACACCTGTTTATCGTCAGGGTTTAGGTCCACATAATTTCCTTTTTTTTTTTTTTTTTTTTTGCATACAAAATTCTAAATTCTCCATTTTGCCATCGTATTTAGAACATTATAAATCTTAGGGCAGGTGCTAGAGTTTGTTTAATAAAGAAGGAAATGCAGGCAAGAAAATAGAGTTCTCTCCTGAGTTCATTGTTTTGGTGTTTTGGAATTTCCTTCTGGTAACTCTTGTTTCAGTACGTCAAAGGGATACAACAAAGTCCCAGCCTTTGCCTTTTTTATGGAAAAAGAAAAAGGCAATGCCTACTTTTTGGAGTAATGGATCTTCATAATTTGTTTCAAATTCAATAGAGTGACCATATTTTCATGTTGTTTCATTAATGAGGAAAAAATTGCCCAGAAATGTACATTTCATTAATAGATATGGTGATCACTGGGAGGAAAAATGAAAGAACAGAAGCATTTCCAGTTTTGTAAGTCAGCCCAGCAGAAGCAGCTGGAAGAATGTCCTACCTCTGATAAAACTATTATCTCCATCGTCAGGGCATTTCAGGACAGCCGCCTGGAACATCTGATGAGGTGTTTACAAGGAAAATTAGAAGCACCTTGCATTGCTGGGTTTGCCCTGAGCACTTATACAGATCTAGTAACATGTATTTGGCAAGCTTTTGTCCAGGAGTGATATTATGGGAAACTCTGATCTCATCTCGTGGTGGGAGGCTCGACAGATATCCAGGATAAAAGGTAGAATAGTGATGGTGTTCTTTGTTAAAGGAATTTCCTGGAAACCTCACTGAAAATATGGACAGCCACAAGAGAGCTGACACAGATCCTTGGAAAGCATCAGCCCGAGAAGTCAAGCTTTGTAATTAATGTTTTGTGCTAATCAAGTGCTCTGCGCTATTATTATGGTGGAAGTGGGGAGAATAACTTAAAATGAAGCCTCTTTTGAAGGACATAAGCAGTTCTGTAAGTATGCTTGGCCAAGGAGAAGACAAAAATTTTGAGTTCTGAAAGTCCACTTGGAGAACTCAGCTGCTAAAATTTTTTTTCTTCTTAATTAGAATTTGGTTGAAATGGAAAACAACTTTGTATCTGTAGTTGTGCAAAAGTAATATTCCTTTCCAAAGAAGACAGTCCTCCTTTTCAGGTGGAATTCCCAAAAATACTGCACACTCTTCCCAAGTACATTTATTTACTACATACTCTTCCTTGCTAATTTGACTATTTAATAACTTCAATACATAAATTCTAGGAACAGTTTCATTATTCCATATTTGGAAAAAAGGTACCCTCACAAATCCTGAGTGTGGGGGTGCCCCAGGACTTCCTTCCTTCCTTCCTTCCTCCCTTCCTTCCTTCCTTCCTTCCTTCCTTCCTTCCTTCCTTCCTTCCTATTCATCTAATTTATACAGACATCCACTAGTCCGTTTTATACCTTCATAAAATCCATAACTCAAAAACATCCTTCAGTCAATAAGTGACAGAAAACACTGAAATAAGTTTTATTACTTGAATATACTTCACGAATTCCAAGCAACCGTTATTTTTGCTGCCTAAACCATGGTTTTCCCTTTGGTGCTGCTGGAATGAGAGAGAAGCAGCTGGGCTGGGTAGACCCATCAGTCTTCGCACTCTACATCCAGAAATGCAAGAGTCTGAACTGAAACTAATTTATTTCACTCTCTCTGCATCCTTTGCCTGGCAGGATTAATATCAGTTTTAATGTGTGCAAATTGGACTTAAATACCCCAGCAAAGATTTGACCTAAAGTGCAAGTTCAGTTGACAGAGAACGTAAAAACATCCATAAACCAGCACAGAATCCACTTTAAAAGGTTCATGCAGTTCAGAAGGATTTTTTTTTCTTCTGTCTCTTCTGAGTGATTTATAATTTAAATAAAGAAGGGAACAGAAACCTGTAGCAGGCAGATTTTCTGGATGTAAACCAGAACCTACTTGGATTTCAAGTTTGCTGTGCTGTAAGGTCACCCCCATACAAGCTTCATAAAGACCCATAAATAGTACCTATTAATGAATTAAGATAAATAAAGCAATATTTTTTGACTAGGAAATGCTCTATAGATATTTAGAAGGCTTAAAAGTTAGAAAAATTCTTCTTATACTTGAAAGAGTTAATGGGATTAACTTGCCCATCCGTGCAGAAATTGTATTCTTGTCAAGGAAATGAGGTGGGGTGCTGATGCCTTTGGATATCACGCAGTGACTACACCTCAGGAAGCATTATCTTGGCTGCTTTGGGCCATCCCGCTTCCGACTGGGGCTTCCTCTGCAACCTCCCATCCTTTCCCTGCTGCGTTTTGTGGGGAACTCAGCAGCCCTGGCCCTTTCTTTCTTTAATTCTCCCCGGGGGCATCAGCGGTGGTTGAAGTAAACAGTGTGCTCTTGTTTCCAATGTACATGCAAGCCAGAGGGAAAACTGGGCTCTTGGCATCCCTCATGGAGGCTGCTCCGTGCCAAGCTGTGAGTACAAAGACGCTTCAACAGAGGTGCCTTTTGGTAGGGCCTGAAACTTCCCTCGTTTTGAGGGAGCCTCTGCCTATTGGAATGCTGGTACCCTGGGCAAATAAACATCTCTTCAGCTTTTCCCCCTGCAAATGCTGTATTTGCAGTTTGCAAGTTGGTTTTAAGGTATAGCTAAGGGACAAAAAAAATGTCCCTCGAGGGCTGTTCTGGAGATTGAGCTCTTGAAATGGCCTCAAGAAGGGTTCTTGCAGCTGGATGTGAAGTAAAGCAAGCCTGAGCCTATCCCAAAGTGTGCTGGGGTAGAGTATGCCAGGATGCTGAAGGCAGGGTTCAGTTTTGTCCTCCCATCTCATGTTTTGTGCCATGTGGAATTTGGCCGGATCTACCCAAATGATTTTGTCATCAGCTGGTTGCAGCCCACTGCTTCTCAGAAGAATTCCAACAAACCTCAATGTGGTATTAAAACAATTTTTGGTTTTATACCAGTACTGCCACTCCTTGCTTCACTTGTAACATGGCACAAACACCAGCCACAAATCTAAACATCAGTACAGAAATGTCACAGATTTTTTTTTTTCATTTAGGTCAAACCCTTCAACAAGTGCCCTCCAGAATGAAGTTGTAGTTTTAAGAAAAATAGTCTGGGTGTGTTATGGAATGCACTCAAACATGGCAACAAATACTCCTTTTTTTTAATTGTACGGTGCCTGCTGGTCTTCACAGAATCACAGAATCACAGAAAATTATGAGTTGGAAGGGACCCACAAGGATCATCTAGTCCAACTCACCATCTAATACCCATACAGCGACCAAGAGCACATCCTAGAGCGTAATACCAACCTAGATGCCTCACAGTCTAGCAGGCCACTCCGAGCCGGAAGGGGCCCAGGGTCATCCAGCCCTACACCCCCCAGCTAGACCATGTCACTAAGCTCCTCGTCCAGTCTTCTCTTAAACACTTCCAGGGATGGCGACTCCACCACCTCCCTGGGCAGCCCATTCCAATATGCAATTACTCTCTCTGTGAAAAACCGTTTCCTAACATTAAGATTAAACCTCCCCTGGCGTAGCTTGAGGCTGTGCCCTCTCGTTCTGGTGTCGTCAGCCTGGATGAAGAGGTCTACACCCATCTGGCTGCAACCTCCCCGCAGGTAGATGTAAACAGCAATGAGGTCCCCTCTGAGCCTCCTCTTCTCCAGACTGAACAGTCCCAGTTCCTGTAGTCGCTCCTCATAGGGCCTGCCCTCCAGTCCCTTCACCATCCTCGTTGCCCTTCTCTGCACCCTCTCAAGCAGCTCAACATCCCTTTTAAACTGGGGAGCCCAGAACTGCACGCAGTATTCAAGATGGGGTCTGACCAGCGCTGTGTACAGGGGGAGGACAACCTCCCTGGACCGACTGACCACACTGTTCTTGATGCAGGCCAGGATGCCATTGGCCTTCTTAGCCACCTGGGCACACTGCTGGCTCATATTGAGTTTCCTATCAATCAGTACACCTAAGTCTCTCTCCACTTCACTAGTCTCGAGCCATTCCTCCCCCAGCCGGTAGCGGTGCATGGGGTTGTTATGGCCGAAGTGAAGAACCCGGCACTTAGTTATGTTAAATCTCATACTGTTAGAGCATGCCCATCTCTCCAGTCTGTCAAGGTCCCTCTGGAGGGCCTTCCTACCCTCTGGCAGTTCAACATTTGCCCCCAGCTTAGTATCATCTGCAAACTTGCTGATGATGGATTGAATTCCCTCGTCCATGTCATCGATAAAGATGTTGAACAGTACTGGGCCCAACACTGACCCCTGGGGGACTCCACTGGTGACTGGCCGCCAGTCCGATGTTGCACCATTCACCACCACCCTCTGAGCTCGCCCTTCCAACCAGTTTGTGACCCAGCATAAAATGTTCCTTTCCAGCCCGTGCTTTACAAGTTTCTCCTGAAGCTTATTGTGGGAAACTGTGTCAAAGGCTTTGCTAAGGTCCAAGTACACAACATCCACAGCCTTTTTGTCGTCGACCAGTCGAGTCACTGGATCTTGTTACTTGGGTTCCATCTAAAACATGGTACTAAAAGATTTTACTAAAAGATTGTACTAAAACATTTTGAAAATGCAATAATTTCTGAAGATAATATAAATTGCTGCAGCAATAAGGTCGTTGTTTTCATGCTGAACTCATAAATCATTCCCGTACACAATCCATGTTTCAAAGTGATATTTAGAATATGCAAATATTTTCTGGTGTGCTATTTTTGAGTTATGCTTCTGTGTCCACTCTTCTAAGAGCTTTTATTTGTATGTGCTGTATCATCTCAGACTACACACTTTATGCGAGAAAATATCTCCAAATTTGGAACATTTTCCAGACAGATCCTTAGCCTTGAGAAAATTAATAGGCATCTGATCTGAATAGGACTAGTTCATTTTTGAATAATTGATGGGAAAACACAGAATCAAGTCTGCTTCATGACCCCAAGCATAAGCCAAGCACATCAGCAGTCCTTTCACTGAAACTGCTGTCACTTGGCATCAGTCTCTGAGTTGGTAGATTCTTCCCTTTGCCAAAAGTGTTCCTTAGAGAGGATGGTTATGGCCTCAGTGCTGTCTTTATCTCTACACAGACATCTCCTTTCCTCCCAAACCTGGCTAAGACTCCGAAGAAACATAAAGATATATCTGCTCAGGTCTAACGGTACACTAATAATTCATTTTCCCAGTCAGGGCAGCTGTAAACCCAAAATGTCAGTGGTCTGGGAATTCAGCCCTAGGTCCAGGATCAGGGGGACGAAGATCTGTACTTATTCTAGGTTGCATCTTCCGTGTCTCTGGCACAGGTGTGTATACATCAGACTTTAAAAAGTCATCTTGCTTTTCCACTGTGGTCTATTCTATGTGTATCACAGAACACTTTACAACCACTTTAGATTTAACCCCTTTTCCTTCAGCATGATGACTTGCATTGTTTTAAGGAACTGAGCATACCTTATTTCTGTCTTAACTGATCCAGGTTTGAAATGTTATCAGAGAATGTTTGTGTAAAGAAAAAGTGTTCTCACAGTGCTACAGCCTTCCAAACAGGGTTTCCAAAAAGAAATTAGATTTACCTGAAAAAGGATAGAGAGGAAAGGCGCAGGAAACCTTTTTTGTTCGAATCAAAGTGCACTTGCCTGTCTTTAAACAGCTTAACTTTGATCCAGCCTTCGAAATCCCAGTGCATTTGCTTTTCCAGTGCCTCTATTCCTCATCTTCAATTCTATTTTGCAGTCAGGGCACCCTGCCAAGGAGAGGAGGAGAGCTCAGCAAACAGTTTCAGTGTTTGAACATGAGAATTCAGACCTTCATCTCTCAGACTGCGACCTACTGAAAGAAAGTCGACTGAATTTTGAACTGATCATCTGTAACAGGACCAGAAAAATGAACAGAAACCAGGAGGAGGAGACTCTTCTGCATAAAGGAAGCACCACTGATACACAGGAATTTGATCACACATGATATGAGAAATTAATGAGACAGAAAAGCACTACACAGTGACACTTCTTGGGCTTTCTCTTGTCGAGCTGCTGTCTTGATGTAGGCCCAAGGAATGGCTTATAAAACATGAGCAATTTTGTGCTTGCAGTAAGATTTAACTGCCTGAGACTTCCTCACTGTGCATTTGGAAACTGAACTTCAGTGTTCAAAATGTATATTTAGAAACTGGGAAATCTTGTGCATTTCCTGGCAGCAGTGTCATCCTTTCTCTTGCTCATGAATTTATTCCTTAAAAAATGGACATCATGGCTGCAAACCCCAGTGTGATCCTTTAATATTAATGCCAGGAAAGATGACCATGGCAGAGAATTCCTCTGTTTGTCAGCTTGTTTGTTTTTGCTAGAGTGCTGCATTCTCAGCCCAGCTTCAGAGCCCCCACCAAAATAAACATGTAAAACCCAACTCTGCATAAATAATTCCTCCCCAGTTGTTCTCACAGATTGCCAATTATCAGCACATGGGGTTTATTCATTTGGAAATTAAAATCAAGTCTTTCTTTTTTTTTATTTCTTTTTATGTGGGTTTGTTTTTTTTTTTGTCTCCTTAAACCAGAACAACTCTTTGCCCGACCTATCCTCATTTGGGACAGTAGTGTTGCCACTTGTTTCACTACTGGCTGCAGCAGGACAATTTTTAAGCCAAAGAAACCAAGTGAGGGCTCCAATCTTAGCTGAAGATGTCTCCTGATGAAAAAGTTTACTCCTGGACAGGAAGCA
This sequence comes from Pitta sordida, assembly GCA_013390025.1. Classification (NCBI taxonomy): domain Eukaryota; kingdom Metazoa; phylum Chordata; class Aves; order Passeriformes; family Pittidae; genus Pitta; species Pitta sordida. Next base: position 159,868 of record WEKX01029335.1, read on the forward strand.
AAGAGGTAGACTGTCAGATATGGCACATAACCTGTGAGATTCACCCAGCACACAAAAGACAAGAACTTTCCATGTTATATCACAACAAGTGTCTTGGGTGACAATTTCCTTTCTAATTTTTTTTACTGAGCTATAAAACAAAACAAAGGCATAGTTAATGATACCAATTAAAAGATAACGTATATGCATTTTATATACACAACAGCAATCTAAATATGTGTCATCTTTACATTTTGTTCAGAGAGCAATAGGGAGCTCCATATCTGCTTGGAAAAGGAACTGTCTGATGCAGTATCAGAAAATTCTCTCAACAAACTTAAATAACGTAATCAGCTGTCTTTTTTCATGTATTACTTAGCAACTAGTCAAACATATAATCTTGAGGTGGTCTTTAACTTACTGGCATCCAAGAGACATGTTAAGACGAATCAAATAACCTGCTCGGTCCAATTTCCAGCAGGTTACTGTGGTAGGCACTAAATCAAACTGATAAAGTGCACTGCCATATAACATGCTGAAACAAGAAAGGATAGGCCCCATAATGCCTCTTCCTTTTTTATTTCCATGTATCCTGGTGTTTTAGAGGCAAATGACTCCTTGCAAATTTTTTTTCTCAATGTTAAAGCCCTCCTTTTATCTGCAGAACAAAAAGTTTTCTAAGATTTCACTGTAGGTCAGACTCGACTCCTAATGGAGTATTCAACCAAGATGCAGCTATTAAGCATCCCTTTAAAACATTCTCATTTCCTAAGCCAAGAGCCCTGGCTCAGTGCTGTAATTGCAAACTTCAGGTTCCAAAATTAGTAAGTGGTAAAGGTGAAAAGGAATAGAAGCGCAACACACCCATGATCCATTGAGTGAGGTCCAATATTGGATGGGAAAACTAACAAGTGCATTATACTTAGAGCTGACTTGACTGCTTCTACAAACTGCATAGAAAGGGCAATTTTCATTAGGTGCATAGCAAGCATGGCTCACAACCCATAGGGAAAAGATGCTCCTTCTTGAATTAGTGTGCAATGCTGGTGGTTTCCTCTGATGAGGGGCCTCTGCCACATCCTTGCAAGTGCAGACGACACCAGTCAGCTTTGCCCAAGTGTCGGGCAGAGACCAAGGCAACTATTTCACCGTAACAATAAAGCTTCTGTAAGTTTAAAAATTGAAATATTTTAATGTTTTTCACTGAAGACAGCAGTTCTTTAGCAGTATTCAAGCAAAAGGAAAATTACAGGTTTCTTTCATTTATATATATATAACAATATGTTCTGGGAATAGTTGGTGGATGTGATGGAGGCCTTTTCCTAATCCAGAAATGAGATTTCCTAATCTGAAAACCTTTCTTCTTGCACAATAAACAGGCTTTACTAAAACAACAAGGGAAATCCACTAATTTCATGTTTTCCTTACTTGCTGCTTGACTACATTCCTTTGCTTTTATCATGAGTAGTAATTCCCCCTCACATACCCTCCACTTCAGCCAGTGAGTTTCCACATTACTATTGTAGGATTTAAGTGCAATTTGGCATGGAACCAGCATCAAATTACCCAGCTTAAAAATAATATTTTGCTGGAGCTCAATAATTGTAGTCAAAGGATGCTTTATTTGTATTTCAGGTAGCAAAGTACTAATTTTTCCCCTTTCTATTTGAGGGGAATTTTAAAAACCTAGACTCAGAACAAGCCAAGCCTTTGTGTTGCTCAGAAGATCTGAAGTCTGCTTGAAACACCCCTCCCCCCTCCCAAAAAACAGCCCAACATTCAAAATCTTCAAGTCTCCAAGTCATACCTGCACTGTCAGAGCTGGAGCTTAACACAGAGCAGGGGGCTGGAGGAGCCCATAAAGGAGCCATTGTATGGGAAGCAGCACTATACAATTATGCATTTATGGAGGATTGACTGTTCTTTAATCAAGCTTTGTCTCTAAGAACTACGGTCAAATATCCAAGCGGCACTTTTTCCTTTCAAGTGCATCCTTCACTTGGTTCTGAAGGTAATACATCCTTCTTTATAGACACTCCAGGCTTTGTTTTATTAATGAGATCACCTTCTCTCCTCATTGCCTTGAACTGGGCTGTTTTTTGAAGGCTACCAGAATGATTTCTAGTGCCATTTTAATAATAAATTTTCTATTTCTCAGCAACAACACTAACAATCAAATAGAGTTACAATTTTAATTTTGTGTGTGTGTGTGCTTCTTTTCAAATGTATTAGCTGTTTTTGAAGGCATCTCGGGAAAAAAAAGAAGAAAGAAAAGGGGAGGTGTAATTGCTGTTTTGCTTCTCTCTGAACATTTTTTTTTCATGAAGTAAATTTAGGAGAAAAAAAAATGTGATGAGAAAGATCTATTTACCATAGGTGTTAAGGGCCAAGGTAATCATTACCACAGCATTTTAAATTGGTTTATTTGAAAGACGTTTTCAATTTATTTACAAATATTCTGAAAATTTTCTCTAAATTTCCTAATCACACCACCTGTATCCCTTTTTAAACCACCAATCTCCACAGAGAACAAACACTACATTCTGAGTTAATGTAGTTCTGCTCATTTCATCTTTAACTATCAACAGAGCAGAGAAAGTCAAATATCAGTCATCGCTTTTTAAAAGGATGGGGTCATGTTTAGGAATGGTACTTTCCATCATCACATAGGGATGGAGAGGAGAACTGAAGGTAAAATAGGTAAAGATAGGAGGCTGGCATAAGAACAATTTACTGGAAACAACATGTTTCAGCATCAAGAAACTTTAATAAAAAAATACTTTAACTTATATTAAGAAGGTATAAAGTGACCAATGGCAGGACCAGAGGGAATGGCCTGAAGTTGTGTAAGAGGAGGTTTAGGTTGGATATTAGAACAAGGTTCACAGGTTGTTAAAAGTTGGAAGGGACCCACAGGATCATCTAGTCCAACCCCCAGCGAGCACCCACCCAGGGGTCGAACCCACAGCCCTGAAGCCATGGGTACCGCACTCCACCCATCTGAGCTTCCCATCATCCTTCCCCCAGAGGGTGGTTGGGCACTGGAAGAGGTTCCAGGTTCCCCAGGGAAGGGGTCACCACACCTGCCAGGGTTCAAGAAGCCTTGGGATGACACTCAGGCACATGGTGTGACTCTTGGGGATGGTTGTGTGGAGACAGGAGTTGGACTCAATGATCCTTTGAGTCTCTTCTAGCTCAGAATATTCTGTGATCCTGTGTCTCTGCAATGGCTGCTACACATAATTTCTTAACACAATTTTGATTTATATTCTCCATAAACTTTGCAAAGAAAATCAAAAGAGTTCATGTGCAGTATGATTATAATGGGCTAAGCTCCCCGATTCATAAATAGATTGTGCCTGAAAGCTGGTATTATTTAACACGGGTTTTTTTTAAATACCTTCCCTTGGCATCTCTATCCTCCATGACCAGGGACCTTCCAGAATGGGTAAAGAGCATGTTTTCGCCCTGTTTCATTGAAAGATATGCTTGATTTCATCACAGTCAGCAAAATACTTAGGCACATGCTCTGTTTTATCTTTTATTTTCTTTTTAAAGTGGCCTCTTTCACATTAACTTTCAGTTATTCCTGAACTCCTTTGTCAGAAAGCAAAGAGGTTTTGCATCCCTTAGAGTTCAGTTAAAATAGAGACAAGGTTTTAACTTGTGTGAATCTATCATGCAAGTGAAAAAAAACCCAAACCCTCCAAAAACCAAACCAAACAACATACATGCACTATTTTTCACAAAGCTCTATGCTGGGCCAGACTATATGCCCTCATACAATGACTCATTCCTCCCTGAAAAAAATGAATTTTTGGAGGGACATGCAAGCACCATTCAACATGGTTTCCCTGAGGGAGACAAGCTATCCTCATGGAACAAAAATTTTAGGGTGTTTTTTTTGCTAATTTCACATGTCTTAAAATGCGACCCTTATCTGATTCAGCTAAAGTAAATGAAGGTGCATCCAGACAATAAGGAATGGCCTTGTTTTCATAGCAACAGGAATAACCTGGAGTATGTTTGTTCCTGAATAAAGCAAAGAAAGGTCTTGATCGAGCCAAATTCACTTGGGTGATTCGAATTATGCACCAGACATTGAGGCCTTGATGTTCATGCCTCACTTACAGAAACAGAGGCAGGAACTATTCTGAGCTTGCCTGCAATGCTACTTCTATCACTTGCAAGTCTGAATTCATGGCAGCTTTGCTCTCTGCAAGGAAATTAAAATAGCTCAGAGACGGGATTTTGAAGACATGAATAGAACTTGTTAAGCCTTTTTTGTTGTTGATTGTTTACAAGAGGAGCAAACAGAAACAAGAAACTATAAGGGAGAGAGAGAAGAGGTTGGGAGACGAAGGCAGAGAGAGCAGGAAACTGAACAAGGGGGTGTTCAGAGGCAAAAACATTTGCCTGTACTCTAAAGCACAGATTCCTCAGAGCCGAAATGAGATGCAGGACTCTTGAAGCTCAGCATGCCTTTACTATCAGCACATATTTATGCAACCCAGCGAGAAAAGGCACAGTTCATTTCCCTTTAAGGCCTGTGCTCACATCTGTGTTGAACAGTAAAGACAAAAAGCAGTTTCTTCCTCCAGATCTGGAGTTCCCAAATAATTAAAAACCCCTTATTAGCGAGCATGCCTTCAAGAAGCTTATCAAAAGTACTTATAATTCCTCTGACTGTGACAATGTTTATTTAAATAGATAATATTCAGAATTCATTTTTTCAGCATGGGTTAGATACATAAGCACACTGTATAATGGTATATTCTGTTTATGTATTCCTGCATGGCCTGATGTTCAAAATGCTCCAAATTCAATAAGGCTACAGGCTCTGAATGTCTAAGACAAATCCTTGCAATAAAGATTTGAAATATTAAATATTTTCAAGCATATAATCTGCTTTTTTTTTTCATTTTTATGTTTGCATTCATAGACATTTAAATATTAAGGAAGGCTTGCAACTTTTAGTTGTTTCCGCCACAGTTACCATGTGTGGCTTTGACATTTAAGGTCAGATCATATGTGAAGGAGAGAACATCCAATCTCTTTTCTTAGGACAGAGAGACATTTTCGGGGAGTTTCCCTTTTCAGGAGTTATTTTCATTCTAGAAATGATTGACTTATCCCCTTCGTGTGGCATGTGTCAACTGGAAACAATTACCTTTTGAAAGAGGAAGTTTTCAATTTTAATATGAGTGAGCACCATCTGTAATTTAGTGCCTTCAGGCTGCTTGAACTAAGAAGTTCAATAAGTTAAAACCAGGAAAAGGGAAGAGGGGGAAAAAAGGGGGGAAAAAAGAAAGAAACTTTCCAGTAAAAATAGGTCTCCTAGTCTTTTGTTTGCACACAGATTATGCTCGTGGGATGACTGTAAATTGTGCTCTTTTTTTTTTTTACCATTTTCTGGGTTTGTTTGAAGTGTCAGTGCTACAGGATTGTGAGGATGAAGTCCAGATGTCATCATTTTGAAGTTCAGGGCACATGATGGATTATCCTCAACACTGTTTATAAACAGGGTGCAAACACAGAGCCAGCATAACTGCCTGGCTTGTCTTTAATTTTAGAAATATTAAAAAAATATAATAGATATTGATTCATTCAGAAAAGGAGATCTGGAAATTCTATTTAAAAAAAAAANTATATATATATATACACACACATAGCAATATATAGAACTTATTATCTTATTGAGGCATGCATGGTATTGTTTTCTCTATGCATGGTATTGTTTTCTCTATCTACTGTCAACTGTTTGTTTCTTCCAAGCATTATTTAAACTTCTGGATGTCTTTAAACCACCCTGTTCTCCTCCTTCCTCCAAATCCTATGTGCACCTTAGCTAAGAAACTGCATAAAGTTGGTTAATATCCAGGTTTTTTGTGTCACATACAGACCTCCTTTATTTGATCCTCATGAAATTCAGCTGGGTTTTGTTGCTGGCTGTGGTAGTCTTCTTGAATGGATCTTGATATCTCAATTTTCCAGGGTTTTGAGCACAGCCACAAAGAGGGATTTTCCGATCCACAGTGGGGAGGGTGGAACAACAAGAGGTAAATATAGAAGTGATGTGAAACAAGGGCTGCACTCCATTTTTGGGGGGGAGCAGAGAAGACCCACAATTAGGGAGTTACAGAGACCTGGTGACCTGGGAAAGAACACAAGGGCAGTAAAGATGAAGAACTCTCAGAGGAGGAGAAGAACACAATATGCAGGATTTCTCTGTCCCTTTTATTTGCACACACATTTGCATTGTATGTCTTGAGATATTCAATTTTCTGACACTTTTTCCTGCTCTTTGTCTTCATCTTACTATTGCAATTGAACATAATGCTGTTCATCCCATAGCAACAGGGCCTCAAAAGGAAGACACCTACACACCAAGACACTATTAAGTCTTGCTGAGACTTTACAAATGTTCTCCCTAACTTCTCTAGACCTGAGTCCTCTTTCAGAGCAGCTGGCAGTTCAACATTTGCCCCCAGCTTGGTATCATCCNATTTTCTGGGTTTGTTTGAAGTGTCAGTGCTACAGGATTGTGAGGATGAAGTCCAGATGTCATCATTTTGAAGTTCAGGGCACATGATGGATTATCCTCAACACTGTTTATAAACAGGGTGCAAACACAGAGCCAGCATAACTGCCTGGCTTGTCTTTAATTTTAGGAATATTAAAAAAATATAATAGATATTGATTCATTCAGAAAAGGAGATCTGGAAATTCTATTTAAAAAAAAAACATTTTGCATAAGGAAAAAAGCCACAAACATTCGCACATAAAGATTTTATTCTCACACAAAGGGAATTTTTCTTGTTTGATCTTCATACAAAGTGTTTCAGCAATGGGCAAATTGCAAAACATGTCACTTCTGGTAGAACTAATAACTAAAAATGGGCTCTTATCTTAATCTTATCCCAACTGCAGCATATAAACATATTGTTGGTCTGCAAAGAGGGTCTGGCAACATTATGAAAACAGATTTTCTGATGTGGTTTTTAATCTTACTGTTTAAAACAGCGCTGGAATTACTGTTTTCATACACGTAGCATGTTTTTGAAGAATTTTAACACTTTAAATCACCTTCAAAGTCACCAGAGTTAGAAGAATTTATTTACATTTTTAATAGATGTAAAAAAATTTAAGAGAGTTGCATGTGATAAGTTAAAGGGGGGGTTGTTATTATTTTATGTTATGCTATACTATGTTATTATTTTATGCTTCATAGTTTTTAACCTTATTCAAACATTATTTATACCTTATAATTTTAT
>WEKX01029335.1:174033-193778 GCA_013390025.1 Pitta sordida
GAAAGGCTGTACTGAGATGAAGAGTCAAAAAAAGGGTCCACATGGTCCTGGGCAAAATGGTGGTGGTAGAGATCAGAGGCAACAACAAGACTTCCTCAGGCCAGAAGATCCACAAACCCTCTTCTGTGAGGTCCAGCAGCTGTAGTTATAGGGCCTCAGGCCCCTCCCATGTCACATGCCTTGTGGGCATGTCTTCACATGCCATTGGCTGTCACTCAGCCTGCCCTGGCCCTCAGGCCCCTCCCCTAGTCCCATGCTTGTCTGGGAAGATAAGATAAGAGAAAGAATCCTCCATTGTTTGTCAGGTATAAAGTAGAAAGCCCCTCCCCTGGACACATGCCTTGCGGAGGAGGGAAGGGGAGATAAGAAGAGATACCTATTGTCTGTTCCAGTAAAAAGGAGAAAAGCTTTACAATAGAATAAAAGGGCTCTCCTCATGGGAATGTTTAAAACAGCTTTGCCCTAACTCACACATACAGACACTGTACAATTCCTCCACTCGTGGGTGATAACTGCTTTTTAACCTCTTGGCATTCAGTCAAAGAAGGTCCTTAATAGATCATTTATAATTATTTATAATCTTCCCTTACAGTGTTTCTTTGGTTTTGTTCAGAATAACCATGTATAACAAGAAGTCATAATTAATTTATATAGGGAGATATATTATGGGTGATATAAGTAGAAGTTTCTATATCTGCAACTGTAGTTGTAAAGATCTAGTCCTACCACTAGTAAACTCAGTGTGGTTGTAGAATCATGGAATCATAGAATGGTCTGGGTTGGGAGAGACTTCAAAGACCATCTTGTTCCAAACCCCCTGCCATGAGCAGAGACATCTCCCACTAGACCACGATGCTCAGTGCCCCATCCAACCTGGCTGTGAAGTTTGACCAAATGCTTGAAGACAAAACTTTTCCATTTTTTTCCTCCTAGCAAACAATTAATTAAATAAATATATAAATCAGGACATAATCCGTATGTTATTGATAATCAAAACAGAACACAATGCTCATGTGTAAAGAGGACAAATTCATCTTCCTTCAGCAAATTTACCTGCAACATTTAGCCTCCTGAAATTCTGGCTGTGTTATCAGGCTCACAGTCCAGCTGAGGGTAAGATAAAAGCTGCTGGTAAAATGGAAGAGGCAAACTAAATGTCCACAGAAAACAGACATAATCATTTACCTCTGTGACTGTGATAGCAATAATCCTGGCCATAAATCACACATATAAGATATATTAATAAGGGAAATCCTTTGCTGATGATTTGAGCAGATGGATTAATGAGGAGCCAGTGAACTGATGACGTGAATGAAGCACCCCTAAAACTAAGCTACACATCAATGCCAGAGTAACCATGTGAATTGCTACTCCTCTCTGTAATAATAAAGAACAGCTGCTCTTGCCAAGGATCAAAAAAAAAAAAAAGAAAATATTGCACTCACTTTAAAAAATGTCAAATATAGCTGCACTTCAGAGTAAGATGAATGGAAGGTGCTCAAAACACAGAAATCTAACCTAAAGAAGTTACATAGCATTGTTTGCTCAAAGATGAAACAAAGAGGGAGAATTATATGCTGGCAGAGAACAGAGCATGGTATGTTAGAACTTTCTTTTCAGGTGTAGCACCTTTCAGAAGCTCAGAACACAGAAATTAATACTGCCCATAAGGTTCTTACCTATAGATATACATCCTGTAAAGCAAGGATGTTAGCTGACTAGTTAAATCTTTCTTCCAGCTTCAGCTCGTGATGTTTCTGTGGAACAAAAAATAACTGTGAGGACTGGTGGGGTTTTACTGTGGCCAACAACAATAACAACAGTTTTATTATGAAGGAAAGGATAATGAAAGTTTGGATTAATGGAGCCAGTTCCACCCAGTGTAGACACATCATTGGGAAATGCCAGAAAGAGCATAGAAATAGATACTGATACACATAATCCCCACCACAGAAATTTTTAAGGTGTTTATTCTCTCCCCACCTCCAAAAATCCCCAAGAACCAAAACCTTTCAACTTCATCCATATATCTGAATCTGTATTCACACACACATAGATCTGCCTTATTTTGTGTCTGTACACTCTAAGTTTAAATATCAAATGAGTGGTTCATTTCATTAGTCACCAGCAGAATCAGGCTTGTACTATGAGATGTCCACATTTCTCTTCTATTCTCTACCAGGAGGGCCTGGGTCTGTCACTTTAGCAAAACCTTGGGCTGTTTCCAGTGACTCTCTGGAAGTTCTGAGGGTCACACAATGACAGGTGACAATAGCCAGTGTCCTACATCTCCCCACTGACCTGCACCATTTGTACTCTTTGTGTTTTGGCTTTTAAAGCTCAGTGGTTTCAGAAAACAAGCAGAAGTCAGTTAGAATCAGTCTATAAAAATATCACTCTTGGCCCTTTAGATCAATTTAATAAATGATTCCTTGGTAACTACTCATTAGAAAATGAAAAAGGTGTATAATGCTTTCCTTCAGATAAAGGAGAGATAAAGGGTTTGTGTATGAAGTACATAGGGGTGATACCAATCTCCTCAGTTTTGATATCTAAGCTGAAACCTCCTTATCTTCAATGACATCGTTATAACCAGGGTAGATTAGTGCTGGAGAAAGCACAAGGCATTCCCTGAGAGAGGGAATTATGTGCCCATTGTGTTTTCCAGGCTAAACATTTTTCAAATCCGCAGGAAAAATCTAACTTTGCCTACTTTTTTCAAAAGCCTGTGCTCACAAGTAAAATTTATTCAGTTTCGTTTCTCTCTCACTTAAAAGCACTTGAATTCTGCCATCTTTGCTTAGGATGAAGTGCAGCTTTCTTCATTAATTGTGCCAGTTAGTTTCCATAGAGTGAAACACAAGTAAACCAGATTATATTGCTTGTCCTCAGCTGCACTTTGTGCTGTAGCTTTTTTTTTTCCTCTTTTGAAATGTAAGGTGTGAATGCAAAACAATTGCTGAATGGGCTGTTTTGTATCCTAACAAAACACAGCTAGTGACAGTGAAGTTTTATGGTATAAAAGGAAAATAAATAAAAGAAGCTTGCAGTACTTGGAATGGAAGGAGCTATCGAGGGACCCAGAAAGCAAATTATCCTTTAGGAATCTACCAAGTGGACTGTTATGTTATAAGTATTTAATAATATTTCTTGGGAGAAAGAAAATTACATTTTTTTCCAGTCATTTTACTGGCATCTTATCTTTCCAATTAAATTTTATTAACAAATGTATTTTCTTGACTATGCTTCAGTCAATTCCATGGGCACATGTCATTCCTATTTTAAATCTGATGTCCTCTAACAAGATTTTTAATATCTCTGTTTATGGGAAACCAAGAGGAACAACAGTTCAGATCATAAATTTGAGTTACTGTCTCATAATCAGCTTCGATGCAGTGACAACAATTGGACATCACTCATAGTTGTGTCCATGTTATTCATTATTCCATTCTGTGTGGTTGGGAAAAGGGGATGTTTCCCAATTGACTAATGTTTTTAGTAGCCTCCCCTGTATATAGTTTTTCAAGGTTTCCAGAAGTCTTCAGGTTCAGCTGCCAAAAATTGAAACCAAGCTGTAATTATAATCAGCCACCGTTCCAAGTTTAACTCCATTTGAATATCTCCTTAGGAAAAGATAAATAAAACAGCTGAAGTGACTAAGATGAAGGTCCAGAAGCAGGAGTGCCAGCTGTGGGCACCCACTGCAAAATATTTACACAAAAATGAGACACTACCTTTCACTTCTCCCCACCTGTTCAAAAGGTGCTTAAATGAAGATCTGATGCAGTGTTAAAACAATTCCACATACACTCATGATAATGAGTGCAGGTAATGGTAGAAATCCAGAGATATCACCACTAGATTGACAGTTTTAAAACATTTTAGGAGTTCATTGTACTTTCGCATTGGTGAGACAATCTTACCAATGCCACTGAGATCTCAGACAAACTCTTGCCATCTGGATTTCCAATGTGTCATTTCTACAGCCATATCAAGTATTTAATCATCTGATGTTCATACTGGCTACCAATAAACTAAAATCCTGCTAAGCAGGGAAAATTTCTAAGTATGATTCAGGACATACAAAATTATTACTCCAATATTCCACGTCCCTGACAATATGTACTAACAAGAAGGGATGTATGTGCCTCTAGTACTAGCTGCTGGTTTAAAGCAGATTATCTATAGTCTTTTGCACAGCCAGACCCCTGTGTATGCACTCACTACTTTCCATAGACAATGGGTTATTTTCATAACAGATGCCCATTTCCTGGCAGTTTTCACAGAATCATGGAATTCAGCAAGTTGGAAGGGACTCAACTTGACAGTTGGGGAATTGGGGACCCAACTTGACAGTTGGGGATTTTCACAGAATAAGGGAATACAGCAAGTTGGAAGGATCATTGAGTCCAAGTCCTGGCCCTGTGCAGGACATCCCTAGGGTCATGGACAGGACACCACGTTCCTGAGGGCATCTGAATTCTTCCTGAGCTCAGGCAGGTTTGGTGGGTGTTGTCATCACTTCCCTGGGGAGCCTGTTCCAGCGCTGAGTTTTGTTCAGAATTGCAAAGACATGTTATGGGCTCTATTCTGAACTTTTACAATGAAGTGTTAAAAGGAAATAAGGGAGCATTATAAGATAAATATATTAGTAAAGTGATGTCTGTTGCACAGCTTTTCTCTTTTTAATACAGGCTTCCTTCTGAGAATTCTGTATCTGTTTGTGGCCAAATTTCTGTCATCAGCAATGCTGTTGAGAAAGGCTGCTGAAGGCAAGACAGATATTAAATATCCAGAATTTTGATTATACGGACATTTCCTCTTGAGGTAGTTCAAAACATTTGTAGCCATGGGGTGGAATGCTGTTATAGATTAAAAGGTGGTTAAGTCATATGAACAACAGGGTACAAATAAATGGCCAGTTTTCAAAATGGAAAGATGTTAGAATGGAGGTGTTGCAAGCTCCAACACAAGTGTCACTTGCATAAGTGTCATTTCATGTGCTGACTCAGATTTAAAAACCATGATCACCATCTTGACAGTATTTACCAGCTAAACCACGCAGGTTGAATCTGACAAACAGCAATAAACATCTTGGTGTATGGCGAGTCATGAATGTTGTAAACACTTGTGAAAAGCTTCAGATTTTTAAATAATACATAATAAAATGTTAGTGTTTCAGGAATAAAATATTCTGAAATATCAGCAGGTTTCTGTATAGAACTATCAGAACCAAAAGGACATACAAGAGGTTAATCTCTGTGTGGAAAAATATTTAAAAGTGAATTATGCAGTTGAGTGCTGATGACTTTTTTATTCCCTTAAATTAATTTCCTTAAATTAATTTTTCCAGTGAACATTATACGAATAAGAAAAGACCCAGCAAGACAATTATTGTGCGTTTTTGAATACTCCCTGTATCTTGTTATTTTGGTCAGTTGGATATGTGGTAGATGTGCTGGAGAGGAGCAAAATGTTCTCTCCTCTGCAACAGAGTTGAAAGGTATTAAAGTCCTTTTCTTTAAGTCTTTTATTAAAGTCATCAGGCCTTTTAAGAGTATATTTTATGCAATATCTTGCAACACTGAAATAGGCAAGACAAATTTAAATTTACAAAATTTCACAAGTCTATGATTACTTGTAAGAAAGTGAAGGGAACTAAAAAGAGATATAATAAAAGAATGACGAAACAGATATTTAAGACCTCAAAATAAAAGCCAAATAGGTGTTCTTGTTGACCTTTGCTATAACAAGAGATGAGGAATAATCTGATTTTGCAGTGAATGGAACCTTCTCTGAGCCTGAGAATGCTTAGGTTATAAGGGTGTTTCCAACAGCACTGAAGGACAATACCAGCTAAAAAATTGCCCAATTCTAAGTATCAGTTGTCAATGCCTCAAGTATTAGATGTCACTCTCATAAAAATATCATAACAGAATGCACTGATATTGTCCTATAGCAGTAAACACAAATTCAATGGAGATATGAACTACAGTTACTAAATAACAACGACCTTCTAAAAATCAGACAAAATTATTAGTAAAATACCAGAAGAAATATTGAACTGTGGATAAATAATCCAATGTCTTCTTAGCAAATTCCAAATTTAGGGATTTGCTATTTGATACCAGACCAAAAAAAGGGGTTATGTTTTTGAATTTTCAGTTATTGGTAACATGGGCCAGAGAGACGTTCTGAATCACTGAAATTTGACAAAGCTAGGCACCTGCTTAGAATTCTGGTATCTGTATCCAATAAATATATTTCATCACTATGGTTGCAAAAACAAATGCCAGCCAGCAAAATGTGGTTAACTGAAATAAAATTATTGAGAAATAGAATGACACACTGTCTGAATTGGATTAGCCACCAAAGTGTTTGAGCAAAAGTGGATTTAACTGGATGAACTAGTGGAGTCTACTGTCTTAACTGTTACAGCAAGATATATTTTCTTATAAATCTAAATTGCAGGACCTGGGAGCAATTCCTACTTCCTTGATCAGGGACTTCAGTCCTGCCACATCCCTACTACCACATCAGAGCAAGATCCTGTTATGAATCATCCTCCTACTGCAACTTCATTTCCATCGAAAGGAAACTTAGACATGTGGGCATGGAGTGAACCACAGCCTTATGGAATTCATCTGTTCTTCATTCTTCTCTTCCATTCCTCTTTGTTTTCTTTTAGTAAGTCCCTTAGCACTTGCAGAAAATATCAGTAAGTTACTTTATAACTAAAACTGACAAGCAAAAAGGCAACTTGTTTAGATGCTGCGTGTTTGGACACAGTGGAGCGTTGTCAAATCTTTTTTTGATTTGTAGATCCCCTAAATTTTTCTACTGATGGAAAGGACACCATGTAATAAATTTCATCTACTGACAATAGAGTCTTGTTCCCTGTTCATTGGTGGGCCACAGGTGAAAAACTACTGGTACAGAATCTTATTTTTGCGTAGCACATTACAGAATAATTTACAAATAACCTGAGGAGTACCCTGGACGTCCAGGACTTGACAGGAAATTTGCCATTGACTCAGTTTTATGGAGGGTCAGATGTTTTCTTTGGGGAGCAAATCATTCAGTAGGGAGTCAAGGAAAGTTGACTTTGAATAATATGTATGTCTTGAGTCTGATCCAAAGCACACTGATTGTCAGAGGGAGAATTTGCCCACATATTCCTCTACTAGCAAAGATAATTTGTATAAGAAGCAATCTTTCTAATGACTCAGAGTATAAATGGATAATATGAGGTCATAAAGGTATTTCCTTTCCCTCCCCTGCAAAACTATCACTCTTGCATCTCACAGCACCACATATTTAGAGCCAGACAGATTACTCACAGAGGTGCACTGCTGTTCACTGCGACCTAGAATGGCAGAATTCATTTTTATAGGAGTAGTTATTATAATTATGACTCCATATCATCTTTCTGTAAATATTTAGGTATGCAGCACTACCAGAGGCAATACAGCGGTTTACATGGATAATTGAGCTGCTCTGGCATGTGCATTCTTACACTATGTTCTTGTTTACAATTATCAGTTGGGAAAGGCATCACTGGGTCATGTACATTTTCCAGTGAATATTCTCACAGGATTGTTCATGAGTCACTTTCTCAGCACCTTTCGTCTCACTTAGCACAATGTTCTCAAATAAACTCTGATTAGCTGTAATCTGAATAACTGATTGTTATCCTGCTGAGTTTATTCTAAGTGAGGGAACACACACCTGCTTCTACCAGGTAGTTCCTACCATCACTCATGACTTGGGAACTGCCCTGCTGAAGTCACTGTTTGTTTTATATGTCTAATATGTCGCTGGTGGAATATATCCTTNTGTTGCCCACCTGAATTGATTGTGTTCTATGACTTCGAGGACGAGACTGTATGATGAGCCTTTTAACCATGACATTGGAAGTCAGACATAGAAATTATACATCTTTTTAGGTTTGATCATGTCTCCTTCCTTCAATAACTTATGATCTCAGCCAGACCAGCTATTTGCATCATCAGACTCCCACATTCTGCAGAGCTGAGCTATTATTTTGATGTTTCTTATTCTGTTTTTATTTCGTCATCAAATAAGTAATAATAAGTGTATAACGAGATTTCTAAGAGCACATAAATACACCATTTTATTTGATGAAAAAAATATTTAAGTATCTAAATATAAATTCATTATATTTTTAAATCACTTCTTCAGATTCATTGCTCTTTGCATTAAAATAGCACTTAGAGGCTTTAAATACAACAAGGTCTTATTATGCTAAAAACTCTACACAAAAAGTTGGAGCAACCTGGTCTAATAGAAGGTGTCCCTNTTTATCTACATCTTGTCTCCATATGGAGTCAGACTTTAGCCAGGGCAGGTGGCTGGGACTCCTAGTTCCAATTCCTAGTTCCTGGTTAACCAGGATACCAAAATATCAGCAGAAGATGCAAAAGCAACATGAAGACATAGGTACTATTCCACTTTTAGGAATGTGTGTTAACCAGTAGATAAGTTTGAGATTGGAAAGTTCAAAGAATCAAAGCCTTGGAGAATTAAGAACCTTATGTAATTTCAAAGGCAGTTCCCAGTTGAAACCAGGAATCTTAATTTTTTCATATATATNGTTCATGGAAGGGGGTGGGGAGAAAAATAAGCCTTAAGGCCCCTTCTAACCCAAATCATTCTATGATTCTATGAGTGGTTTTTTGAAAAAAACCCTTTTCTTTATAAGCAAAGCACATACTGCCAGGCTACAGGCACTACCTGAGATGTAAAAACCCAAGAAAATACAAACTTCATTTAATAAAGAAAACAATTTAAATATCATTTTAGTTTGGAAATCATTAATAAAGAAAAGAAATGTAATAGAGTGAAATATTGCTCTGTGGTTGTAGATCATATTCAGACAATCACTATAAGCTGAAAGTAATTGTAAAAATCCTGTGACAGTTATTGATCCATAACAATTTAATAACTATTTGAATAACAGTTAAAATAATAGTTTAAAAGAACAATTGGATAGTAATTATTGTTCAATAGCTGTTATTGAATGACTATACTGCAGGCCAGGTTTGAAGGCAGAGTTAACCCATACAAGATTTCATAGAAAACATGCAGGCCTGTGCTTAGCTTCAAGTATATACAACCTAGTAAAGTCAAAAAATTACCCTTTTTTCAAATTTTAAAGAGAGCTTCAGCGTTTTTCTGCATCCATGCCGGAATCAGAAGTTTTTTTCCTTCAGAATTCCTTCCTTACAAAAAAAAAATTCTATCTATGTACATCTATCTCTTTTTATATTTTTACTCATAATGTTTACCTGTTGGCTTGAATCTTTCTCTCCAGAAAACATGTCTTGAATGAAATGACACAGAGCAAGGTTAGGAGACTTTGGAATTTCTTGAGGAAGTGGAAGTGGGGAACCAGAGACCGACAAATGAAAACTAAGAGTGGTAACAGTTTCAGGGATGCACGTGTGTTCAGTTAATATTTCCATTATGCCAAACTCGTAAAAGGCAATGTGAATTAGGCCCTTCATTTGGTCACAGGAGCCTGAAGTGTAGGAAATGTAGCCCAGAAAGCGTGGAAAAAGCAATCAACGGGCCATTAGCAGTGGATGGGTTTCTCCTGCCTGAAAAATGAGGAAACTGCCAATGGGATAATCTGCCAGTCTTGGCCCTTGCCTGAGCTGTGGCTTCAGGAAAATGCATTTTAAGGACAAAGCGGGATGAGAGTGATAAAATCCTTGTTTGCCCATCTGTGTGGAAGAGTTGTGGTTTCCTGCCACTACAAGGGAAAGAGGCACAGCCATTGAAGACAATCCTTGGCAGCATGAGGAGAAGAAATAGAAAATAAGGATTAATTTGCCTCAGCATATGGTCATGGTTAGAAAAATTCTCCCGTCCTCTGTCCATATGTACAAATATGTTGAATAAGAGCTTTACCTAAAAAAAAAACCCAAAAAGCACACCAAAAACATGACCCTAAAAATGAGCCCAAAACCCACAAAAGGAAATTGAGGGTTGGAGAAGATGCTTTAGAACGAAAAAAAGTGAGCAGCTCACTGACTGCTTTATAAACAGGAAGGTGACGTGCAATGTGTGAGTATCTGAAGAAATTACTAAATGTACAGAAAAGTTCTGTAATCCCGTGAGAAAAACCTCTATTTTAAAACCAGTAGATGTGCACTAAATCCATCATTGAAACTGAGGCCAGGAAACATCTTAGCAGTGAGACAACTTCACAGGAGAGGTGGTGGGTTCTCTGTCTTTTAGTCATGTCACGCCAAGACTGGATTTCATTGTGCTCTCAGAGTGAGGTAAATGCTCACTTAAATTACAGGCAATGAATTGTGGTATAAAAAAAATTCTTCTGATCCTGCAATCTATGATGTAAAATATAGAAATGATTTACTGAAAAGAAACTCTGAGTTTCTGCTTTCTCTAAAATGACATATTCCAACCCTGGTGAAATTCATTTTGGCCCTCTGTTTGACTCTAGTGTTAGAGAATTGGAGAAAGAAAAGTTATGTACGTAATTCCTTATGAACCTTTCCCTGCTCACACGTACTTATATGTCGTGATTCTCAGCTTCCTCAAATTATGTCAATGTTTCAACCAAATTCCACTGCCATGCAGTAATGAATGGACAGGTTTTCAGCCTGTAGTATGAGATCACAGATTTCTCCTAACTTTAAAATTGCTATAAATTACCCACAAGCACCAAGGCTGTTTGTTTCTTCAGTCGATGTGTTCATCCTTAAAGAATGTCTAAGAGCTATAAATAACACTTAACCACTTCATGATTGAACTGGTGGAATAAAAGCCAGGAGTCAGAAGCTAAATGCTCTCACTATACACCATAAGCATTCCTTTCAATGCCATAAACTTCATATAATTCAAGATTTGAACCAGAGAGGCTCAGAGACATATCAGTAAAAATCCAGTGAGAGGACAATCTGCTTTGGTAGATTCGTCCCCTTTTGGAAAAATGCAGGACAAATTCCACAATGTTTAAATGGGCAAAATTGGATTGACATTCCCAGACCTTTCGTATCATCAGTGAAGCTCTTGGGGGTCTTGGTTAGAATACATCTCAGAGACGGATCCACAGTCTTTTTTGGACTTTGCTGTCCCTCCAGAAGACGTGAGCAATCCCTAGAACTCCCAGAGCCCACTGGAGAAGCAGCTTATGGCAGCATTTATGGAGCAGGTTTCAGTCGATAGCTGAGACTGGAAAGACCAAGTGTCTCACCTGTTCAAGATCAAAGGAGCTGATTTTGACAGCACCCACTTTAGCAGTTTATCTGACATTTCCAAAGGGCCAACAAATGCAAGGAACAAAGAGAGCTCCTGTTCACAGCCTCAGAGTTTAGGGACATAGATAAAACAAACCCAGATATGCTGATGAAACCAGCCACTTTTGTGGCATTGTATCTAGGAGGTGTTTATTAGTAATGGAAATATTCTGAGGCCCCAGATTAGAAACTTATTCCCATTTATCACTGAATTACAGGAATGCCAAGAGGCCAGGTTTGAGAGTGATTCTGTTGGTCAGGAAATCTACCACCACCCAACAAGCAAATAGGCCTTGCACTGAAGAGTTTACACTTTGAATTAAAACAGCACCAGAACAGAGGCAGTCAGGGAAACCAGGGAAGGGAAGATATGAGTTATTTACATAAACCAGCTCTGGGAGGAGTTACCAAACACCTAAAAGCACAAAAGTTACTCCCTGAAAGTAGCAGACAAAACCAGGTCCACACTCAAGCAGAACGCATTTATGTTCAACAATTTGAGATCTAAATGTGAGATCTAGATCTAGAATAGGGTGGATTCTTTCCTCAGAAAAAATTAGAGTCAGCCTTCAAAATCAGTATAAAAATATCCATCACTATAATCCTTCAGAAAAAAAGGTAACACCAGCACCACCACCACAGGCCCCCAAAGAAGTGTTTTGTTTCACTTGGGCTTTTTTGTGAAGAGAGACCAAGCCTGTAATTATGTTTAAAATTAATGTAAAAATATAATTTACTACTATATAACTGCATCACAGGTAGAAGATGTCCCATAGAGCATCTCTTGTGTTCAGCTGAGTCACACTATGTGCACAGTTCTGATTGGAGCAGATCTCTGAAGAATGGACATCCCCCTTGGCAGACCTCTGGGATGGGATTTGACAGTTGCTACTGATTTTGAGGGAGTAAATGAATATAGGAAAATATTCACTAAGGTAGAATAGCTTAAACTGATTCATAACTGTATACTTTTGTTATCTAATTTCCTGTTTCTTTTCCTCGAAATAAAAAAAAAGTCCATTTTGAAAACATGTGTGGCAGTGTCACAGATCCTACATTCACAGAAGATATAAGCCATAACATATAAAATCATTCCTTGAACCATTTTTTACTACACCAGGGAACTCAGAAACTATAAATATAAAATGACACATTTTTAAGAGGAGTTTCTAATTTTTCTGTGAGTTTTTTTTTCCTGTTGCTTTAAAAACTGAAATTCTGAAAATTTTGTTCAGCCAGGCAATTTTTCTTATAGACCAAAAGCCCTGATTCGTTCTGTGATTTTATAAAGCAACATTAACTACAGCATGGTGACCATTTGGTCATAATCCAAGCATTTGCACACATAATATGAATCTTTACATATACATAGACAAACAGGTTTTTATTTCATAAAACAAATTTTACAGGGGCTGCAGTTTTTCATGGCAATACACCACGCACCAAGATAAGCTGAGAGTTCTGTTTTCTTGCAAAAAAAAATGCTGGAAATACCTTTTTTTGACTGACCGTCATGGAAAAAGATCCAACTGAGGTGTTGCAGTTTGAATTTTGTTGTATTTCTTTTTTTGGCTTTCTAAAGTGAAGGAACAGGTTTAAATAAACATTTTGATTTGGGTTCTGCAAGGCCTTAGAAAGCAGCACTGTATGAACACTGACGTATTTGGACTTTACGTAAAGATACTTTGCCATTTTTGAAGCCAGATCTAACCTTTGTATCAACAAATCATACACAAAAACTTCAGTCTAAGCCTCAAGGTAAGAAAACATATACTTAAAGGGATTCTTTGTATTTGATTTTAAAAATACTCTCATGTATCAGCAGATTTTGAAAGTCTGCCACCAACTTTGAAAATAACCTTTCCATTTATTTCTGAATTTTCTTAAAGATGGGTCTCTTCTACCAATCTATAATAATCATACAGCACATAAAATAACTAACAATCACCAATATTACAGGGTCTAAGGAAAATCCACAAAAGGACTTACAGTCAAGCATGGACTTAATCTTTTTCTCGAGGGCTTCAGGGTATTTAGACTGTATTTTAAATAAAAATAAATGTTACAGCTCATATGAATGGACAACAGAACTGGGGAAGGGCGGAGAAGGTAAGTCCTATGAGAGGTAGCTGAGGGAGCTGGGGGTGTTCAGCCTGGAGAAAAGGAGACTCAGGGGAGTCCTTATCCCTCTCTACAACTTCCTGGGAGTTGGAGTCAGTCTCTTCTCCCAGGAAACCAGCAACAGGACAAGAGGACACAGCATCAAGCTGCACCACAGGAGGTTCAGGTTTGGACATCAGGAAGAATATCTTCATGGGAAGGGCTATTAAGCATTGGAATGGGCTGCCCAGGGAGGTTTGGAGTCCCCATCTCTGGAGGGGTCCAAGGAACAACTGGATGTGGCACTCAGTGGTCTGGTCTAGTTGACAAGGTGGGAAACCATCAAATCAGTCACAGGTTGGACTTGATGATCTAAGAGGCCTTTTCCAAACTTAATGAGTCTATGATAACTTCTTACGAGGATTTTTGAACATGAGTGTTCGGTGCTTAAAGCCCATGGAAACTGAATAAGTCCAGGTGTCGTAAAAGTATCATAAATATGTCAGTGTCATAATACTTGGCTTAAACACTTATGATCATAAAATGACAAATTTACATCCCTTCCATTGATACACCATCCAGTGCCTGTATTTGGTCTTCACTTATGTCTTTACCCCCCTCAATCTTCATGGTTGCCGCAAAGCCTGTTACCCCTTTCTTCGTGGGTGACCTAAGGAACATAATTCTGTAAGATCATTGTACTTAGTAGGGGAAGATGTCACCATCTTTCTTGCTCTGCACAGAGTTTTGGATCCTTTAATCAAAATGCATAAACAACTATTTAGGGATAAGGAGAAAGGTAAAGAAAAAGAAGACAAGGTATAAAGCAAACTCTGTCTTTTGTTTGTGAAGAACATCTTCATTTTATTTTCAGTTATCTTTATTTTCTCAAGAAAACAAAAATATCTACAGGAAGTCATTATGGAAATTAATTAGAAGTTTCTACGAAGCTCACATTGATTCTGTGTATTTTGCAACCCTTTTTCACCTACTGAATAATGAAATACACATCTGTGCAAAGGCCCCACCATAGAATAAAACGCATTTTCTCTGAATTTCCACAGAGCAGAGGGTCTCAACAAATGAAGGGCATAAATGAAAATAAAATCCACAAATTCCACTTTATGTCCACTATAAAACACTTGCCATGTGTGGCTGAGCACCCACAGAAGTTAAATTTGGTGTGCAATAATTACCTTTTGACTCTCATAGGGACTTCGTTTTAATTTCCCTGGGGAAAAGTCCTGATTCTGCAGATATTTTGGGGGGAACATGAACAACCCTTTCAAGATCAAAGTAATCACGCACAAATAACAGGTCTGGTCCATAAAATCTAATGACAAAGTGCAGCCTTCGTACTTTGTTTTTAAACAATTTTCTTATACATACATATATAAGATTTGTCTGAATTCCTGTGTTAAAAAGAGGGGACCTTGACCTCATATGGTAGATTTATCTGTATAAGCAATTTATGCGACTCTGCGAGGTCCTCAAGACCTCTTTTGTCATACTGTACAAGTATTTTGCTACATGGACCCACAAATATTTGAACTTTGTGGGTTAAATCTTTTCAGGTTAATTAACATTTTCAGAAGATAAAAGTAGCCACCCAACAAAATGTAATGAAATCCAGGGAAGTGGGAATTACAAAACGGATGACTCGCAATCACAAAGGTTGACGGATGAAGTACTATTACAGAATCACAGAATCACAGAATATTATGAGTTGGAAGGGACCCACAAGGATCATCTAGTCCAACTCACCACCTAACACCCGTACAGAGACCGAGAGCACATCCCAGAGCGTAACACCAACCTAGATCCCCCACAGTCAACAGAACATCTGTATTCTGCCTCTGAGGTCACTGGATTCTGAAGAAACACATGAAATCAGCCAAGTTCTAGTGCCTGGCTGCATGAAGGACCAGTAGCATATTTACATCAGCTTTTCTCACACGTGCAGGGCACTACTTCAACTGGAAAGGCTGGATTTGGGAAAATCCAGCTGCCCGAATGGCAGGAAAAAGAACACACATCTGAAGAAATACGTACCCCTATAGCTGGAAACCCACATATGTTAATATTCCCTTTGTTTAGCATCAGATGTGGTTTCACGGCTTCAGTTCTGGATCGCATTTGTGCATGGAAAAAATGGATGATTTCATTATTCCTGGATTTCTATAACTTCTATCACTTCAAGCAGTGCCAGGAGCAAAGTGTTGAGCCTGCATTTGAGGCTCTTGTCATCAACTATCAATTATTGTATAACTAATTAGAGGTTTTTCTGTAGATACTCATCCAAAACCTAGAAAAATATATGGGAAAAAACTCCCATTCAATTTACAAAACTTTTTTTCAGTTGGGCTCAAATGTAGGATATTCTGTACTAAGAAGTGGGCAAAAACTTCACACTTGCTGAAAAGGAAGCTGTAATCTTAAAGTCTGCTCACACCTCTTAGCTAGAGAGACCTTTATCTCTGTGTTTGGTGTGGTAGAATCATCTTCTGAGAGGGAAAGTGCTTTACCGTTGTCAGATGAAGATTCTTCTTTTTTCTTTTTTTCTTTTTTTAGGATTAATAGCACATTTTTCAAATCAATGGAAAAGAATTTGTAATGATCTCTCCATCCGTGGAAGCTGGAGAGTTTTAAAGTTAGTTATTCTCTAAAATATTATTAGGCCAAATAAGTGATTTCATGAAAACTAACAGCATGGAAATAGGTATATACAGTTTTGTCTCAATGTTACAGATGAATACAAAATATAGAAAATACATTCAATTATTAAATATTGTAGTGACCTTTACTGTGCTAAAAAAAAATACTTGAATTTTTTAAATAGACAGTCTTTTGCACCAAATCTTGACTGACCAAAATTTTCCTGAGAACAACTAACAAAGGGGAAAACCTGAGATTAGCTCAGTTGGTTACAGCATAGTCCTAAATAAGACTAAGGTCATGGGTTTGACCCCAGTATGTGCCATTCACTTAAGAGCTGCACTCAGTGATCCTTGTGATTCCCTTCCGACAGAATATTCTGGGAAATCTTTATTTATTGAGAAAAAAATTCTGACTTCTCTCACGAAAAATGAAGTTTTGCAGTAAAACCTGAACACATCAGATCAAGAGCAAATATTTATTATGTAGGAAACACCACCAAGGTGCCCGACAGAGAGTCCAGACTGGGTTCCTCGTGCCCCATTGGCTTTGGGATTGGTGTTCCCCAGAAGATGCTTACATTCAAGCTGGATCCTAAGAAAACAATTCCTAAAATTGAGTGACTTAAAAGAAAGTGTCATGCAGCCATTTAAAAGAATGACAAGGAAGTCTAATTTCTGGAACATGTAGAACATAACAGCATGCACACATGGGTTATTCTTATACACATGGATTTTTGCAGAACAGATTTGCATCTTCTGAGCAGAATGGCTAAAATGCTTTAGAAAACATTTTCATTCAGATTTTTAGATTGGCTCCGATGGTACTTTTAACTTCCAAGGAAAACTTCCATTGATTTCAACATGCTAGAAGAGGAGGAGTGGCCAAATTCCCTCTGACTCTCTTGGTTGCCTGCAAAATTCTTCACACAGCCGGCAGTCACCAGACATGTACCACCTGACCTGAAAGAGCCAAGGAAGGCTTTGCCCTGGGAATGGCCCATAGTTAAGCTATGGCTGTGATTTTCCAGTCCTTTGGCAAGCTCAGATTCGCCATTCAACTGTTTCCAGAAATTGTGCTTACATTGTAATTCTGATGAAGACAAGACCTAAGCATGCACCACCAGGCCTTGAGGCCTCTCCCTCTTTCCTTCCTTCTTTCCTTGCTTCTTTCTTGCTTTGCTTCTTGCCTTCTCCCTGTTTATTTTCTCATTTTCAGAGCAGGAAGACAGATATATGAGGAGTAATTTGTGTTGTTAAATGAAAATAATGATGGAACCAAGACCATGGGACACACTGTCAGAGGCATACAGATCTCAGAGCAGGTGGAGACATTGGTGGACTTCCTTTTAGTGCAAGGATTTGGGACTACCACTTGCATTAAACTGGCCATAAAGGTCCCTTTCTAGCTGAGTCTTGTTGACCTCGAGGATGAACCAAGCTTGAAGGTGAAGGAAAAAAAGCCCAGTAGCTACATGAATCCTGGGACTTCAAAAGCAAAGGCACTCTACTATAATAAAAACTTTGAGTTTTACAGTAAGAGTTTCTATAGAAAGGAACATGTTTCATCTCATCTGAGTAAGTGTTTTTTAAACAGGTCAAGTGAATCCTCTAAAAATGCCTGTTTCACTCTACTGACAATGAAGGGATCTTGGCATGACTATCTGTAAAGTGAACATGTCTCCTGCTGTAATGACCTGCTTGGGCAGTGCAAAGAGCTTCCTGCTGCATTTTGTATCCCATTTCCCCAGAACAGATGCCTGTGGAAAACAAGACCTGGCTGTATGGCCCTTACCCAAACCTCAGGCACTCGCTATTTTGATGTTTTGACAGGTGACACAGTTGCATGTTTATTCTACAAGGTTCATGAGGAGATAAGCATCTGCACGTTACATCTGAAAAGCGAAAAGAATTGTTACCACTGTGATTGTTGAGCTTTTTGCAGGCTATATAAAGATAGGTTTAAATTCCTTTTTTTTTCTTGTGTTATGCTACTCACAGAATGCAGACTGGTTGGTTAGAGCACGGTGCCAGTAATGCCAAGGTCATGTGTTTGATTTCCATTCAACTGTTGGACTCCTTGTGGGTCCCTTCCAACTCAGAACATTCTGTGACTGTGACTAATTAAGCAGTTGAATCTCACTCTGTCTTAGCGGCTGAATATAATGTAAATCAACTTCTGAATATAATGTAAATCTTCATGAACTCTAGTGGATATCCCTCTTTCTCTACAGGGTAAACAACACACCCATATTTCATAGATATGTATTTCGAAAACTGTTGGGAGCATTAATGTTTTGAGAACTAATATGTTCTTTATGGTTTGATCTGAGTTTGGCAGTAACTTCTGAACTATGGTCAGAGCACTCTGGCCTAAGAGCTGAGTGTCTCTAATGAGCTGGATAGTCTCTGGTTTTAGTTTTGTATTTCCAAAGAGCCAAACCCCCAATTTGGTATAAGACTCTACTAAGGAGCCAATTTCTGAATACAGGCAAAGGCAATTTTCACCTGGTGTTCAACTCACCACAGTTATGAAATGTTTGATAACTTCAGAGGTACTTAGGGGAAAGGACAGCTTGAAGAGCGACTAAATTAATGCCATCTCAAGGCAGTTATCTGGCAATTACCCTCCTACTAGAGAAAAAAAAAAAAACCAAAAAAACAAAGCATACCAGTCTTTTCTAGTCAATCTTATCATCATTTATGTCCTTGCCCAGCAGTTTGTAGTACTACATATATGCTTTTTAACAAAATGTGGGGGTTTTATAAAGTCTGTATCTTTTTTTTATCCAGTTTGAGACTTTACTCATCAGGTGTTATGGTACTGACCTGCTTGTTTAGAAAACTGAGTCCAGTGATGGCAACATGCAGCAGTGTCCTGTAATGGTGCTTCTCCATCACACCACGGGTTGTACATTCAGCTGGCAGGTAAGAAGTCTCTACCTTAATTCTGTCAGTAATGGGTTTTACTTCTCTCAGTAAAGTCTTGCTCCTCAGAATGACAGCAGATCTGCAAAGTTAGGTACAACCATTCAGAGGATATAAATTAAAGCAGAGTAAATTGAGGCTAGCGCAGTGCTTGAGGAAGGTTAACACTCACCACTACAAGGTATTGTCTGTTTCAAAAAGGGAAACATTTCAGGAACTACAATGCAGTTAAGTTTAAGCCTATCTCACAACAGCAACTTAATGTTGAATTAAATGAGAACATAATTGTCGTGGTTTGACCCTGGCTGGATGCCAGAGACCCACCCCAACTTCTCATGAAGGAGAAAACTAAAAAAAACAAACTGGAAAATAAAACTGGAAAATAAAATAAAACTGGTCACAGGCAAAAGAAGCAAGGCAAAACTATAAATAAAGAACATAAAGGGTTTATTTTCTAACTAACAAGCTCAGAACTGCAAGGGAAGCATCATTTAGAAGGCAACCTTTCTCCCCCACCCCTCCTTCTCTTACAATAGATGTAATATTCCCTTTTCCACCAGGAGAAAAAGGGGGAACCTAGGGTAGGGGTAAACCAGGCAGGTTGGTATTTCTGAACAGATCCAGGGTAGGAACCATCTCTCTGCCCTTCCATAAAGTTCTCTCTCTCTCACAAGAGGGAAAGGTCTTTCATGACCCCTCCCAAGTGAGATCTCGACCTGAGGACGACAGTTCTTCTGAAAAATTCTCTGTTGTCCAGAAGTCACAGCCAGGATTGCAG
>WEKX01029335.1:193855-254757 GCA_013390025.1 Pitta sordida
ATAATTTACAGTAAATCTTTGCATAACATGACCTTTTCCCACTAAACTTGATGATAAACACAGCATTATTTACACCCTGATCATTTTGGACACTGTTTCTTTAGACAGAGACCATTTTCTCCCATAAGTGACTGTGTCACTGCATGAAACCACAGCCATATCAATCATTTGCATGGCAAAGGATGTGGACAGGCCACAGCATTCCAAGTCCTCTCTCAGAAAAAGTGGATTTTCTTCTCATTTCTCCTTCAAGAACTTCTATTATATGGCATACACAGAAGTGTGGAAACTTGTGCTACAAACTTATAGGGGAAAAAATTCCCTAAAAGAAAATCACTATCAATTTGCAAAATGAGACCTGAAGTTCTCTCGTACGATTATGACTTCTGGTTTTGGCAATCATCCTGTTAGTTGTTAATAAAAAACAGTTCTTTTTCTTTGGCAGTCTCATTTAGTGCTCTGTTTATGCCCTGATATGACAGTTCATAGTGTGTAAGTTAACAAAATATATTTTAAATGCAGCTGTGGATTTCCTCAGTATTCCACCTTTCAGCAGAGCAGGCATACAGGCCTTTAGCAGACATAAACACCAGCAAGACTTTAATGGCTGTAGTGGCTTCACAAATTTCTGACAGTCTGTTATGTTCTCTGAAGACCTGAACCTTGTCTGGGGCCTCTTTTTTTGTAAAAAAATTCTTGTGCTTACATATTTCACCCTGAGCTCAGAACACAGCAACTCACAAAGAGGGGGGAAAAAAATGGACACAAGAACTGCAAATGGAACAAAATTTTTAATGAAAACAGCCAAGACAATTCCATCTTCTCCTTGGTTTATCACTCAATAAGCTGATATTTAAGGGGCAAGAAAGGAGCATCCAGTGAAGATACATCACAGACATACATATGATTTCATGCTTCAGCCTCAGATAAACACACTGCACACAGCCTGTGACCATCTGTCACGACTCAGTATTCAGTGGTGTTTTTGAGGTTTTAAGGCAGGGTTTGTAACACCAAGCAGAAACAGTGAACATGTTCAGGGTGCTCTGTTTCCTTATCAGTGGAAGGCAAAAATTCCTTGAAAATAGGTAATCTCTCCTTGTCAAAGAAAATATGCCATGACAGGATATCAGTTAGAAACATCCAATTGCTTGGCATCTCCTTGCTTTAATGGGTTTGCTTTGGCAGGCGGGGATGGCACTCAAGGAACTTTAATCCCTTTTAAGAAAAAATGTATTTTTAGAATAAACAGAGCTGGGTGCAATACTTGTCCGGATGAGTTTACAAGGTTGAGACTGCTCCACATGTGTTTAAAGTTTCATATTCCCAGACTATAAAGCAGTATGGGAGCATGACTAAACGATATCACCCTATTTTACTAATAAAGATACAGACCCATAGTGATTACTGAGCATAAAGCTAATGGAAACTCTCTTAGCTGGGCTCCAGGCTTCCTGTGCAAGCTGCCTCCCAACACAGAAACATCTTCACTTTTGACCAAAGAGCCACCACACTTTTCCATAAGTGATAAATAAGTCAGCCCCTGCATCTCTTAGTTTTCTTTGATGTATGTAAATTTTTTGCCAGGAGAGAGGAGAAATTAACTCTTTTCAGTCAGTATCATTTTTTTTTTGTGGCAAGGCAAATGTCAGTGGGGACCTTTCTCTCGGTATGGACTCTGCCCAAAAGATCTCAGCAAATATTTGAAGAATCTTAAAGGAAAAGAAGAATAAAACAAGTGTTGCACAGATGTTAATAGAACACAGGTCATTTCAGTACAGTTTATTGGCTGAACTCAAGGTAGGAAACACCATTCCAGAGACCTGTGTCCACTGCCACGGACATCACTTACGGAGGCACCTTGAAAGAGAGATGTGTATTTCTGGGGATTTTAGACCGAGATGATGATTATGGTCATTATTATTTAAATCTACTGATCTGCATTTTGCTATGAAGGAATGAACTGTATGGGAGAGCATATGGGGATAAGCTCCTACACGATTCCAGCAGCAGCTCTGTGAGACAACTGTTGACTTTTTTAGGAGAGGGGAGTTGTTCTCAACCTTAAACACCACTTACCTTCTTCTTAACACTGATTTGGAGGAGTGTTAGCCACAATAAAGTAGGAAGCCTTAGGGGTGTCCTATTAGTTCAATTCAACAATTAAGAGTTTCCATATCTTGATGGAAAACCCCAGCACTAGTCCTTTTCTCCCAGCTCCATGTTTACTGTGGGAAAGGGGGAGGAAATCTGATATAGAAGCTACTTTGTTTATGAAGTTAATGGCAACTTTTTTTTGATGGCTTTTCATAAGGAAGTTGTGAGTTTAAGCTGATTAATCTCATTTTAATTGAAAGGAAGAAAGAGAACTCAGGTTTTCTGGCTTAAAGGGAGAGACTCTCAGCAGAAAGTACAATAATTAGTGGATATTTAAAATAATACAGGCCTTGAAAGAAGAAATAACATGTACAATGATCTGTTCAGGCCACCATCTTTAGTTTCATGATATCACTACTGCACATCCAAACACAATTCAAATAAATTTAAATTTATTTTAAAATGAAACAACTTACTTGCTAAGCTCTGCTGAAAAGGGCACTTTGAATGAGATAACATGGATTGCTTTTAAATCTGGAAACATGGAGACATTGTCTTGTTCAATCTTCAGACGAACATGAATGTTTCCCCAAAGGGGTTAATGAACAAAGACAAGGATCAAAAAATGAGAAGCTTGGATGGAGAAAGAATTTCAGGTATTCTGTGAATCTGCACACAGCTAAACATCTTTGGCTATCATCTCACTTTCTCTTTTTATTATTTTCCAGCCCGAGAAGTGCACCCTAAGAAAAAAACATTTCTACAGGACATCATCAGTTTCAAGTTTCCTCAAAACTTCTGTGCAGTTTCCACATAATTCTGAGAACCTCTGCTCTGTGATGTGCTCAGTTACACTGAGCTGAGACCAAACTAATGATATTGCTTTGTTCATTTGTTTGTTTTTTCTCCCGTAAATGGGAGAAAAATGTATTAGATTAGCTTGTTCTAATATTTTAGCCTGGGAAGTGAAAGAATTACTCAGGATGAAGGGGTCCAGTGCCCCTAATGAGCACCTGAAGTCACTCTGGTGTTGAGGCACCTGAATGCCACCCATGTCGTCACAGAGAATTTAGTCAGTAAGCTGACATGAAACCAACATAAGCAGCCTTGAAGAATGGACACAGTTGCATGAGGCAGATTAATCAAGGAAATAAGAGGGTTTAGAATCTTAATGCCAAACACTGAAACGAATGCTTCAATTGCTTGCCATTGAGCAAATTGGAGTTACTTTTGATACATTAAATTTAACTCATGTGATTGGGCTTCCTATCCAGCAGCTCAAGAAATTCAGTGAAAACATTTCCCATTGTATCTACACCTGCAGGACTGACAAAGGAGTACAGCTGACCCCTGTATCCCTTCAAATCTGTGCAAATTACCCCATCAGACAGAAGGAGCAGCCCCATTGTTTGTAATAAGGATATGGAAACAGTTCCAACAAAAAAACATCCCATTTACAGGTGGCATGGCAAGACTGAATTTCCCAAATCAGATGTGAGGCTTTAATCACACGTTACCCATGTTACATATAAACTGACCAGGGCAACTTGCAGGCATAACATCCTTTTTCAAGGAACAATCATGTAACCTCTAATGAAAGGACCATTCTGCAGCTGTAAAAAAAAAAAAAAAAAAAAAAAAGCCCCACTATTCTGCAAAGAACAGAATAAGAGGATTAAAAAGGTAAAAGAAAGCCCAAGAAAATAACCCTTCTGTGTGCAAGTGATTGCCTGGGTTTTGTGACCTGCAGCTCATTCAGAGGATTTGCCCTCAGAGGCAAGCCTGTGCTACTAGACAAATATTCACATTAAGAGGGTGTTATTTCTGCTGAAATAAATAATTAGACTATATACTGGCAGCAAATGAGCCTCAATTAAACCCTTAGCATGCAAAAGTATTGTTCCAGCAGGTTATCCGGAGACACAAATATTAACTTTCATTTTCTTCTTAACGTATTTAATAGCAATCTTCAGTGGCCATGGCAGTGTACAGAGTAAAGAACACTTGCTAGAAGACAGCTATTCCTTCTCCAAGCCTCCAAGATTATTTCTTTATCCTTAGCCCCTCCTCAACTGCAATTAGAGACACAGGAGCTTCATACCACAGTGGCTGAACTAAACTACCACTAATCTTTTAATTGAAAGTAAATGATGGAGAGATAGCAAAGGGGCAAAGGAAACTGGGAAACACAGCTTCCTTATGTGCCTCCACAGCACCTATCACTCCACACCTCCTCAGCAAATATAGAAGTATTAACTGTGGTGTTCCTAATCTTTTCCATTAAGACAGAACACTGAACCCTTGAAGGCGGCTTTGAAAGCCCGCCCCACACTACTGCCAAAAACTTCCTTCACTTAAAGGCTAAGGGAGGTTGATAAATCTCTCAAAAAGCCCTTGAGTGCTCCTGAAGGGTAGAGAGGACCTCAGGCAGCCAGAAGGCACAGTCACTTCTCAGTGCCATTTCCCATCCCACACCAGTGGAGGATCTGCTCCCTGTCCAGGCCTGGCTCCAGTTTCTGGCTAAAACCCTCCCAACAGGGCCCTGGTTTTGACAAGCGGGGTGCTCTGAGGGGCACTGGGGCTGTGCCAGAGCCACAGTTTAAGGAGAGAGCCACCACCGCTCCACATCTCTCCGTGAAGTTCTTCTGCAAATGTGGGATCCAAAGGTCAGGGCGCTGCTCCACATGCTTGGAATACACCCAGCCTTTCCCAAGGGGTTTTGCTTTTTCAAGACCAACAATGGCAGAGCAGCCTCCCCACCAGCACCTGGTTGACAATCACCCTTTTTATAGAGAGAGATGATGGATTCATGTTGTCCCTGGGTGGTGTTGCCCTCTCCTGCGTCAGGGATGGGGAATCTGACCTGGAAGACAATCCAGCTTCATAAAATTTACATTTGTAAATCGATAGTTCATATTATAATTTTTTTAAGACAAACACTGAAGTTTATCTTGGAAATTATCAGATTGTTTTCTGAGAAATAGATTTCACAGAATCACAGAATACTATGAGCTGGAAGGGACCCACAAGGATCATCTAGTCCAGCTCACCATCTAACACCCGAAATTTCCTTTGATCTAAGGTGATCCTCTATGTGCTTATGCATTTATAGTTATTACCATATTCATATTTAAATTTGCACCAAACTGTATTTACATTACCAGTACTTCTATTAAAAACCAAAGCATTATTTGAAGCGCACTACAGCCTGTTTAACATATTAGTATTCCCCGAACTTGATGTCGTGATTTAAAATATTTAATTAATTATACATTGGAAAGTTGTAGACAGTTATTTTGTTGTTTTGTTTAACATGCACTTTTAAAGCTCATACCATTTTTTTGCCTTCATTAATATCATGTGTTTGAAGTTAGCTCCCTATAATATTTCTGATCTTTTAAATTACTTGTATGTTTGTTCTTATTCCCTTTTACAATCACTAACCTATTAGATTTAATTAAAAGTTTCATTTATTTAATCTCAAAGTAGCCAAAGGCAACAGCTGTTTCTATGCTCTTTGTTTGTTACTTTGTTTGGGAAACAAGACATAAGTCGCCACCACAAAAGGTTTAATTTTATGAAAGGAAACACTGAAAATGTAAATATTGAATTTTTTAAATATTTGCTGAAACAAATACATGTACATTCATGAATCATAAGGCCAGAAGTGACCCCTGTAGTAACTGAGCCTGATCTCCTTTACAGCACAGGTCATAGGACATCCCCAAATTAACTCTTGTTGGAATAAGTTCATGTCTTTTTATAAAAACATTGTACTTAGAAAATTCTAGTGATGAAAATTCCACCACAAGTCATGTCAGGGTAGACCAGTGATTAATTGCCTTCATTGTGAAAAAACATGACTCAGTGCTAGACTAATTTTTGCTATGGTTGACCTCAGTCTAAAATGTGGAATAAAAGTCTTCATTCCTGGAGGTCTAAAACAGGTGATTTTTTTCCCTGGTAACAATGAGTTCTTCCTGAAAAACGAGATAAAATTTAAGAATATTTGACTGAAGTGGGTAAAATGCTCTGAATTCAGAGAGACAGTTTCTAGTTCAGAAATATTGCTTTGCAGGTGATCAGTAGCTGATAAATCAGACACTGGAGTGTCTTGTCTCCTCCTCCTGTGCTCAGGAGTGCACGGGTCTCCTCCTTTGCATTGGTATCTGCTGTTAAAAATTGGTAAATTATGACAGAATGGTATGTTCTGTACTATTTCACAGGTGAGATGCTTATGCAAATTTCCCAGTGAATATAATCCTGATATGTTTGACCCTCCACTTATTTCACTTGGCTGGAAGCTCCTTTCTGAAATCATTGTAGATGTAACATGGTGAGGTAATGTACAAAAATAATTATGGCATTTTTATTCAGCAACTTAGAAATTAATCATATTTTACATATATGAAGAAATATTAGCCCTAAGTATCTATTAAAAAAAATATTAGATTTCTGGTATGCAAATTTAATACACACAGGTTTGCCAGAGCGCTAGTACTCTGGCACTGCACAAATCTAATTTGTGAGGTGATGTCTTTAGGTCTAATAAAATCACTTTTGTAAAAGCACAGTGGTTCCAGTTTATCTGTAATCCTTCATGCTGAAAGACATTAAGTTTATCGACTTTGATCTGAACTATTTGAGTGCATGTTTCACACAGAACACTCTCAGTACTACGTGCTATTAAATCTATTGAAGAGAAGAAACACCTGGAAGAGCAATTCAGGGAATATGCAAATATTCATGAATATGCAAAAGAAAACTTTTGGCATGAATCTTGTTGTGTTCTTTTGTGGCTATATTCTGAACAGGAGTCTAATATATTTTTTTGCGTGTATGGCTGAAGAATTTGCTGCAGATTGGAAGGAATCACCAACAAAATAGATTAGTTTAAAATAAACGTTTGCTTGCTTTAATTTTTCAAAATCTCTTTAAAATATGAGTAGAGTTTGAGCAAATGCAGCAGTCCCCTCCTGAACATGTCAGTATTATCCAGCAGCAAGCCACAGTAATTTGACTATTTAACTTATTTCAGTGGTCAGAGAAATTTGAAGCATAAAGAAGGAGGACCAAACTGACTGAAATCCTCAGTTACTTGAGAGCAGATCATTTTTGAAGCAGTATAGAATTGATGTGCTTATTACACAGCACCAAAACTTTGTGACACCTGCTCGGCACCCAGGGGCCACTTGTTTCCTGTCAAGTTCCCAAAACTCTTAAGGTTTCTTCCAACAGCCTGTTCAAAGCTGTTCCACCTTCAACATATTGCAAATTGCAGTAAAATTCAATATAAAACCAACATGACACGTAAATACAGGGGCTATTATGTGGGTACATATAGTTCATATAGTTACCTTTACATTCAACTAAACTCTTTTCAGCTGTCACTGACTTTTCAGCTTTCGTCTTATCTTATATACTCGCATCTTCTGAGTCCAGGGAATCCAGAGCAGAATTTTGGCCCCTTGGTGGAACTGGGAAGAGCCTTGAAAATAGATTTGATGCGATGGTGGGGAGGCCCCTGAGTTCTCACGTATTTATAAGGACGTTTTCCTACAGACCACCTTCCATGAGGACAGCACCTTCCAGGACTGGGACCTGCAGTTACACATGTAATGTACATGAAATACAAATACAGTAAGATATAACAGCTTTGTGCCTCATGATTATGTTGGGAATAGTAGTTTTGCCTCAAAAAGAAAAAAGATGTTGTATTTTCCTCTAATTTATTAATTGATAGTATGAATTAGTTCAAATAGAATAACGAAATGATTCGGGAAAAACTTCCTGATCTGAATCCCCTTTTCTGATTATTTCACACTCCTGGCGTGTCACTAGATTTTTCAAAACTGCCGTGGCCACCTTAACTAAAGAACACCCACAGAGCCCGAGAGTAACTCATGTATATTTAATTACAGAAAATCACTTCGCAGTCTTTCACTGACACCCAGTGGTCAGACGGAGAGGCTTTTGGGGGAAGCAGGAAAAAGGCTGAAGACATCTCAGTGGAGAGCATTTATCTCTCAGTAGAAAAAAGTTGTTCGCTTAACCGGATAAAAGCAAATATAAAACATAAACTTAGGCTTGGAAAACCAGCAGTCTAGTTCTGTGCTTGGCTCCACTTGGGCAATATCTAATGAAGTCAATAGGAATCACAACCAAAGGAAGAATCCAGTCCTGGAAGAGGATGTGGCCTTTTTCAGGATTCTTCCTTTTTTTTTTTTCCCTTGGCCCACAGTACCAGACATTAAAAACCCCTCTACTGAAATCGATACTAAAAACCCCAAAACAAAAACAAAACAAAGAAACAACCTACTCTGTCATTATTGTAGAAGATTTCTCCCTAACCTTTGTTTATGTATTGCAGAACCACGCTTCCATTAAATTAAAAAAAAAAAAAAGTCTTCGCTGGCCTTTTCCTTCATGGTAAACTGAGATATCTGGTCAGCTCGGATTCTGCCTTGTGCAAGCACTGCAGCTGTCTTTGATATTAAACAGAGCTGGATGTTAACACACAGACAAATCTGACTTATTCTGATTTCCAGCTCATTTCCAAGACTCTGATAAACAAGCAGCTTGAAAATTCCCTCTGCACTCTGTTGCCTCGACAATGGTGAGGCACAGGCAGTGTTTGCTTTTCTTCGTGGTGGAGGCACCAGGCAGGCAGGACTGTCCACCTCCAGGTTGGTGACAGGTAACAAGCTGGATGAGGGAAGAAAGGAGGCTGAATTCTCACTGAAATCTCTGCTGTCTACAGTAAGGTACCGCAACACAAAATGCGGAGCTCCCCAGGGAAGACACAGCCAAAATACCCCACAGCTGTGTATTCTGACACCGGTGGCTGCCACTCACAGCTCTGCCAGGCTGAAATGGGTGAGGCATCAGGCTTTCATGCCACAAACCCTGGAATACCTCTATCTGTAGAGAAACAGTCTGGCAGGAGGATAACTGAGACATTCTCCTGGCAGTACAGGCGACATAATGAATGATGGGTGTGGACACAGCATGTTGTTGAGAAAGAGTATAGATAAATAGTTATTTTTTTTAAAAAATCAAACAGGAAATCTGAAGAAACCCTCACTCTATTGTAAAAGCAGAGCACTAGCCCGTGCCACAGCTCAACCTCTTTGCTTAACTCCAGTGGGAAATTGCAAAATCAGCTGCATATTCCCTTAGCACGCTTTGTAAGGGACTGTGGATGTCCCCTCTGAGGTGGCTCCGCTCCATTGTCACCGCTAAATGTTGTTGTCCATTACTGGGAAAGGAAAAGCAGGCAACTACATGGGGAGTGTGCATCTCAGCAAGGAGGGAGAAAGGCCACAACACTTTTGTGGCTGATTCCTGGGAAGCAGGCTGTCTGCTGTCCAGACAAGTTATTTTTGGGGAGCTAAATCAGCTGCATTTAGGAGCAGGGATAGCTGCAACAGTCCTTACACTTCACCTGAGGCACAACCTGCAAGCCTGATCCTCAGGTCCCATTTTCTGCCTCCTTTTCCACGCTTGGCTCATCTCTTTCTCCAACGATGCATATTGCAGGGGAAGCCCAAGCCTGGCTCTTGGTTTGGTGCCAGGCTCATCAGCATCACAGGCATAAACATGTGGGTTCCCAAGACCTTGTGACATCACCACGGAGAGGAGGGTGGGAGCAGCAGGAGACAGCAGAGAGCAGCAACATCTGCTGCAGATGTGCAGCTTCAGTTCCTCAGTTAAGCTACCTGCCGACTGGGAACCAGCACAAGTTGTAGCAGCAGATGAAGAAAATAAGGGCAAGTTCTCTTTCTTTTTTAATCTTAGTGAACTTGTAGACCAGAAAAACTGCTTTGCACTTCCCATACTGTGTCCTGAAGCACAGTAATACACAAATTTCTATAGTGTACCCAACATACTGAAGTAACAAGGGAATGAAGTTATAATGTAAATAATGCAAGCACTTTTCTCCCTTGCTAATGCATTTTGTTACTTCAACTTCTCCTTTCTCCGTCTTTCCAGCATAAAGATCACAGGAATCAGCTTTCTTTGAACTCCAAATGGGGAGTGTTGCTGGTTCTGAAAACCTACTGTTGCCTCAGAAATGAAAATACTAATTCCTATGGAAAATCTCCGCTGAGATGTCTCTTCCTGCCTTTCTTGCCAAACTGCAATGTACAGATGAGTGGAAAGGCTGAGAGAGTTGGGATTGTTCAGCCTGGAAAAGAGAAGGCTTCTGGGTGACCTCTAACAGCCTTCCAATATCTGAAAGGGGCCTACAGGGAAGCTGGAGAGGGACTCCTTGTGGGTCCCTTCCAACTCATAATTTTCTGTGATTCTGTGATTCTGTGACTCTTTATCAGGGACTGCAATGACAGGACCAGAGGGAATAGATTTAAACTGGAGTAGGGCTATATTAAATATTGGGGGGGAAATTCTCATCTGTGAGGGTGGGGAGGCCCTGGCTCAGATTGCCCAGAGAAGCTGTGGCTGCCCCACCCCTGGGAGTGTCCAAGGCCAGCTTGAATGGAACTTGGAGCAACCTGATCTGATGGAAAGTGTCCCTGCCTCAAGCAGGAGTGATCCTTAGGGTCCCTTTCAACCCAAACAATTGTATCATTCTATGATTCTTGTCGTGGTTTGACCCTGGCTGAATGCCAGAGATTCACCCACAACCTCTCCTGGAGGAAAAAAATGGAAAATAAAGCTGGAAAATAAAACTGGTCACAAGCAAGAGTCTACACCCCTTGCCCTTTTATTCTTTCATGTCTACAGCACCCATTGCTTTCTTGGCACCACAAGTGGCAGTCTTTTAACCATTTTGTAGATGATGGTGACAAAACTGAGATATAAATAGGATGCCTTGGCAATGAAATCTCCATCATCATGGAAATTATTTGGAACTGATCAAAGTTGCAGCAGAATAATCTTACCCAAAATGTTCTAAAAGAAAGGAGATTTTTCTATTGTTATTTGGATGAGAATGGTACTGAGGTGTGTTTGGGGTTTTATGTGTTACTTCCTCATCCTTGGGGTGTAAGAGGAGGATGGCTGGGAAAAGATGCACAGAAAAAAATAATACCAGATT
Source organism: Pitta sordida (assembly GCA_013390025.1). Classification (NCBI taxonomy): domain Eukaryota; kingdom Metazoa; phylum Chordata; class Aves; order Passeriformes; family Pittidae; genus Pitta; species Pitta sordida. The sequence continues at coordinate 205,011 of WEKX01029335.1, forward strand.
TGCTCCAGTGTTTTTTATGTGATTCTTAAAACAAAACTCCCGAAAGAGTAAGATTTTTATCTGTATTTAACTTTGGAAACATAAAGGCAGATTTATATATATTTATATCTGTATTATTTATATTTAATTTTATATTTATATTGTTTGAGATCTCACAACTGAGTTATATATTACCAAAATCAGAAGGTATGGGTTTAGACATAGAAGCTACTGACAGTTTCACAGATTTACAAGAAGTCAGAGATACGACTTTCAAGAAAACTTTGCTCCAACAGTACTAATGAACCTCAAAAATTCTACCCATCATTTTCTTCTACTGTACAAATATAGCTCTGAGAAGACAAACTTAATCAATTTCTTCTTCTGTTCCTGCTCATTTTAAGGAATATTAAATATTGTTCTTGTGTTTCTTAGATTAATTTAAAATTCAGTTTGTCCAACTCTCTCTTGAAGCACAGGGAAACCCTTTTTGCACCCCTGGAATGAAGCCCTTCTTATTTCGGTGCTGTTCACTTGTTTGCCTTGCCCTTTATAAAGCACTAATGAGAGAACTGAGTGATGTCGTTTGGCTGCTGTTCAGCTGAACTCAGGGACAGAGAGAGAGAGCGCAAGTGTTTCCAAATGAAAGGAAGAGAAAGTACTTTCAGATAATACAAATAATCATCATTAGTTGTGTTTCCGCTCAGCTGCTGAATCCACAGGCTCCTTTGCACAGGAGGATGAATGAAGTCATGGAAGGGTGAGCCACTCTGACAGTAGTGATAAGCCAAATTTAATTTAATAACTTTGTTCTCATCTTCAGGAAAATGAGACTTTTAAGAGAGGTGCTGCTGTCCTATACAATAAGTCACAGCATCCTAACTCTATTTTTTTCTGTAGCATCTAGCAAAGTCTGAGAAAAATCTTCATCTGCAGTGTCAGAACTGTCACCAAGAATCTATAAAAATCTTCTGCCCTTCATTTGCCAAAGAGCTACTGATTTCAGTGGTGGGCCTTCTATTTTTCTCACATACTTGTGAGGTTCGAATTCACAGCTACAGCACACTATAAAAGTTACATGTGCAAAATCCATGAGGAAGGACTCCATACAAAGGACTCCATATGAAGCACAGACACATTTTGGCAAGCCAAGTGTCCTGGTTTGCAGAGCACTCGACATTTAAAATGATTGTTTTATTTACAAAGGGCAAGAAGATATAAGCTAATAAGGCCCAAATTCTGAAGAAAAGCAAAACTGACCACATGGTTTTGGAACGTGGCCAAAGCCCTAAATGTCATGTTGCTCTTGTGAGTCCATAACCATCTGACCTTCATGAATACTGGGGCACTACAATTGTAGCAAGTCAAGGGAGCTCTGCCTGTTCTTATCTGGCTCTTTGAATGCATTTATTTTATCACAACCATTGCAAAATTCAAGAACTACTGCATGCTATTTGATAAGGAGGAAAAAAACCCATGGTGTTAAAATGACCAGAACATCAAACCACAGTGTGGGTTTTCACAAAAAGTGCAATGGCCATATCTTGGTTATGCGTGAAGTCATGATGAGGCCACACCATAAACCCTTGCAAGGCAATTTTCAGTCCATTCATTCTTAAGGAAAGCTAAAAAAAGAATGATTCACAGGTTCCTGTCAATATTCGTGTGAATTCCAGCCCACCAATTTTTTTAACCAACAAGATTTTTACCTCATTCTGGGGATATGGGACAATAACATCAGGGTGACAAAGAATATGCCTAATGTTTGCCTTACATTATGTACATCTGAGTGGTAGGAAAATGCTTATAAAAGCTGAAAAACAGGCTTCTAAATGCCAGTATGTGTTTTATAAACCATGATAATGTCATGGAGTTAATTTTTATCTTATTTTAATTCAGCAACTTGAAATTCAAAAATGACGATAGAAGAAGTTTGAAGGGCAGACATTCCTTTCCACAGGGAGAAAAAATCCTTCCTGCATTATCCATTCTTATGGAATCTGAGATAACTCATAGCCTACAGGATTGAAATTAAGAAGAATAATAGAGAAAATAGTCACTCATATGAGAAAAATCGGGTTAGAAACAAGAGATGCACAAGAAGTCACCAAGCAAATTCTGCAGTTAGTTACAGCAACATTTAAGTCTTGGAAAATCTGCCAAGATTTAACAGAGGTACAGAGGTCCCAGCATTTTGGAAAAGTTGGTAGTATTTCTTCATGAAATGTGCTTGTTATTTACTACTATAAATTATGGTATTTGGCTCAAAGCTAGAGTGTAAAATACATACTACCTAAAGAAACAAGGCCAACAGATGCTATGAAGTTCTTCTACTGAACCCCCAGGCAACAGTTGATTTCCAGTATGTACACAGCTCCAGTGGAAAGTTTCGTAAGGAAAAGAGACTGCATATTGTACTGAACTGTAAATAGGTCTTCACAATGCCCTAAAAAATTCAAAGTACAGCTGGTTTGCATTTAACAAATCAGGAATCATAGTTATCATCCTCTTCACGTTATGGCACTGGTGAATTTGAGTTTGTTCCCACCACTGTAATGGAAGTGGTTTTTCACGGCACCAGTTTGTCCAAGTTAGTATGTTTTAGACTATGAGAGTGACTTCTAGATGGGTGAAATAATGGTTGATGTGTCAGGCTTACAGGGTTCTGGCTGGAGGTCAGGCCACCCTGACTGAAGGCCACTTACCACTGGAGCTGTGCAGGACCTTGTCCTGAGTTCTATCTTGGTCAATATAAAAGCATAGATTCAAGGAATCATCAGGGTTGGAAGAGAGCTACAAAATCATCCAGTGTAACCATTCAGACAGCGCTGTCATTGTAATCCCTAAACCACATCACCCAGCACCAGATCCAGATGTCTCTTGAACACATCCACGGATGGTGACTCCATCACCTCCATGAGCAACCTATTCCAATACCTGACCACCTTAACAATTGAAAAAAATTTTTCTAGTATCTTGTCTGAACCCCCTTGTCTCAGTTCAAGGCCATTTCCTCTGGGGCTGTCACTGCAGGCACGGCAGAAGACACTGACCCCCACCTCACTACAACTTCCTTTCAAGTAGTTGTAAAGAGCAGTGAGGTCCCCCCTGAGCCTCTCCTTCTCTAGACTAAACAATCCCTCATCAGACATGTTATTCCAGACCCTTGAGAGCCTTGTTGCCCTTCTCTCGAATTCATATGCATGATGTTTCAAATTATAAAGAACAGTTTAGTCACCCCAATTCAAAATATACAGACCTTCTATAATAGTGACTGAAATATCTCCAAACCTACAAAGCAAACTCACAAAGTCTCCAAGTATTCAGATACTTCAGGTTGAATTAAAGGACTATTAAAGTCCCTCCAAATCCAAAATAATTTCTCATGTGTGCCATTGATGTCATTTGAAAAACTAGAGCTTTATCAGTTATCAATACTTCTAAATGGGAAATATAAGCACTTCAAAGGGAGTGATTAATCACTGCTGTGGACGGACATTTCCTGCATTTGACTGAAAAAAACCAAAACACTATTCTCTTCATATGAAACAAACATGGCAGGCCTCCACAGAAAACATGTCTTATGTGAAAGGATTAATTTAATGGGCTTGCTCATAGATTTGTTTCTTTAAAGAAAGGAGAAAAGTCCCCTTTTTCCCCCCCCCACATACTTTCTCTTTCAATAAACAAAGGAGAGATCAGATATGAGCTTTTATCTGCTGAGAGAGTTCAATAGCAATGGTTGGAGCCTTGATGGTCCTGTAGCTTTTTTAGTGGAACAACTCAAATATTTAACAACTACAGAAAAATCACAGATGACCTGGAGCTAAACACAAATTCTACAGGACTTAGAAACTCTCCCATAGAAAGCTATATTACATTATTTTTATCAGTTGACTGAAGAAATGGAATAAGCACAATCTCTCTGTGCAGCCACACTGCATGAGATATGGCTTCAACTGGGTGAAAGTAAGCATGAACTTCTGTGCAGATCTACAACTTTAACAGAGGACACAGTTTTGCTGATAAATGGTGTCTGTTAAGGCAGACACTCAATAGTGGTCAAAACAAAAGGCCTTGACACCCAAGTCCCCAGACAGTGGGCCCAGGTGGCTCAGAGGGCCAATGGCATCCTGGCCTGCATCAGGAACAGTGTGGTCAGTCAGACTAGGGAGGTTGTCCTTCNTTCTGGCTCATGCCCTGATGGGGTAGGGAAGGCAGGACTCCTCTTGCAGAAGTGATAGGGCCGGCAGAAAGGAAAATCACCTCCATTCCTGTCCAAGCTCCTGGAGTACCTCCTACAGCTTGAAGCAGGAGAAACATCCCTTAAAAAGTAAGGCTCTATGTGTTCATGTATGTGGGAACCTTACCCTCAACTAGTTTCCTGAATCCAATAAAATGTGAGGGGCCTTAAGTAGAACTGTGATAAAATGCTGGATTCGTATAAGAAGAGGAAAACAGGACAGTGTGTAGGACAGAGTTTACTAATGCCACTTTTGGGGCAAGTGCTAACTAACTTATTTATGAGACAAAACTGTGTGACGACACCCCACATGGGGATAGTATTTCTTACTACTCACGCGGCTTTTCTGTTTGAAAGTGAATAGAACGCCGCAGACCTTGAATCCAGTATTCTCTGCCTTTCTTATTTTTTTTATTTGAAATACATAAACTAAATACACAAATCTTCTAAAAGCATTACTTTACTACGTATTAGCTACTTGAATCTTTCTTAAATCTATTTGTAAATTTGTTCTGTTTGCACATTATCAAGCAGAGCACACAAAATTCTGCTTAACAGCAGTTGCAGTAGTGAGCAGTTACGAATATATTTGTCACTTCACTATGAAAAGAAAATGCACATGAACACTGTTCAGACGTCTATATTTATATTGTTCTTAATAACAAAATATTGTTTCCATTTTCCAATATTTAAATGGAAGGTTTTGCTTTATTGAGAAAAGAAGTTTATCAAGTGCCACATAAATCTGAAGTGAGAATCAACAAAACAGAAGACTTAACACAAGATTGCAGTTAATTTAAGATCGCTCTTTGTTGCCAATTTTCCCCATTTATTGTGCTGCCTCTTCCAAATATTCCCTGTTTCTTTCCCAGTGGAGTAATTATTGTATTCATCTTTGCCAATTCTGTCTACAGGCAAATATTTTTTATTCTTCTGGGTCTCTCCTTCTTTGCTTTAGGGCTTCTCTCTTTGTCCTTGTCTATATTAGCACTAATTTAAGAGCTGCAGTGCCATTCTGTAAGAAGCCCCCCAACTGCCTCCACTCACCACATGCTGGTTTGGCTCACAGAGGGGTTTTGGTGCATGTCATTCCTTCCAGAGAAGACTAAGGACTACAGCTACAGCAGCATTTCAGCTGGACCAGAAGCCCAGCTCTGAAACCAGTCTCCTAAATAGCATCAGTTGCCATGCTTTGGTTCATTTTCATTTCAAGAAAAGACATGAGAAGCTGAGCTCCAGGAAGACATCCCATACACTTATGTATCAACTACCATTCAGTTCGTGGAGCCAGACCAAAACTAAGACAAATAATGGCCACACAGATTTAGTACAGGTTTAATCCAGCTCTTTGCTCTATGCAGGTACTCCCACAGGGCCACAATCACAGAATCAGAGAATGGGTCAGGTTGGAAGGGATCACAGTGGCTCATCTGGTCCAACCTCCCTGCTCTATCAGGGTCACCCCTAGAGCAGATAAACACAGCCCATCATGAATTGCTTGTCCACAATGCTTTCCATTTCTTCTTAAAGCAGGTCTGCTTGAACTCTTGCTTACTGAATAAACCAGAGTAAATTACTCGTTATTGATCTTTAGCTGCAACATGGTGGTAAAGCATTTAAGGAGGGTAGCAAAACTTAATCCCTCCAAAAACTCTGTTCTGATCTGCTGTCTGTGATACATGGTCATGCATCCCCAAATCTAAATATGTTTGTCTTATGCCAGCCTGCAGTTCCTCTATATGTCAAAAGCAAATAAAGTGGTTTTAGATCATGCATATAGCTGCTCACTTTCCAGTGGAAATTGGTCTCAAAGACCTAGCAACACCCATGGAGACCAGCAAAACCTGTAATCACAGACACCCTCAGTGATGTTCACAGTGTGACTATGTACTAGGACTTCAGGTCGACTCTAATTACCTCCAGCAGGAATTCCAGTGGCATCCTAGCCTGGTCTGCAGAGTCAGTATTTTTTCCTACAAAAATTAATCATGCTAAAGAAGTCAATAATTTTGCTGATTGAAATTTGATTGTGACTTCCGTGTAGATATTTTGGGTTTATTATCAATAACGCTTTGATTAGTTTAATAGCAATTGCAACTAAAGCAGGGTCAGTATTCGTGTTAGCATTTGTGGGCATCACCTTGCTAGACAAAAAAACAGGTCCTTGGTTGTCATCAAACCCCATACAAATTACCAAATACTGAGCACTTGCAGGTAATGAGGCTCTCTAGAACTTCTTAGTATAATTTATTTCTATTTGCTGAACCTACTTTATACCGGCCTTGATACTCATAATTTCCACCCTGCTTCCTGTCACTCCTCAGAACATAAAAATCACTTCGTTTTGGCCTCATTCTCCCTTATCTGCATCCCACCAACCTACACTATCTCTTTCTTTTCATGTTCTGTGCTTGAGCAGTGAGCACAGTCAGAGGCAGCCGCCTGTGTTCTCTAGCACCAAAATCGAACTCAGATTTTAAAGGCTTTGTGAAAGGTTAGGATTTAAGCCTCCTGAACCTCTTTTGTCAGACAAAAAGGTTAATACCTTAACTAATATGAAAGGGGAAACTGACATAAAGTTTGGGGATATTAAAAAAAAAAATCACATTATTTTCAACGAGTTTGCCTTTTATTGCTGAAATTTAGTTTAACTTATGACACATCTCAACTTTCAGGCTCAAGAAGTCACAACAGCTCTAACCCACACAGCTAGGAACATATACAGACATGACCAAGCCAGTCCTTTCCCAGAACTCAAGGGCTCTGTAGCCTACTTTTGTACTGATTTTTGTTCATCTTTATGGATAAATTACAAGAATTAAAGTGAAAATAAAACCTGAGCATACAGTCAAGACCTTGCTCAAAGCAAAGTGTAAGACAAATAATCTCAATTTCACACGGGGTATTACTGACTGCAGTAGAAGTGCAGAAAGCATTGTCTATATCTTATCATCTGTTATAAACATTTCAACTGTTTCCAAGCAGTTTTCACTGCATAACAAGTGATGTTAATGTAAGAGTTTCCAAGGGGAAAAACGTTCATAAGCAGTTTTCAGGAACCTTAGAGTTCCCCACTTCCACGATCCCAGGAATATCTGAAGAGCCAATAAAAGGGTGCATTTCAGGAAAGACACACATGTTCTCCAGGGTACTGAAACATTTACAGCCTGTTGGAAATGCCCATGACAGATAATAGATTTCAACTCGTTTGCTGAAAAACTCTGGAAAAAAACAAAGAATAGTGTTATTGAAGAAAGGCAAATACTCTTTTCACACCTCTTTCAGCACAGTGACTTGGGCAATGCAAGTATTTAGGAAAAAAAGGTCTTGTATTTTCATGTCAAATGTTTGTTTCATTTGATCACTAGCGGGTCAGGTGCAGTGAACATCTCATTTTACACATGTTATGCATAGAAACTTTGGCCTTTGAACACCTGTTAGAGCTGTTTAAAGATCTTTTCCCTGGACACAAACTCTCTCAGCTGCTAGTAATTAGAAAAAACAAAGCAGAACTACCACATGGACACAGGCCCTGTAAGAGGGGAATGCCAAAGAAAGCAGCACAAGTTTTACAAGGATGCATGTCATATTTTTTCCCTTGGCAGTACAACCTCAGAACATCAGGCTGGACGCCAGTTGCTCCAAAGTGTCAAGCAAACAACAGAATTTGCTGCAGGTCTTCTAAGCTTTGATCAGAAAAGGGAACACCTAGAGGCAAGCCATACTTCTGTGAAATAACTTGAGTTTATAAATATGGATAGAGAGGAAAAGATGTGTTAAAATTTTTCACTGAGTGGAAGAGGCTAGTTTTAAAAGTTTATGCAATCACAGACTTGCATTAACGTTTATTTATTCATTTATTTACCATTGCCCTTGTAAGTTGTGTCATCTAGCTTGTCTTTATTTGTTGCTGTAAAATTCTTTAGAAAGCACTTTTAGATTATGAAATTGATGCATCTGTAGGGGATTATCTATTTCAATAATGTCATCTGTGTGCAACCAAAAGAATTACTGACTAGAGCACATTTTCTCTGGCAACATACAAATAATTTGGCTTTTATCACTACGATTCAATCCAATTAGAATTGATCTCAATGGAAAAATATGGTCATAGCAGGAGAAGAGCCAGTTGACTAGGTATTCTGTGCTACACTGAACAAATTCAATGAGATTAGAAATATAGCACATCATATTTATAATATTTAGAAGTCAAAGAGATGGTACCTTAAGTTACTTGTGGTAGTTATAAACCTCTCCCATGGAACTTCACATTTGGCCTCAAGTTTAATATTGTGGCAATTTTGGGCACCTTACCATAAGAAAGGTGTTAAGCTATTGGAGACGCAAAAGAGGTCAGTGAGGATGGGGAAGGGCCTTGAGGAGTGTGAGGAGCAGCTGAGGGCACTTGGTGTGTTCAGTTGGAGAAGAGGAGGCTGAGGGAAGCCCTCATTGCAGGGACGCCTTCCTGGGCAGGGGCAGAGGAGGGGCAGGGACTGATCTGATCTCTGCGGGGACCAGGGACAGAAGCCAGGGAATGGCCTGGAGTTGGGTCAGGGGATGTTTAGGTTAGATATCAGGAAAAGATTCTTCTCCCAGAGGGTGTTTGGGCACTGTAACAGGCTCCCCAGGGAAGTAGTTACAACCCCAGTCCTGAGAGAGCTCAAGAAGTGTTTGGACAGCACTCTCAGGTACATGATGGAATTCTTGGGTAGTCCCGTGCTGAACGACTATAATGACCTTTGTGGGTCCCTTCCAACTCAAGATATCCTAGTCCCTGATTCACAGGAGGGCATAGTAAGTAACAGCAGAGCCTTCAAGGAGTGCAAAATATCACATACCATTCTGCTTTAGTGGACCCTGAGCCCCACTAGTCCTAGGTCAGCTTTTACCTCAGTCTCAGTCTGATGGCAGGATGAATTTCCTCACACTCCGAGACTCAGTCAGCCTGCTGCTCACACAGCACTGTGGAAAATAAGTGGAAGAAATGAGCAATGCCACTGTTTGATAATGGTAAAACCTGTATTTTAAATGATTGGTTACAAAGCCACTATGGATAAAGATTGAAATTTATGATGAGAAATCTTGCTCCTTAACAAATAGGGATGACAAAACTACACAGAACACATATATCATAGTGCTGAAGTGTGTTTAAATCCAGATCTGGCCGATGACTGAGGGAAGAGATGTGAGTGGAATCATTGTCTTTAGAAGACATTCAGTACCTGGCAAAATGTAATTTCCTCTGGAAGGCCCAGCACTCTCAAGAGGCTGATATTGGCCTCACAAGTGATTTTTGGTACCAGAATTTTTAAGGTCTTTTTTGCCTCACCTCTCTGAGCATGTCTCTGTTATAGCAGCAGGAGAAACAGGCAGCGGGAGAGAAAACATGAGTGAGGCACTGAAATGGTGCTGCTAAAGCCACCCATTCTGTTGTATGGGGGTGCTTTCATAGTAGAGATCATTTGTAAAGGTTTCAAGGACTCTTTATTTTGGCTACTGTCACAGAGGAGGCAAAGAGAACAGAAAATAAAAATACTAACGCCAACTTGATTTAACAAGGTGAAAGTAAGAGATTGCATGGAGAAGGACTCCAAGTCTGATAATCTTATCACTTGTGCAGTGAGTCCTACCCTACTCACAGTCACATTAAATCCCTTTCTAAAACAAGCACTGGAAAAAGATGAAAGACCTGATATATCTCTGAAGATTTAGCAGGTCCAGAGACAGAAAAGCAGCCTTCTATGTGAGAAAATAAAAACAAAGGGAATTATCTGTGTACAATAGTTCTTTGAGGGAAGGCAACAATCCCACCCAGTTGGCACTACATTAAAATGAATTTAATCATCCTAATGGAGGAGATTAATGCTTTGTGAAAGAAAAATTCCATAATTGTACTTTTAAGAGGGGACTCATTCTCCCTTTCTTAAATTAAAAGAATTAATTTATTTATTTTTTTAAGCACATGAAAAAAAAAAAGTAGTCTGGTATAGAATGGGGACTATGAATAATTTCAGGTTGTTGAAAGAAAGGATTGAGGAGAGAAGACAGTTAGACATTTCTGCTTCAGTACAGTCAGGTTTTGTCGTGTGAGGTTTTGGGTCGGTGTTGGATTTTTTTTTTTTTTAATTGCAAGTCAAAAAGCACTTTGTTTGATCTCCACTTCTCGACAAGTAGGAAAGTGTTTTATAAAAAGCTGATCCCAAATATTTTCACCCAGAATTCATATTAAGAATTTTAGGTGCAAACGGCCTGGTCTTTACCAGTTGCTATGCTTTTGCTATGTCAAAAAAAGAAATAAAGGACTAGTCAGATTAATCATAGTGACTTCACACCAAAAGATTGTGTGAAAAGTCACCATTTCTCTTGGCTTTTCAGTACTAGAAGTCACAGAGTCATGGTCATATAGGTAGAGACAGAGTAGAAAAAGACAAGAGAAATCTCAATGATGGACCTGACCTTCTGTGTCCTATGGATTTAGAGGAATTGAAGGCTCAGCCCCTGCCATGAGAATCAAGCAACAGGTTTGATTTCCACAGTTTTCCCCAGAGATGTAGCAATATTGTGCATTTCAAAGCCACAATAAAAGCAGAAACACAAAGACCTCCATTTCTGGCTTGCTCAGCAATGTGCTGCTTCTGTCCCCAGACCCCTCTCCCGTCTCATTCTAGAAACTGTTTTTCCCTTCTCCCTTCTGGCTGATGGTCAACTTGAAGGCCCCTAGACTCAACAACCACTCCATTGTAATCTCTGGCTTGCTCTCTTCAGCAAAACAGAAACACTTAGACCCACAAGGTTGTGGACCACCCTGTCTGACATCTACTCCTGCATATGTTTATTTTTCAGTTTCCTTTTTTGTTTTGATGTAATCCTAAATTCAGAAACTTCTGCCTTCACAAGAGAGAGATGCTGAGTCAAAGTCCAGAACCCTCCAGTGGTTCATTGAACCAAAGCCATTCCACAATCACTTGGAGTTTTAAATGCAGTTTATCACATTTATAATAAATCTTTGTTGTTATTGTATATTAGCTTGGAATCTTGTTGCACAAAACAATAAATAAAAACATCTGAGGAGCAGATGATTCACTTCAACCCTGGTATATAAGTTAAGGACTCAATACTGGCAGCTGCACAGAGCTCATCTTGATTTTTGAAAATCATAAAGCAATCAAAAACCTGGCAAAAAAGAACTCAGAACCTCGTGTTTCTGCAAGACACACAACAGAATTTATTGTCACAGTGTGACACTTCTCTAAATTCCAGCTCAGGCTCAATTGAATAACATATATGAGCATGGAACCAAGAAGGTTACTAATAATATTGCCCTCAGTGAGCTGCACAAAATGTTCTCCCTTTGAACTGAGCCCTAGATTTGGGAGGGTTTCTGTCCCTTTAAAATTGCAAAACCTTTAAAACTTACCCGGGATTTCAAAAAATGGTTTTATTAACGATTTCAGTTCATAGCTCTTGATTTCTGTACAATATCTGAAATAAAATACACAACACAATCAGAGCAAGCATTTTTTCTCTTTCCTATTTCTTCATCTTTCTCACTGTATCCTCCAATCTCACATCAATTATTTACTGCTCTCCACACAAAGGTGAACAAATCATTTAATGGAGTTGTTTTATGGAGTTTACTGTTGGACTCAATGATCTTAAAGGTCTTTTCCAACCTAAATGATTCTCTAGTTTCTATATCCCATGTCTAGCTTTTTCTCTTTTACAAAGTAACCTGGGTCAGGACGCAGGTACCACTGGTCATTGGCATGGTATCTAGCATGTTGAGGGTTATATCAGGATTAAACAGTGTTGTTTACTACTCTTGTTTAATAAACATCATAGCATGGATGAAAAAATGGATGAAAACCACGCCATCTTACATGGGCTGAAAGTTTAGCTTTTCTGTGTTAGGGTCTAAATGATGAGGCAGATGTACTGAAGTGTGGATCTTGTTTTGACTTCCTATGAGGACAACCCTTATAGCTGCACCACCACCCTACGCAGCTTGGTGCGCCCCAGAGGAAAACTCCATGGTGGCCCTCAGCCCTCTGGGCACCTGCTGAGTGCGCCCTCACTGCTCTCCGGAGACTTCCAGGCAATCAGCAGCTGCACCAGTGCATCAGAAATTGTACATTCTTGCAGCCTTTGAAACTTTTTATTTTCCCCTCAGGAGTACCTTAGTGCACATGAGTGATCTGTGAAGTTGTTGTTCTGTTACTGATTTTGCTTAAAAATTGAAGATTCACACAGAGACCAGGGCTGAGTCGTGACAGCAGCCCCGAGTAAGAGTTGGTGTTACCAGTTCATGGCAAAGACTGCATAGTCCCTGTCCAGCTCACTTGTAGGCTCCCTTCAGATACTGGAAGGTGCTCTGAGATTTCCCCTGATCCTACTCTTTTCCAGGCTGAATAACCCCAATCTTCTCAGCCTGTCTGCACACAAGACATCTTCTCTCAAAGAGTTCCTGCGCTGCTGCTAGAATAATGGTTTCAATACTTGCTTCATTTGCTTAAATAACTCCACTAAGAAAAAGAGAAAGCAAGGAAAAAACCAAGTTTTAGTGAATGCACAACAGATGCACTGGTGCATGCTGGGACAAATGCAGAACAGATTGGGACCTGTCATCACATCCTCACAGCCACATTCTTTCCCCAGCTCATGTGGCCTACACCTGGGATGCACTGGCAGGGCGGATTGTGAGGCTCCCAGGTTCAAAGCAAGTGCTTATACCTTTGTTCCTGCCAGCAAGTCTTTTTAATTTCAACATTTTCCCTCCCTGTCATCACTGCTGTCTTTTACTCAGACTATATACCAAGAGATGCTGAGGGGGTTTTGGTGGGTTGCTTGGTTTGCAGTGCGCAGGAACTAGTTGGAGGTGGGTTTTTTTGTGGGTGATTTTCATTTGTGTGGTAGGATTATTTTACTACTCAGTAAATAGTAGCATCACCAGGAATAAAGTCCACATGCAGCTGCAGCAGAATTCTGTGCACTGAGGCCTGTTTTAGATGCATTCCTGCTCTTACACCTTTCCAGCATCTCACTCTCTGACAAATCCTACTGCAGAGCAGGGCAAAAGCTGCCCAGGCAATGTGATATGACCAACAAATTGTGCACTGTAAGTTGTCATGATTTTACAGATCCCACAGAATTCCAGTATTGTACTGGGCTGAAGACATGTCAGACTTGTCTACTCTTGATTTTTTGGAAAGTGGCTTTAAATACATACTCTATAAAAAACAAATCTGATCATATAATGTTATTACAGCATTTATCTGTGTTTTTTCTGTCCTGTATCTGTTCTGCAAGTGTCTATAATGACTTCCCTTCATCCCAGGATTCTCTGCATTAGCTGCCCTTGTGCTATCCCCAGCTAACATTAAAATGACCATACTTCTTTACTGCCAGTGTTTAACATAGTTTGCAATGTCACAAATCCAGATAAGAGCTCCAGAAAGCACTTGGACTCAGAATTGAAAAGTGAAGTGGGATCCACCTCACCTTCTCCCAGTTTGCAGATTCTCTGAGCCCTGCAATACAACGTGTGTGTATTCTCTTCATGCTCTGTGAAAATCCCATCACTGTTTGGAATTATTATGTTTTAAAAAAACAAATGGAAATGAAATTTGATAGCTTAAAAAGGAAGCTCTTTCTTGGAAAATTTTCTCAGCAGATCCATCCAAAAACAATTGATTAGTGTTTTTACAGGTCAGAACATTCTGTTCAAATAGAATAGGTTACTACCTCTAAGCACACTAAAAATTATAATAAAGGTCCTTTTCAAATATAAGCAACTAAACTTAAGAAGAAAAAGATTTTTTTTACTTTGTTTTCAAGGTAACTATGGTTTCATTTTCCAGATAATTTGTGATTTTTTGCAAAATATTGACCTGGCCTACATTGTATTTGGGATCATGTCCCCAAGCCTGTAAGAGTTCAAGAAGCATCTGGACAATAATCTCATGTACGTGGCACTCAGGCACTCTTGGGATATCCTGTGCAAGGCCAGAAGTTGGACTTCAATGATCCCTCTGGATCCTTTCAACTCAGAATACGATTCTATAATAATTAATGGAAAGTTGTTTTCTAGAATAGAGAAAAAAAGATGTCACATCCGATTTTTTTCTAATATCTATCACTATTTTTTTTCTCTCCAGAAAAATCATCAAGTCCCATGGAAGAAAAAAAGTCACTTAATAATTTTAAAGTGATACAGGAACTTGCCTTAAGCAATAATTTAAAGTTAAATAGGTTGTCTGTGAAGTCAGAAGTAGCCAGTATCCTTCAATTTAGTTTGGAGGTGAGTCGTTTCCTCCTTTGACATCATGTTTCCAATACTAATGGCTATAGTAGCAAGTGGAACTAAATACTTTGGTCAGGCTTCCAACAATGAATAATGTCTCATATCAGCGTTCAGGTGCTGCATTATCTTCAAATAGGATCTGCTTCAGAGAGATAATCTTGTCTGTATCTATGTGACATTCTTGCTATGACAACTTATCCATTCTTTTAATACCCTAGTCTTAAGCAGAAAATTTGTTTTGAAAAATTTCGTCTCAAAAATATTATTTTATGTATTATATGTCAAATTATACATATTATTATGTATTGTAATATTTCTTCAGTTTGTACTATTGACAATTTCCCTTTTCTCATTGCAAATGATGAGCTAAGTCACGCAAAAAGCTCAAAATGTCCTGCAATCATCAGTAAAAAAAAGCCAATGCAAAAAGAAGGTTTTTCTAAGCTGGGTTTCCCAGAGCCGTGCATTCTTTCATGAGATAAGATGGCAAAAGAGAGGAGAATTTGGCTTCAAAATTAAGGTTTATTATTTCTTTTTACTACCAGATACAAGTGTCTTTGGAAAGTCTTGTACAAACTGAGTACTCTCTTGGAATGTAAAAACACCTTGGATTAAAGTCAATTTGATCATGAGTTTCCGTCTTTTACGCTGATAAAAACTAGAGGTGCTATTTCCTACCAGAGCAAAACCATTTGCATTTTTAACACTTTGTATTGCTCTGTAGCTGATATTGGAGTGCTATGTTCCCATTTTAGAGGGCTTGGGATCTTTGTCTCATCATGACACTTGTCAGGCTACATCAATAGTGAACCCCAGCCTTTTATGCTACATAATTGCATTGATGTATTGGTGAGGAGGAGAGGGGTTGTTGATTTCAACTTCAAGGAGAGTAAATAAGTTTAAAATAATTCAGATATGCTCAGCTTACAAAGCGAGAGTTTTTCAGTCAGTTCTAGAGTGTAAAACGATAAAGAGACCAGGTAGTAGTCAATCTGTAACTCATATAATAAACTCCAAATTCAAGATATACAAAACCTTAGGGAAAAGAGACATTTTTCATGTGTCTTTACAACTCTTAGGCATTCTGTCATATGAAAACACCTTTCTGGTGAGATTCCTTCTTTGCACGTGTAGATTACCACTTTCTATCGAGCATTTTGCTTCTGCACCAAAAGAGGAGGATTGAGTCGTACGGCCTCTTTCCCTGTAAAACAGCCATTACTGCACACCCACACCTTCAAGCAGGTACTTTCTCTGCCTATTTTAATCTCTGTCTTCTCATTCTCTCCCTTGGTTTCTCCTCCTCCCTTTCATTCTTAATTTTTTTAATGTTCACTCTTCATTTTCAACCTCTATTCTTTACCCATTTATTATGCCAAAATATGTTGGAGGACTGAAGCCACATCAAACTCCTAGTCTGATAGAAAACACTTTCCTCTCTTCTAGCAAAACCTTCATGCTTCATTTTATGACCTGTGAGAAACCCCAGAGCCACACTTGGTACCTCATGCAAGAGAAATTGCCATTGGAATGTCCAACCAGGAGGGTAAGACCCTCCTGTACAAAATACACATCAATATGGTATTAAATACACATGACATATTAATAGTAACAGCAGGTAATCTAATTGTATCAAGAAAGTGTGGCATGAAGTGCAAATAAATTTTATGTCTTTATTATTTAGTTCCCAGTCTAAGATTGACAAAAGAATAAACTGTAAGAGTCACACATCATGTAGTCATTCTTTATTATTTAATTAAATATTTATAGACACAACTGAAACTCGCATCCAGCATAACACTGACGTGATAATAAAATGAATGAAAATCTTTGTGCCTTTTTATCCTGATTCATCTCCCTCTACTTTTCTCACTATTTTCATTTATCCTTCAGTATTGACCGGATATAAATGAAACAAATCCCAAACACCTGTTCTTTTTATAATGCATTTTAAATTAATTTTTGTTTGCCCTCTGAAAATCACCCTGGAAACACGTAGGTGCTGACACACAGTTACTTGGCACACAACTGAATCAGATGCAGGTGGAAATTAGCAGTGTGTATACTCTAAAATCAGTATATAATTTCTTATAATTGCAAACAGCTTTGTCTTAATAAAGAAACATTCACTGTTCCGGGTGGATACTTGCTTTGCAATGTCAAATTGAAACTGGCAACCTCAGGACTTTGCTAAGGTAAGAGCACGGAAGGATTTCTGGAATGCCTGGCTTTTAGATCCTGTGCAATGGGAGCATTCTCCTGAGCTTCCTTAGTGGAGATTCTCCCTCAGCTTTCACAACGATGTCCTGGACAGGCTGAGGAACCCTTTGAGAGCTCCAGAGACCAGAAAGTTCTTGAGAAGCATTTTTCCTCTATGGATAAGGCAAATTATGCAAGAATCTGAGATGCACCCTTGTGTTACGGGAACTTTGAGGGGACAGCACAAATATTGAACAATCACTAAAAAAGTCAAGAGATGACGTCAAAAAAGATTTAGAAAAGTTCTGGTACTAACAGTGCTGGTCTGCAGTGGTATCAGACCTGTCTGAACAGCAGTGTCAGCTGGTGTGGACAAAGAGTACTACAAAATTTGTGTTTGTTTATATTTGAGGTCAGTATTTCTTGGACTAACTGGAAAGCCACAAAGCTGACGTACGAAGATTATCCCTGCTGATAAAAGAAGCACTCAGAGACATCATTATTTATGTGAGACACGTGAAGGAGCAGAAAGGAGAATCAGTAAAACTAAAAGGGGAAATTACAGCTGGAAGACTTGGCAATGCTTTACTTTACATTTTACTGTGCTACAACCTAGTGTTCTCACAAAAAGAAAACAAAATAGAGACTTTGAAAGAAAAAGTCTGGAGTACACAAACAAGAAAAATGTAGCCCAGTACTTGAAAGGAAAGTTGTGCAGTATTTATCAATAGAAAAATGTTATTACAAAAAGAACATAGAAAAGAAAGTGGTGATAAATATATACAGCTACAATTAAGGTGACTGATATTCAATATTAGTGGAGGTCAGACAACTCTTATTTTCAACACTACTAAGGCCTGTCCTTCATGTGAAGTCAAAAGTTACTGGGTCAAAAAAAACCTCCTTATTTTTCTGACAGTTTCCTTAAAACCAGAAGTCATTTGAATTTTAATGTCGGATTTGTCTACAAAGTGTCAAACTACACTGTCAAATGAAACTGAAGTTCTAACAAAAGCTTATTGCTACATTAACTATCCTGAGGTTAACTTTTTTCAGAAAAAAAAGAACACTATGGACTTTCTGAACCATGGATTTTTTAAGCGCTTGGAAATACTCAAGAATCAAGCAAAACTTTACAAACAATTTCAGAATCTTGAATTGATCTGGAATGCAATGCCATTAGAAAGGAAAGTTTTGAAATTTTAAATTATTTCAGTGATATACCTGAAAATTTAGCACCATTGAAGCACTCATACCTGAAGAGAGAAAAAAACTCACTATTTAGGCAGAAAAAAATGTAATGATATGAGTTATTTGGACTTCATGGCTGTGCTTTGGGAAAGGGTTCTGCCGACATCCCTCAACCAAGACACTGACAACGACTAGTTGGAACAACATTTCATAATTCCAGTTCTGAACCCAACACCAGCATCACTTCATAGACCAGTGGTCTTGTCAGCTTGTGTTTCAGGAAACCAAAGGTCAGTCCTTATGTATAGGAATAGCTTTTTCTAAGCAGTAAGGATTTCTTTCATCCTCCACTTAGGAGCTGCAAAGACTGTTCTGAAGGCCATGGAAATGAGAAGGATTCAATTTCATTGGAAAGAGACTACAGAAAGATAAAAGCCTGGAGTGAAAATTCAGGTTGAGATTTTTGCTTGTACCCTAATGGTAGCTCTTGGTGGTCATTTTACTTGTCAGGCTACATCACTGCTTTTAATGTAGTGTAAAGTGATTATACAGCAGACATCACTTGCATGATGGTCTGCTTTATTTACAAACTGTTTGTGGTTAACAGACCAAGGCAAGACAAAAGAATCAAAATTGATATTTATTATTCAAGAGCAGGGCTATACAAATAAAAAGAAAATGCTCCTTTTGGTAGAGTTGGAGTAATAGCTAATGTATGAATCCAATAACTTAATTTTGCTCTTTATATTCACATATGGACAGCCTTGCTGCTTGAGTAGTTGCAAGGTATAAAGTGAAGTTATTGCTACAACTTATGTGTACATTCTCAAATGCCTTCCTCCTTCAACAGGTGCTCTGTTAAAGAATTAAAAGTCACTGTTTACAGCATGTTTAAGACACTACGTGTGCATGCAGGCCAAAATGCTGCCTTCACAGCTTCTCTTTGACCCTCCATCAGAGGGTTGCTCCTCCGTCTGGCTGTATCCACTCCTTTTTCCTGTACTACAATCAGGCAACTGCAGTTTATGAGGTCTCTTGTCAGACCCGCCCTGCACTGGCATGGTGTGGCACTGAAAACGAGAGCTCTATGGAAAATCAATGAAGTTGCTAAAATTTAGCTGTCTGAGAGATGTTTTCTTTTGTTGCTATGTTTCCTTTTCTTCAGAAAAATGTACAAAATAGTCTTATTTTTGTAACATAAAAATAATAGCTGAGACAAACAAGATTCCATTTCCAGTAGCTTTGCAATTTAAGCCTTAATGAACCCTGTTATACAGAACCAAGAGCAAAAAGGGATTGACATTTGGAGAGTAAAGTAAAGGCCGGGAATAGTGTGTTCCATATTTTCTAAGTAACATTACACTAACTAACAAAGACATTCCTTTGAGGAAAGGCTGGGATAAATAGAATTGTTCAGCCTGGGGAAGAGAAGGCTTCAGCATGGCCTAATTGTGTTCTTCCAGTACATGAAGGGAGTCCAGAAGAA
This sequence comes from Pitta sordida, assembly GCA_013390025.1. Classification (NCBI taxonomy): domain Eukaryota; kingdom Metazoa; phylum Chordata; class Aves; order Passeriformes; family Pittidae; genus Pitta; species Pitta sordida. The sequence goes on from WEKX01029335.1 coordinate 224,409, forward strand.
AGATGGAGAGAGACAATTTACAAGGGCCTGGAGTGACAGACAAGGGGGAGTGCCTTCAAACTGAAAGAGAGAAGGTTTAGATTAGATTTTAGGAAATGATCCTTCCCTATCAGGTTGGTGAGACTCTGGCACAGATTGCCAAGAGAAGCTGTGGCTGCCCTGGAAGTGTCCAAGGCCAGGTTGGATGGAGCTTGAAGCAACCTAGGATAGTGGAAAGTGTCCCTGCCCATGGTGAGGGGATTGAAACTACTTGACCTTTAAGGTCCATTCCAACCCAGGCCATTCAGTGATTCATTCTACTGGATCTTCTTCAGTATTTTCAATCTACTGCCCACCTGAAGGCAAATTAATTCACAGTTGGTTGATAATTTGCTTTTTCACATAAACCAAAAATTGGCATGTAAAACAAGCCAGCCTCTTTTCACTCTACACTGTCAAGACAGTCAAAACATTGGTTGTGTTGGCCTGTAAACATGACGCTCCCTGCTTAGTTCTTCCTGAAGGAAGTTCATTTAGTTGAAGTTTGATATGGTTTCTAGTGCCTGGCTCCTTCAGGACTATAGAAGTCTTGTTTCTAGAGAACCATGTGTGTAGGGTACCACAATATTAACATTGAACACAGCCCTCGTGTCACTAAAGTGGAAAGCGTTCATCCTTGATATCAGTGCAGGCCTAGGCAAAGACTGAGTTTCCACTTGAGGTATTTTCCGGAATTGGAATCCAAAAGCTTTATTTCCGACTCTGCTGCACTGTGTCAGTATTTGCAGCATTTTGTAGAAGCCCAATAAGCCAAATGAATCCTGTACTGCATCAAAAGGAGCATGGCCAGCAGATCAAAGGAGGTGAGTCTCCCCTGTTGTGTTTTTTTAGGAATGATATTCCCCAATTTAATGTTCCCACCGAGACACTCCAAACTATGAGCTTCTGCCTCACTCCCCTGGCCCATCCTCCCGCTCCCCTGTGATGGGATGGAGAGGAGAATTGGAGTCACAAAAGGTGAAGATCACAGGCTGAGATAAGAACAATTTATGGGAAGCAGCAATGAAATAAAAAATGGACAGAAACAGCAAAGTGTTCAAGAGAGGGAAAAGATTCACATATGATTGCTCACCATGGAACCAGCAGCACCCAGCTCCTCCCCCCATCTGCTTTCCCCCAGAAAATAACAGGAAGAAAAGGGGATTTTTGAAAATTGATATCCAAAATGGTATTATAGATAAAAAATGTTCTATTTTCAAATCATGTTTCTCTAAGCACATTCAAAACTAAAGGAGAAACTGGAAGAGAAGCTATGGTCTCCACATTTTCATTGGAAAGCCCAGACCAAGTTCTCATTCAATTGAACCTTCTGAAGATGTTTACTTTTCTTAAAAAATGTACATTTTTTAGATCAAAAAAATGATACTATTACAAGCTTCAGCTTCTCTTAATGGTAAACATTGCCAGTCATAAATGTGCTTCCTACATGAGAAATCCTTCATCATCTAAAAACAGTTGCAATCATTGTGCCTACAATCAACACAATGAGCCAAACCAGGAATACTAGCAGAGTACTGCCCAAGTCAAACAGGATATGGTGTCAAATACACTTTTTCACTTGGTGCCTGAAAGAAGCTGGTACTGGTGTAGCCTAAAGCAATCGTGAGCGTTGCTATTGCCAGCAGATACTAACAGACTGAGTTCCTATCATTAACACCATGAAAAATGTCCCACAGCATAATGGACTTCTGGCCATGTGCCTGAACTGGGTCTGCGCTTCTTTTCATGCACAACCTCCATACAGGAAACCACAGAAATGGGCAAATGCTTAGGAACCCAAATTATGGAAAGCTTGAATTAGGCTAAATTAGGCAGAATTGCAACCCTTGCAATGTGTGAGAGAACACAAAATAATCAATGATGTATCTTTGCCTGATTCTGCCCAGCCACCCATATCACAAATTTTGAGTCCAAGACTTAGGTCAGACCTTGCTTTGCCTCTCTTCACTGTAAAGAATTTTTACACCTGACCAAATCAAAAGAGGTGCTGTATTCTAAAAAGGTGGAACTCAATGCAAATATAAACACATACATCTGGCATCTGAATATCCACTTCTACTATCTGACTGCCAGAATAATTCTATTTGAGTACCCAGTTCTGAACTTTGAACTAGGAGTATTTCCCTCATGGTGTTTCTTTCTGCATACAAAACGAAGTTGGACAAGAAATCTGTTACTGATTTTTGTCTGTGTCCAGACCATATTTGAAACACATTCCCTCTACCTAAGTTAATGTTGTTAAATAGAAACACTGTAAGGTGATCGTGACCATCCAGTTTTTCACCAGTTTTAACACCTGGATTGTATGTTTGCAAGGGAAGAGGGTTGGCAAGAGGGTCGTGTTGTGCATCCGGTGTAAACTTACTATAATTTTCACAAATATCCAGGGGTTCACCATCTAAATGTGGCCAGTGTGAAGCAGGTCTTTTTAGGAACTTGAGCTGGTAAATTAGTCAAGTGACCACAGAAATATAACTATGTAGTCTATTTTATTTATTTTTTTTTTTAGAAATTTGATTCTTCAATGCTTTAATACTAGAGTGCTCATTTGTTGGCTTTTCCTTGCTTCTGCTTATGGTGTCACACCCCACCATTCATTCTTCCTAAATTCATAGTGGCCTTTCCTGCTCTAAATCCACTATTAACAGCTGCAGAAGCAGTGCAATATCACCTCAAAATGATTCCTCATCAGGTTCTGCAAGCAACCAAGAGAAGACAGTGCATTCCCTGAAGCTTCCCAGACTGCCTTTCTGCTGACAATGCCATCTAAAAATAACAAAGATGTTATATATTTATGTTCACGTGAGCTGGAAAGAGATTTGTAGCTTATGTTTTATTTAGTAAGCACTGCAGAGAGTAGTAAGCTTTAATTGTTTAACTGCAACAGAGTGGTCCAGATGATTCATATCTCTTGAGTCATTTCCTGAATTTCCATATCTTCTTACTTATTCCCAATGACAGGTAAAACCCTCACTTTATAAACTGTGTTTGTTTCTGTATCTACTTGCCAAATTCAGTAGTAATGAACTTGTGTAACATGTATTTTAAAGGTTTAGTAATGAGGTTCACAGTAGTTGTTTCATTTTTGCCATGAAAGTGTTCCTTGAATGTCTTTATTATGAAAAGGAGAGGGCAAATACTTCGGATTAAATGAGTGAGGTCTTCAGCTGTGGAAGGATAATTTTGTTTCACTCCAATGGGATAAAGTTGTTTGGAAGCCAATTCCCCTGACCTAGAGGATCTTTCCTGATTTCATCTCTCCTGTTGGAGTTTTCCACTTTGTACTTAAGTATTCACTTGTTAAGAGGGAAACAAAAAATAAAGAAAAAAGGAAAAAGTAAGCCCTTTGTAGAGGTTCCAGTCCTCTGGTCCAAGGACTATTTAATTATTTAGTCAAAGTGCAAATGCTTTTCCAGAGAGGCTGACAGGATTCTACCATGGTGGTTACAGTCCAATGGAGAAAATGGACGGAGGAAATGCAGTGTATTTTCAGGGGAAAAGATACCTGCTTAGCTTTTTTAATAATAAATAGTTATACTTTCTAAGTGAGTTGAAAAGGAAAGGTGTTGCTGAATAGCAAATTAATTGTCTTAAACTAGACGTTTAGTATTCCTCTAAAGTTGTTTTTTTCTCCTAAATTATTCGGGTAGTTGTCAAGGAAGGAAGACAATGTGAAATTCATTATATTTAAGGTGGTTGCTCCTGTGATAAGTATGGGATATTTGTTGTAATGCTTTGTCCTAAATTATGCTGCACAAATTTTTCCAATCTTTAACAGAGTTAGCAAAAGCCTGAGGGGGAGGTATCATGAAAAGAAGGAGAAGGTGGTATTTCTGACACAGGGAGTTTTTTACAGCAAGGTTGATTAATTAGTGGTGTTAAATACACTGTGTACCTTTACCAGTGACATGGGCTGGATCCAGATGATAGGTCAAATGCACAAGTGAAGTTTTAATGAAAACAGATGCCCAGAGGATCCTGCAGCAGCTGTTTCTGCCCATCGCTCCATGTGTGGAACATCTTCCCGTTGCTTCACAGTGCTGGACTCCCTCACTTCCAAGAAACCAGGGGCCTCTTAAAACAAGGTTGAAAGGAGAAAGGCTTGCTAGTCAGCTGGCAATATATCTGCATTTTTAAGCTAGCCTGGATACAGCAGAGGAGAGCTTAGTTTGTGCTATGTGACTGACCTCTCTTAGCCAAGTTCATAGCAGTGTGAGCTATCAAATATGACAGGCTCTTGGCAAGAATTTGCATGCTTTTTGCTGGAATCTCTTCCAAGCCCAGCTGGGATCAATTAAACTAAATAATAGTTCTTGCAATAACTAGTTCCTACCTCATTCTTCAGAAATTGCTTAGTGTTCAAATGTAAATACTGTGAAGTTCATACCTGGCTCACCCTTCCCCCACCTGAAGCTGCTGACAAACCTACAAATCTAAGATTTTTAGAGCAAGTTCCTCAAGGTTGGATATGAAAGAAACATGACACATGCAGGCATAAAGACTTATCTTCTGGTATGCCTTCATGAAATCCATTCTGCTTATCTGATACTCTAAACATGAATATAACCCCCACCCCACATTTATTTCTCTAGACTTCATGTAAAATGGAGGTGCCATTGTCTGTAATTGATGGGTAAACCAGTCCAATCAAACTGTCATCCAATTCTGCCTTAAAAATTTGGACTAATTGTCAAAAAAATGTATCAGTTGTGCCATAACTCAAGTGTTTCCAAAACTAGGTGATGGTCACATTAGAACCAGAAGCATTTAAATTCAGTATCATCTGTTTTTAGTGATTCTACTACTGTGTAGAGACCTGCTGTGAGCAACCTGAATAATCAACTTCTGCTTTTAAAGGATGCAAAATGGCATAACTGTAGCATATCACAGAATCACAGAATCACAGAATATTATGAGTTGGAAGGGACCCACAAGGATCATCTAGTCCAACTCACCATCTAACACCCGTACAGAGCCCGAAAGCACATCCCAGAACAGTAACACAAACCTAGTTCCCTCACAGTCTAGCAGGCCACTCCGAGCCGGAAGGGACCCAGGATCATCCAGCCCTACNTCCCCCAGCTGATAGCGGTGCATGGGGTTGTTATGGCTGAAGTGAAAAACTTGGCACTTAGTCTTGTTAAACCTTATATACATGAACGTTTTTCATTGTGAATGAAAAGAAGAATTATTTTCCATTCAAGTTTAAAACAAAAAAAAATTCCAATATTTATAATCCAGTTATCTCCAGATCCTTCCTGAGAGGAGTCCATGTTAAAACTATGAATCAAAACAGTTAATTTTTATGAAACCAGAGAGTATTTGTAGAGTTTTAAAGTCCTTGATCATTCTCTGTTACAGAGTCATACAGTTCTCTAACCAAATTAAAAGAAATATAACACTTTCTTTTTTAATTTAATTAATTTCGTGTGGTTTTGCATGCTAGATTTCTAAAAGCTAATATAACACTAAGAGAGCAGCACTTCAGCACTTGTTCTACTAAGCATTTCAATGTAGCTGGATCTTTCAGCAGCTTAAAGGCCCTTGAGACATGGAAGCCAAGATTTTTATGATCCTGTGAAATGTCCAGTACTACCCTGGAATAGTGTGCTGTTTTGTCATTGCATTCCTTAGGTAATGACTCTCCCCACCAAGTATTCTCCCCTTATTTGAGGAGCTGGAATAGCCTGTCTGGCCTAGGTTCTATCCACCATGTCATGCTAATCCGACAGTCCTCTCGAGGAGCTTGCAGAGCTTCTCCAAGTAGTCAAATTTTAAACACTGCTAAATGTTAGAATAATGATTTTTTTAAAATAAAGTTTCACTTTATATATCCAGTATTAATAACAGAAAGCCTGTAATGCCATTTAACTTCAGAAATAATTCCTTAGGTGAAGAGTCAGAGTATGGCTGAAGGCACCAAGCTTATAAAGAGATCGATTAACGTGACATTGCAAGGTTCTAAATTCATTGCTTTTACATAACCTTGGAGAAAATGCTCATTTCTTTAGAAAGAGAGAGAGTTTATTATAGTCGTCACTATTAAATGGTTCAACAAGAAAGCTTATGAGTTTAAATCTAGAAACCCACTTTTGCCTCACAGGAGGAAACAGCCTTTGAGTCCAATCTCCAGTATCAGCACATTTTAGTGATATAGTTCCACCTACCACAGCCTGTCTACTGGTCCAAGTATTTCTCTTAAAACCAGTTTTTTTAAAAATCACATTCTTATTTCTATTTCAATAAATCAATGTAGGATGCGCCAAGCAAAGCCACAATTACCCTTTTAAGGGGAAACTTCCATAGTGAACTTGTGGGAAGATCTTTTGACTAGAAGACAAGTGACCTGATGGAAGCGAGGGAATTCAGTTCCTTATTATTTATGTATAGTATATATAAAAATATCAACTTCCATTCCTAGAATCCCAGCTCTACACCGAAGAGTCATCATGTTTTTAAGCATCACTTTGCTCTTTCTTTATGATTTCTAAAGACAGAGGAGCTCCAAAAAAAAAAACAAACCCACACTAAATCACAGCCCAACTGTATTTTCCCATTATTTCCCTGCCTGTGCCCAGGAACCTGCTAATGCTGTCTTCAGATTGCATTCCAGGGAAGTGTTTCCATTAGAGTCACAGCTGAGGCAGGGAGGCATAAGTGTAACAAAGTGAACTTTTCTCCTCGGTGTCCCAAACCAACTCCAGGCCTTGTCCTGTCCTGTCCTGTCCTGGTGGCTGGCTGTGCTCTCCAGACATCCATGGGCACAGGGGTGTGTCACCAACAGAGACTAACCCTTGGAAGAGGCGCCAGGTTTGCTCTGTGTAAACTGCACCAGGTCTACATGCTCATATGGATTCTCCCAATTTGGGTTGAGCTTTCCTGTGCCCTCTGAGGTAGATCAAGAAGGGAGAATTGTGGCTACAATGAGGTGGGCCAGAGGGCATGGAAAGGCTTTCTGTGTTGGGGAAAGAATGAGTATGGCAGTCTTCAGGAAAGATCTAGACAAACAAATCTACACACATGTGACATGAGGGAAACAAAAACATATGGGCTCAGAGCAGTGAAACACAGATACGAGATAGCCAAAACAGATTATTCAGCTGTCTGAAGTATTTAATAAGTTACTATTAGTGTACAGCCAGGAACCACGAGGAGGGAAGGGATTAGATTCTGCTATAAATTACCACAGATCACACAGAGTAACAGACTTACTCCAGATTTTCACCCATGTGGCTGATTCAAAACATTGGAGGGTGTGGGGAATGGGAGAAAGCGAGCAGGGGATGGGGTGGGGGGTGAAAATTACTAAGAAATTACTTTCTTGATGGAGAACAATAAAAGAAATAGGAATAATTCAAACCACAGCGGAGCTTTCATAGACCAAACCAAAAGCAGACCAGCAGTAAAGTCATTGGGAGCAGAAAGCAATATGTTACCTGAGGGAGTGTCCTGCACTGCTTGCTGGAAGTTACAATCATTTCAGATGAAAATATGCCAGAAAAAAAATGTCTATGTAAAGGCTGAAAGGGGTCAGTTTCACACACACAACAGATGAGGAAAAGTGGAACATGTGCTTTTGTCTAGAGAATTGATCACTGGGACAGCACTTTAATTAGTTGCTCCTTGAGAGGAACATCACATTGGTCCTTAAAAGAAAGGCAACAAAATAAAATGATTTGAGAACCTGAAAAACCTAGGAGTTGTGGGCACAAAAAATTGAAATAAACTCATGGTAAAATCAAAATGGTTCATAAACTACCCCTGTCTCCCTCTGTGCATCATCCTTTCTCCTGCTTTTGCAAGCAGATAAAACAGCTCCTGTCTTTTACAGTCATTGACAACAAGGCTGTAAGTCAGTTGGGAAGTTATGGAATACTGAGTATCAGCACTATGTGGGAAGCAGCTCAAAAATATTTTCTAATTAATACCATCTATATTGATCTATGTTCTACATTAACCCTCTTCTTATAAAAGACCCACATTTCATCCTCAATAAAAGCAGTGTCAATGAGCCTAGCAAATATTTTTATATGTTTGCTAATAAAATATTGTTTACAAAAGCAAGAATTTATTGATTTTAGTAGCCATGCTATGAAGGTGAAACATAAAAGTCCTGAGCAACTGAGCCCTGTCTTGAGTCAAATCTTACTAGATGCAAGAGGCAAAAGAGACAGAGAAGACATGTCAGGAAGAGAAAGATCTACATTATGTTATTAAGTTTCATGTGTGCAACAAACTGATGATCTTTTAAAACCCGCCATCCAATTCCTACATTGTGTTTTATTTTAAACAGGAACCAGCAGACACAATGCCAAAATACCTTACTGAATAACTCAGTGTAGTGTAACACAACACACCAGAAACAGGGTCTGGTAAAATGAGGCAGGTTCCACATCCATGAAAGATACACTCTGAAATTTCCTCAGAGCTTGTGAAATGCTTCAAGCTGTATTGAAAAATCACTCTGTGCATTTGTTGAAAAGGAAGTGACAACAGCAGGGCGGGTGAAATTAAAAGTATCAGTCCTGTTGAGGGATCTCCTGCTGGGTCCTGGAAAGGCTCCTGGACAGCCCCACTCTCATCTGTGTGAGCAGTGACTGGAAATTCTTACAGAACCAGAAGCACCTTGGCAGAGCCTGTGACAACTCCTTGGTAATGTACTTGTTCTCCAGTCTCAGGAATCCATAATACTGATACTATTCGTTTCTCACAAATTAATCAGACCTTCCACTGTCCATCCATGGGCTTAATGCTTCAGAAACACCCTCATTTGTCTTCTCAGTTTCCTTTAAACTACCTGTTCATCCAATAGAAGTGAGATGTCCTAGCTGGGGATTTGAAAAGTAGTTTTCTACTCACATTAATGTGATTGAATGGTGAGATTTAAGGTCCTTCAGTCCCTTAAAATCTGCTTGAGTACATACCGGGGTGCAAAGGTGGGGGAGCTGGAGGCAAAGAAAAGCAGTTCCCTGGACTAAAGGATTTAGGCTGTTCTGCAAGAGCAGCTGTTTCTTCCTCAAGTGCCAGTGGCTCCAAAGTGTATCTCCCTTGTTCTGCTCAACATAGAAATGAAGTCTTCTCACAGCATCTGCTCTAGATGCAGGAACAATGAGTTTGGTCATGAGACAGGAAACATTCAACACAAGCAACCAAGGATTTTTGGATGCGCCTTTCACAGAATCATAGAATGGCTGGGGTTGGAAAGGACCTCTGAAGACCATCTTGTCCAATCCCCCCTTGCTAAATCAGATTCCCCTGGAGCAGGTTGCGCAGGATCATCAGCAGTATGAAGAAACACTTCTCACATAGTCATGGTCTGGGAAAAACTGCCACTGGCAATCCTGGATCCACTCAGATTGTAGTTTGCAAGGTAGAGACACCGGGATAACTGGGATCTAGTCAGAGGTGGTCCCACCCCAGTATGGTTATAGGTGTTCTACACTAGGGAGATCATAAACTATATTTCATTTGTCAGATAAATTTGCCATTCTCTTATTTTATAGTATAACAAGGGACATGTATATACAGAAGTTTAAAAACAAATATATGGTCAGGAAAGTACAAAAAAAAACCCACTTTAAACAGGAAATTATAAGCAAAAATTAATTTTATAGATGTCCTAGGAGCTTGTGAAAAGATATGAAGTTTTACATTGTTTTGAGGAATCGCATTAAATGATTTCTCTAAAATAAAGCTTGACAGCTAAATGTATTAATAAGCATAGGTTTATGTGAGAGACTTGAAAAAGGATTAGGAAAACAAAAAAAATCCGTATTTTACATTAATTTCTTTTTAAAATAGATTTAATTATGCAAAATATATTTAGTGTTCAGAAGAGGATTAGGAGAGAAGAGTAGTAGAACAAGAAGTTTGGCTCAGTAAAGAATATAAATTAAGTATTTTTGCTTCAGTTCTTGTAAGTGACAGAATAGCAAGAAAATGGACATTTGCCTGTGAAGTGAACACCCAGATCCCAGTTCTCATTGCACAGAATGTTTGGGCCTGTAGTGCTTGAAAAATTGAACGTAAATTTACAAATAGATTTGGAACAGACGCATGTATAACTTTTGGCAAAAAGTCTGCATTCACTGGAAATTTTGCTCTACTTTTGTATGATCACTGGTCTGAGATTAAGTCTGAACTTGACAAAAGATACTACAGCAACAATGATATAACAACTTGAGTGCTTAACCTCTACAGAGGTAAGAAATAGCTATATCTTTCTTCTCTCTTTTTTTCTCCTCCTTACCTCCTCTTCTTGAGATCTGGGGAACTTAACGTTGAATGGGTTAGAGTTCACTAAGTCAGTACATGGTGAAAGGCTTTATTTTGATTGAATGTTGCTTTAAGATTTGCCAAGTACCTTAATTGTCTAAAGTTTGCCAGTAAAAATTTGTTATCTAACCTCCTGAGAAGTTTCTTGTTTGCCCCTGTGTGCTGCCTCAGGGTATCAAAGTACTTAAGCCCCTTGAAGAAACTCTCTGAGCGAAACCATTTTTATACATCCTGCCACTTAAAATGTGGGCAAAGAGGGAATCAACTATGCAGAGATGCCCACAGCATTTTGCCCCTTTAATTTTCAAGGCTCACCTCATAGATATTAATGAATATTAGGGAATGAGGAGCCTTTAGAAACCTCTTCCATGAGAAGACTCTTCATCCCCTTTCCATATCAAAGATCACAGTTATTTTCGTTTTCTTTTCATAGACAAGAGAAGAATGAAATTTCTCATGAATAATGGCACTCATTATCCATAATTAAAACAAAATTATCACTCTCCTGCACACATATACTCCCTTTAAAAGGGTAGGTTCTTATGACTCCTTAATGGATATCAATGGCTATTAAATATATGATTTGAGAATGTCTTAAGCACCATAGTGATGAGAGCAGTGCACAAATGAGGATGGAACAGAAGATGCATAAATTGGGTGCGATGTGAATTAAGGATGTTTTTTATTGCAGTCTTCAGTAATTTAGAGTACTAAATATAAAAACATGCAACAAGAGAACTATAAGACACTTTGGCTACATCCCAGTAGAGAACACACAGCAGAGTAATACAAGTACTAAACTAAAATCTATGGCAGCCTGAAACTCCAGATAAACAATTTCATACGTTCGTAAATAATTGTATAATCATTTTCTGAATAAAGTTAATTATTCTGGTTCAAAAAGTGGCTGAATGTTAAATAAGCCAGACCTTTAAAACACGTGCCATTATTTGTCAACTGGAGTGAAAGTGAGAATATTTTTTTCCACAAGTCCTGAGCTGAGAATTCAACTTGATATCTATGGTGACAAAATGAACAGCATTTTGTTTAAATCTGTTTCTCAGTACTGAACATGACTGTGTTCAGTTGTTTCTCAACTAGAATAGGTGGACGTCCTAAAGAATTTCAAGAGTGAGAAATATATGTCACTGATAAAATAATCAGGTGGTTGTTCTAGAATTGAAAAATGTGATGCTTATTACAGAATCACAGAATCGCAGAATCACAGAATTAACAAGGTTGGAAAAGACCACTGAGATCGTCGAGTCCAACCTATTACCTAACACCATTTTATCATCTAAATAATGGCACTAAGTACCTCATCCAATCTCTTCTTAAACACATCCAGGGATGGTGACTCAACCACCTCCCTGGGCAGCTCATTTCAGTGGGAAATCACTTTGTCTGAAAAAGCTTTTCCTAATGACCAGTCTAAAGCTCACCATTCTTTCTTCCTTTGGGCAGTTTTGCTCTGTTATACTTCATCACGTAAGTTGTGTACTTCCAGTTGTTATCTTTGGCTGGTGAAAGTAAATTGAAGCTGATACTCACCATTTTACACTATGCATTTCATTCCAGAGATGCTTTTTTTTTCATTATTGATTATTATTACCTATGGCTGCTTCACTTGTTTCACTAGTCTCTAGTACGATTCTCTTTTTCATTAAAAAGACTCAATCATTTTACTGCACTGGTGGCCTCCTGGAATCCCTGAACTTTTCCAGAACCACAGACCTGGCTATCAAAACATAGCCACAAGTGCTCTTTAGTGAGCAATAAAATATGCCCAACATCAGTGCTGGATCCAAGTTTTATACACAATTCCAGGAGCAAATAGCTCCAAGGCACAAGATATTTTCGGAGGTTGGCTCTGGCTACCTCTGTCCATGAGTAGCTACCAGAGATATACCTAGTCATGAGGAAACATAAGCATCTCCACGAATAAACAAATAGAAATAAACTTTGTGAAACCCACAGCAAAGTCCTGTTAAAGCAATCAACGGCCCTAAACAAATATCTTCCCTCCTTTGCTTAATACCTATTTTTGTGCTTCATTTCCTTAATGTTTAACACTGGAATGAAGTACTTATTCTTGGGATGGGACTGAATTTTACTCTTGTCCATAAAAACCTCAGCTTTTCTTTTTTTACTTGATGAAAAATAAAGAGATGTAAACCCTTTTTTTGAGTTCTACCCCTCTCTAGAAAGTGGAGAAGTAAATTTTCCAAGCAACATCCTCTAGCTCTTTAACAAGGTCAAGGTACTACCTCTTATACTGATGCTGAATTTCATGTATTCATGTTGTTGTTGGACATACCAAGTTAACCCCTAAATGCACCCAGATGCTGCCATTTTTACTTGACTTCTCTTTGATCTAAAAGATCTGTGGATTTTCCATGGCAATGGTGAGTAAATGCTTCATAGATTAGATTAAATTAGATTAGATTAGGAGAATGTTTTATAGCCATAAAAAGTTAACCCAAATCATGGTCTCTAACTTACATGATTCAGAAATACCAGTTCAACAACCTGTTCTAGTCTTTTACACTGTTTTATACTGTGCCTATCACAGCAATATTTACAGCTTGGCATCACTCAGGGCTTTTGGATGTGTAGGAAGGATGAAATACTTTAGAAAAAGTGAGTTGGGCAAACATATTTTTGCAACAAAAAGGTCAATGCTTGTCTAGAGAAGGGGAAACTGAGGGGAAAACTCACAGCAATCTGCAGCTTCCTCACAAGAGGAAGAGGAGGGGCAGGGACTGATCTCTGCTCTGTGGGGACCAGGGACAAGACCAGAGAGAATGGCCTGGAGCTGTATCAGGGGGGATTTAGGTTGGATATTAGGAAAAGGCTCTTCTCCCAGGCAGTGGTTGGGCACTGAACAGGATCCCCAGGGCAGTGGGCACAGTATCAAGGCTGGCAAAGCTCAAGTGGTTGGCACATGGTGGGATTCTTGGGGTGTCTTGTACAGGTCCATCAATTGGACTTTGATGACCCACGTGGGTCCTTTCCATCTTGGTATATTCTGTGATTCTATGAAGAAAATTTTGCTGAACTTGAGTGACAAAGTCGTTTTGTAAGTTTGGGTCCTGCTGTCCATGAAATTTGGTTATAAAACATGAGGGGACATTTTCAAAAGCAATGAATCATTTTCCTTGGCTAAAATATTTCACCTTGGAATATACTAAGAAGTTGCTTTTTCACATTAGTTTCCAACATACAATTCCAAGTTGTGTTCAAAGATGTGACGCTTACTCTCTGTCCCACTCAGCAGACTGGGTCCCCAGCAGTGTCAGTCCAGGAGATTTTACTCAATTCAAACAGGAGTGGAATGACCTAAGCAACAAAATTGCAACTACATATATAAGCAGCACTAAGATATATCTGCCTAGCAATGTGCATTGTCATGTGGAGATAGGACAAGGGGAAATGGCTTTAATCTGATAGAGTTTAGATTAGGTTTTAGGAAGAGATCCTTCCCTGCCAGGGTGGTGAGGCCAAGGCACAAGTTGCCCGGAGAAGCCATGAATACTCCATTTCTGGAATTGTCCAAGGCCAGGTTGGATGGGGTTTGGAGCAACTTGGGTAGTGGAAGGTGTCCCTCCCTATGGGTTCCGTCCATGAATGGATTTAGAATCTGGAACCCATCAATAATGGTTAATCCATGATTGTCGTAAATCAAAGGTTTCAGGTTCTCCTTTTCAGCTTTCACAGGCCTTGAAGACTGATGTAAACACAAGAACCACAGCTGATGTTGACTGACCCTGAGGTGCTGCCTCCAATGACACATGTACAGTTTAGTTACTTTCACACTAAGAAATGTGAGATTTTGGTGGGGTTATTTTGAAATTAAATGATATCACAGCTTTTGAGATCTGAAAGTTTCCTACTATGTTTCACTTTAATAAACTGAAGACTTTAAGAGAGATCTTTTAACAACACATGCTGTACTCTGAAGGTGTGAATATTTCCTAACTAGCCAAGTTTACATACAGCTCACACAGGAAAATCATAGGTTTCTTTGTAGCCTGTTGTGAAATTTAGCAATAACTGAGTAATATTAACAAAAAAAAAAATTCAATGTTTAGGGCATCTGTTCCACACAGTAGAGGGCTAGGGTCATGCTTTAGGGGGAAAAGAAAGTGAAAACACCTTAAATTAAGCTTCTAATTCTTCATTTAGGATGAGTAACTCCTCAAAGATCCCAAGTATCCATAAATCCTTAAACAGTTTGCTGGATATCTCACGCTCTTGAAGGCATACCAATTTTTTCAGTAGCCACAATATAAAATGAAAAACTAATTTTGGGGAAGGTTGAGCACACTGGCAGCAGCTTAGCTCTGATATAAACACCACCAGCACCCTCATGCCATTTCTTCTGTATTACAAAGGAAAAAAAGAACAAAACATAATCCAGCTAACAGTCTTGAAAAATTCAGCTCAGGAATTGGTTGAAGTAGATTCTTCAAAGTGAAGCTCTTGGACCAAATCCCTTAAGAGTTATTGCTAGCAACAGCAACAAAAACTGTTTTGGTATGGTGGGTGAGGAGGGGAAAATTAGTGATTCATTGGTGTCTATGTTTTATACACAAAAATATGTCATTTTAATAATTTTTTTCTTTTTATTGCCTGAGATGCTTAGGATACAGAATTTATTTTCTCAGATTGCGTCAGCACTAAGAAAGCATATCTCAATATTTTACAAACTAATCAAGCTGGGATCTATGAGTTATCAACAGAACACCAGCTGAAATAAATCCATCAGCTATAAAATATGCTTTGTATTTAGATGGACAAACTAAGCAACTGTGGAGAGAAAAAGAAAAGAAAATTACTTAGCTTGCAATTAGAGTTATTCATTATAAAATTGAACTTTCTTTTCAATTATTTTGGAGATTTTGAGTTGCATTGTGTTAGTAAGTGTCTAATCAAAAGGGCAAGCAAAAATACCTCTTTGCTTTGATTTTTGTCACCCCCTGCCACCAAGACAGTTGAAAGTTCAGATGAATTTCAGTGACCTGCATTTAGAGATATTTAGACAGCCAATGCCTTGAAAGACACACCCATCTGTCACTGTCAGGTAGATGATGATGGCAATAGGCCAGCAACGAACATCCTGGGAGGCAGAAACAGCATTTCTCTCAGATCATGAGGTAAATGACAAAAGAGGTGTGACCAAATGCAAAAGCATCACTGGATTTGCCTTAGAGAATATGACATAGAGCTGAAGTTCAGAGTAAACAAAACCAGAGAACTATAGACTACTCAGAGCTGGAAGAGACCCACAAGGATCCTCCAGTCCAGCACTTCAGTAAATGGTCCATACAGGGATGGAACCCACAACCTTGGCATTACTAACACCTGGCTCTAAGAACCTGATCTAAGAGGTAATGTCAGGGTCGTGTATCTACTTTAGCCAGAAGGCTTAGATCTGTGGAGGTCCTCTATGCTAGGGTTGTATTAACCACCCTCTGCCTAGAAAATAGGCATTTGTCTAGACCCTCTTTGCAAAATATAACAGAAAAACTTGAACAGACCCTAGTGACTTCTGCTGTTGTGCTTACCCAACGTTATCAATTTGTTTCATCCCACAACTTTATCTTATGTTACCAAGGAACCAGCCACGTTAAATTTCCCAGGGAGGTTTCAAAGATGATTTTCACCACCTCTGCTGTCTCTCATTATGGTGGAGCTCTGGTTTAATTTTCATAATTTTGCTACCGACTCCAGTTAGAGATGCCTGGTCCGTCAACACAAATCTCCTAAGGGTGAGAGAGTGGTGCAGGAATAGAGGACACACACAGCTCTTTCCATAACCCTGTCCCCTCTCACATCCTCTCCCTATTTTTGTTCCATAGCCCAAACCCATGTGAAAGGAAGAGCCACAACAATCAGGGCAGGGGCCAAAACAATGCCCTTGGAGTGGATGAAGTGGTGGTGAACACCCTGTGGCTGAGGACCAGGTCAGTCCAATCTCTTCCCATGGCTTGCTCCATGCTCTGGGGTCACGGCAGAAGCAGGTGATGAGCACCTACTCCTCCAGGCACCAAGTTTTAAAAAATTCTCAGCGGTGGCCCCATTTTGTCTTGAAGTGAGCAAGACATGACCACAGGATGCACACCCAGCACAACTCCTCCTCAGCATCCTCTGCCATCCTCTTCAGACCTCCAGCCCAGGAACTCTCAGCTTAACGAAGGAGGCATCATGGTTTGAGATGGGCAGCTGGAAGAGGGGTTAATTTTGTTTTTGTACTTCAGAGCCTCTATATCCCTCTAAGCCCCATTTAAGGTGTGCAAGTAATTTATTGTAGTTGGTTCTACAAACTAGTCTTTCACATTTAACAGCTCTTCTGCTACATTTCCAAAAGTAATATGATCTTCATTTGAAAAGGGAGTGATTTCAGATATACTAGGGAAGGACTTACTTTCCAAACATCTTAAAGGCAGTTGTGCAGTCCAAGCAGAGGTTTTGGCAGAAGTCTGATGCAGTGGTAATACTGCCCAATCCAGACTTTTTTTTCTTTAATGGAAAATGATGGAAAGTCCAGCTTTAACAGGATTCAGACACTGGCTCTTGGAAACAGGATTTGGTAACCAAAATAAAAAATATCTCTGAAACTTTAATGGCCTCGTTCACTGAAGCCTGGCCAAATACTTGCATTTAATAATTGAAGCTATCAGTTTACTTTACCATAGTGGACCTGCTTTCCAATACAGACACAAAATCCCCTTGGCTGCACTGCCTGTAGCCAGAATTTTGGGCAATATATTTGTAAAAATAAGAGATAACGATGATAACTAAAATAATGTTGTCATTATTTGTCGTTATAGTTAGAAGATGAGGTGACAACTGATAGTCCTCACATTCTGGTGCCAGTGTGGTGCTTATGGATGTTTGTAGGTGTCAGTGAAATCTCTGTGACTGCAGGTAAGTGATGAGGTTCCCCATGAAGCTGAAAAAGCTGCATGGAAAGACCCCACATCTATCCCCAGCTGTTCCCTGGCCTTCCTGAGAGATGAGCTAGAACTTCAACACAGGACAAGCAAGTCCCACTAGATAAACTCAGAATTTAGCCCAGGAAAGTTTGGATCTTGTTTTTAAAGCTCATCTCTACTGCTGTGATATAAAATTACAAAAATATTTGAATCTTCTAGCTGAAGAGTATTACATATTTAAATTATCATCAGAACAGCTGTTTCTTATTTTTAGATAGAAACATTAAAACATTAAGAAGTATTAAAACTCAGCTACTCATCACACTGACAGCAGACTGGTTGACTGAGCTGTATGAAAGGGGCTTCAGCATCATGGCCACATGAAAAAGTACAGATGATGCCCCTCATCTGGGTCCTCACCTCCAGAAAGTTCTTGGATAGGCAGAGTGGAGAAGCACCAGGAGTACTCTGCCTCCAGAACTCAGCTCTGGCTTTCTGCACGGCCTGGCGGTGGGATCACCACAAAATCAAATGTGCCCTTCTGTGCTAAGTGTGTGGTAAATCCATGATAGATGCTTTGAAAGCCACAGTTGCTATTACACAGTAACTTGTGGTATTGGTACAAAATGAGATAATAGCAGGGGGGCAAAGAGCTGCCTTACGAGGAGGCTGGAATGACTGCAGCAGCCTGACGGGTTGCTTCTGATTTCAGATCATGCCATTATCACTCTATGTCAGCTCTAGATCATTCCTACTGGCAGTTGGGTAATTATATCACTTTATTTTGAAATACTGAAAAGGTAGAATGAGGTTATGAAATATTGTAAAGGGCATAGCTAACCCTTGCTCAGGAAGACATTATGAGCCATGAGAAATCCTTACATCCCAACTTAAATCAGGGTTTCCCATGACGTGCCTGAGAGTTGCCTGGGCTTTTGTGAAGATTAGGAGTGCAACAAGGACAGCATATATGTTTTCTTCATAGAGTACAGTTCATGTTTTGTCATCAGAGAGTTTGGACAAGTTTAATCAGCTAATGAAGAACTGCAAAAAGACAAAGGAAATTAAGCATGGAAAAAGAAAAGAGTCAGCAAAAGTAGAAGGAATCAGATATCTGCCCTTTGTAAACCTGCACACAAAGATTTGTGTGCAGCTACATTACATCATTTTTACCAATCCACTGTGTTTACCCACTTTCATTTGGGTCTGGTTATATTTGTAGAAACTGGACAGATTAATCTGTTCTTCTTGTAGCTACTCTTAAAAGGTTTTCTTGTTGGTGTTAATGACTCAGCTTTTAGTAGTAGAAATAATAGGGTTATCTTTGCTAAACCACAAAAATTCAATGTTATGATACCACTTCAGGTGAACAAGGACCTGGAAATAAACATGTATGACCAAATTTATCATCAGATTTTCAGAGGAGCTGGCTTGTAAAAAACAGAAGGGAATTTCTACCCTGCAGAGAATTACATCATTTTGGTAACTGTTACCACAGTGGAACAGCACAAGCTCTTTCCCCTCCCCCCCCCCACACTTTCTCCTTCCTACTTCTCTCTGTGTTTAATGTAAATAAAAATTATCTCTAATATTTCAACCATTAAAAAATTCAATGTTATTTCCACAAGTTCAACGAAGAACTGCATCTTCTTGAACACAAATAGTGTCCCATGGGACTTGTTGCTTCACATTCTTGTTTTCATTCATAAAGGAACCACACTGTGGACAAGAGATGTGATGCGGATCAAAAGAGCCACTGACAGAAATGCAGTTGTATTTCTCAGCAAAATAACTGGTTCTGATACATCTTTCACACAAACCTGCAGCTTATCCCACAGACAGGGCTAGTATGGTCACTACATGCAGAAAGTCTGGGGCTCATCTAACTTTAGATGATAGAATCATAGAATCCTAGGACCACAGAATAGTTCGGGTTGGAAAGGACTTTAAAGGTAGTTCCAACCCTCTGCTGTGGGCAGGGACACCTTCCTCCAAACCTTCTCTGCCCCTTCTCTGGGCAACCTGTGCCAGGGCCTCACCACCCTCACAAGGAGGAATTTCTTCCTAATATTTAATCTGAGCCGATCCTCTTTCAGTTTGAAGCCATTCCCTCTTGTCCTGTCACTCCAGGCCCTTGTAAATAGACTCTCTCGGTCTTTCTTGTGGGCTCCCTTCAGATACTGGAAGAACACAATTAGGACACCCCAAAGCTTTCTCTTTTGCAGGCTGAAAAATCCCAATTGTCTCAGCCTTTCCTCCTAGGAGGCCTGGAGAAGAGGAGACTGAGTCGTCATTGCAGTGACAACTTCCTCAGGAGGCGCAGGCACCAATCTCTGCTGTGTGGGGACCAGTGACAGGACTTGAGGGAATGGCCTGTTGTGCCAGGGGAGGTTTAGGTAATGTATTAGGAAAATGTTCTTCACCCAGAGTGTAGTTGTCCTATAGTTGCTCAAAAACATAAAAAATGCAAAGGTACTCTTTGAGTGTGATAGACCAGCCAACGATTACTAGGAACAAATCCAAATGAATAAGAAGTCTCCATTAGTTAAATAAGTGTGAAGGAATATTTTGGATTCAATATTCCAATGGTGTGGAAAACAAATGAATATGGCACAAAAGAATTACTTTTCTTTGGAGGAATGTAGCTAATTGGGAGGCAGAGTAGGAAAAAAAGTGATTCAGGGGATATAGTGAGCATGAAAAAATATCTATACATGGAAGGGAAATGAAAGCAGTGGGCAAAAGGAAGGAGAAAACAGCAAACCAGATATTTCGCCATGGAAGGTTATTAAATTTGGCAAGCAAGACATCCCAGTGACAAATCCATGCTGACTACGGGCGATCATGTGCCTGGATATGGTTTCCAGGATAAATTACCCCATTGTCATTCCAGAGACTGAGGTGACACTGACCAGTCTGTTGCTCCCTGGGTCCTCCTTCCTGCCTTTAGTGAAGACAGGAGTGACACTGGCTTTCCTCCAGTCCTCAGGCATTTCTCCTGTCACCAGGATCATCCAAAGATTACCAAGATCAGTTTCATGATGACATCAGCCAGACCCCTCAGTGCTTGTGGATACATCCCATCAGGCCCCATGGACTGACATAGATCCAGTTTGCTTAAGAATTCCCTGACCTAGTCAGGATAAATTTTCCTTTCTACAAATTATCCCCTGGTCTCTAAGGACTGGGATTGGTGAAATCTAACCTTGATAGTACAGACTGACGTGAAGAAGGAATTCAGCACCTCAAGCTTTTTCCACGCCCTGTGTCAACAGGTCCCCACCTTGTTCAGCAGCAGAACCACATTTTCACTAGTCGTCCTGTAGTCACCTTATTGCCTTTAACTTTCCTCTCCACGTTCAATCCTAGCCGGGCTTTGCCTCTCCCCAGGTTCCCTGCCCCTGCTACCACCTTCTCAATATTTTCTTCTTATCTGTTGTAATTTGCCAGAAGCTCCTGTCCACCCTTACAGGCTGCTTGGTATTTTTGCCCAATATCCTGCTTGTTGGGATGAACTGCTCTGGGATTGGTTTGTGCTTAGTGATGCAGGGTCACCTTTCTAAGGAGATAAATCTGTAATCGTAACTCAAAAATATGTTGCAGTTATGGGATAGAGTAATAAATCTGCACATTTTATTGTTCTGCATGCATGATTTGTAAACTCTGAAGAGGTAACAAATCACAAATATTTTATACTGCTTTAAATAGAGGTAAAAGAAAAACTTAAGCTTTCATTCTGCAAGAGGGAGTCAATTTTTCATTCCAAACCAGAACAGATGGATAAATATTTTTTTTATGCCTGAATTTTTTTTTACTATTTTAGCACAGAAACTCTCTGCAGTATCATACTTCTCATGGGAACTGTACTTTGGGTGAGTTATACCCAGACTCTTAGCAGCCTGGAATCCAGTGGGTTGCTTGGTGCAACACAGATGTGTGATCTTGGCACAGTTTTACTGAGAAAATTGTCCTAAGGTGTGAGAACATACATGAACCAGAGCAGGGCAAGATAAGCAAAGTGAAAACCTAGACAGAGGGGAGTTGTTGAAACTGTGATAGTTAGCAGCTTACAGATTCAAGAGGAGCAATGTTGGCATTAAAAGGTGTAAAACCTCACAGGGGAAAAAAAAAAGAACAGAACAGAGCAATTTGTCACCTTTGTGGCTCAGCCATCCAGCTGCCATCTCATCAGTGTCTCATGGGGGAGCAGAACATGTGAGTGCTCAGCATAGTGGCTGAACAGCACAGCTGTTTGCTCTGCACATCACCCAATAAATATCGATGTTTCCAGGCTGTGTGTACTCTGCTTATGCTCTGCACAGAGGAAAAGTTGCTTGAACACTCTAAACTCCTTGCATTTATCACTATCCAGAGTCATGTCCCTTGATGGGAGCGTTCTCTCTGAATGCTGCAGGTAGATTTTAGGAGGTGAAAGGAAGGAAATACCGTATTTACAGCCCTCAGGGGAAAATAGTGAAGGCTTTTATTTTTAGCTATTATCAGAACATTATAACATGGTGAGGAGATGCAGACTGATGTCAGACTGAATCACCTGCAGTCCAAGGAGTCAATCTGAACTATTAAATTGGTTTTCAATTTCTCCACTGGAGAATAGAAAACAATAATAAAGTTGAAATTATTGAGGCTTTCCAGTACCTGAAGGGAGCCTACAAGAAAGATGGGGAGAGGCTATTTACATGATCATGGAGTGATTGGATGAGAGGGAATGGCTTCAAGCTAAAGAGAATAGGATTAGATATTAGGAAGAAATTCTTAAATGTGACAGTGGTTAGACACTGGCACAAGTTGCCTAAAGAAGCTGTGGATGCCCCATCCCTGGAAGTGTTCAAGGCCGTGTTGGACAGGATTTGGAGCACTGGGATGGTGGAAGGTGTCCCTGCCCATGGTAAGGGGACTGGAACTAAAGGATCTTTAAGGTCCCTTCCCATACAGACTATTGAATGATCCCATGTCTCTGATTCAATTAATATTGTAGCAAAAAAATGTATTTATTAGCTCATTTTGAGACCAGTACGCAAGACAGTAATAAAAGTTTTGTGTAAGTTCTGTGCTGTTCTTTACAGCTGCTGTTTGAGACTAAGCGTACACAAGTGAGATCACCTGCCTGACCCCAAGCTGGTCTTTCACCCACATAAGAATGAGTCTGCAGCACATCAGCTTCAGTTCCCGTGACCTTCTGACAAGCTCTGCTCCAGCCCAAGCCTTTTCTGCTGTATTCTGTGGTTTCCTTCATGTAACAGGCCAGCCTGGCAAAATCCTGGTGCAGAGAGCCACAACCAGAACTGTGGCATTCTGCCAGGAGGGATTTTTCCTGCCCAGAGCAGGAAACTCTGATGTAACTCTATGAGGCCTCCCAGTGCAAAGCAGAAAAAAAGCTGAAATGAAAGGGCGCAGCAAGTGAAAAAAAAAAAACACTGGTAAGACATTTTATGAGTCATTGTTTCAAAAGGATTTTATTTGGGTTCTGGGAAATGAGGAACTAGGGGCTCATTTGTCATGCTTTCATGGCTGCAGGTGGAACACTGACTTCAACAGGTGGATTCTTGGAAGTCCTAACTGGAGGATGGACACCAAAACATAACTTGCTAAACTAGGAGATTAGCCTTCATATTGGCAAGGCAGAGCCCAGGGGAATCTGAATGTTCTTTCTCTTTCTGTGAATGAATTACATCGATCATATTAATGCTAAAACTATTAGGTAAACATTTGACTGAACGTAGCTTTCAGATTCTGTGCTCATGAACAAAAGTCACTTGTTATAATAAATATTGAAGACACATCACTAGCTTTTTTCTTCTTTTCTTAAACGAAGGAATAAAGGCTAAAGTCAAATGAATTTCCATGAGAACTGCAAATGACATCTTCAGTGCACCAGGTCTTCCCTCTGTCAAATCTGAAGGTCCTCCTCCAAACACTGGAGTGATACTTGAGTATCGGTGGAAGAGCCTCAGTTTCTCAGGCCTACAAAATGGTTAAACCTTTGCTTTCAAAACATTCAGCCTGAGGCAGCGAACAATCACGGAAAGTTTCAGCCCAACCCGTTAATGTTTGGCAAAGCCCTAACCAGCTTATAACAGAGGCTTGTAATTAGAGCGGGTCGGAACATTCTCAACTAAATGAAATTTCATTGAAATACGCAGTTTCATCCAAGCCAGAAAACATTTTTCAGAGACATATCTGTTTCTACAAAGTTTTTGTTGGGAAAGCTGAGGGAGGAAGCATGCTCAAATGCTATATACTGAAAATTAGGTCACTAGTTTGGAATGTAAGAAAATCAAGTTTAGGCCCTGAGTCAACAGAGGCCTGCAGTAGAAAACAGTGTTCTTGCATCTGGAAGCACAGAGTTTCCCGAGTGCCAAAGTTTCTCCCTGGTTGGTTATCTACAAAAAATTACATATCTTGAGAAACATGTCCTGATTATGATGCTCAAGAGATTTTATGTCTTCAAGCACCACACACAAAGCCGTATTTTTAAACATTATAGGTCAACCTAAAACGGGGCTGACCTCTTCCAGGATGCTGCTCTTCTAATAGGCAATGTCAGTCAACATTTAAAGATCCATTTGAATTAGCCCCAACTAAAGTTATGGTCAACAATTCCTTCCACCTTGCCAAAAATTGCAGTCCATAAAAAGGGGGAAGAAAACATTGATATTACCAGGTGGAAAAACCTTGATTTTCATTCTTATGGTTTTCGTATTTTATACATGCACGTGAATTAGGGAATAGTAAGAGTAAGTTAAAATTGTTTTCATTTTGTTACCAATTTTTATCAGGGATTCACCCTGGAAAAGCTTTCTTTGTTTTAAGTGTTGTGGTATCAGGATACACATAAGTACATAGGAGTCAAATTTAAAAAATAAAACACAAATTATAAACCATCACTCTTACTCATAAAAATTTCAAAAACTTCACAGTTCTAGTACACAAGAAAAATATGCAATTCCTGGCAATTTTGGATCCACTGATACTTTATTAGTGAATTAACTGAAATGCCAAAAAGAAAAACAAGATCCTTGTCTGCACATTGTTTCTAATCCTTCCAAATTCGAATGAAAAAATACGGGACCTAAATATGATTCTCCACATGGATAAAATGAAGCCTTATTCCATCTGGGAAGCTATACTAAGCAGTTTGAAAACACAGTGCCCTGCAAGGTAAAGGAGAATATCGATGATATATTGATAATTTTATTGGAACAACAATATATTTTTCTTAGTAATTTTGGAAAACCTTATAACATCTTAAAGCTCCCCAGTGTTTTCAATGGTTTGAAAAGAGCTCACAGCATATGAAGAGTGAAAATAACCCTCTGACAGTCTAGGAATACCTGAAAAGTAATGCATCCTTCCCTTTCCTTAGTCCTAAACATATAAGCACTAAAAGAGGACACTGAACTTTGATTATGCAACCTCAGCCCAGCCTAACCATAGGCCCAATCTTCAGCTGCAGTGACTGATCATTCAATTCAGAATTTTGCCTCATGACTGGAAGACACTAAAAGGGAGTCAATTCTTTAGATTTGGCCCAAAGAGATAATGTAGTTTAGAGCAGAATTTCAACAACCTATAATGGGAGAACAAATCCAGCAAGATTTTCTGACAAAAGTAATGGTCTCCAGTTATGTTTCTCTAGCGCTGTTAATGCTGGGGAAAGGGTTTTAAATCTGCAACTAAACCCACTGAACTCAGGGCAACCAGTAAGGGACTGAATCAAACTAACAGGCTTTGAAGGTTATCTCACACAAATTAACATTTCATTTAAAGATAAATGGCCAGACTTCTATGCTATTGTGGAATTTAAATTAGATAACTAATGTTTCTGATATTAACAAAGGCATCTATATGATATTTTCGTGCTGTTAGAAGTTGAAGGCCTCGTGTTGAAGACTGAGAATGGAAAAAAGCTCGTCTGGTCTGTATTTCTGACATGACTGTAGATAACTAAAGGACAAAGAGATAGCTGAGTTACCAAATGATGATAAAACAACAGCTACAAGAGCAAAGGCCTCTGAGGGATGGTGTGTAAAGCAGACAAGCAACAGCTACTCACCACTAGAGGAATTTCAAAATCCACTGACTTTCTGTCCCAAACTGATAAATAGGTAAGTAGATAAATAGATTAAAAAAAGATAAATAGAAGAACAAATGCACAACATGTACAACATGGCAATGTAATTTATAATTTCCATTTCTGGAATCAACTAAAAGACATGCAAAGTTTAAAAGTACAAAGAAGAAACTACAGTAACTAAACAGCAAGACTATTTGACAACTAACCAAGAAAGAATTTCTTTTCTTTCTGCTTTCTATCCTCCATACTTCTGCTTTAATCCTTAAAAAAAAAATGCCAAAAAGAAAAACAAATCGTTCCTCAAAGGATGAGAACACATCAACACCAAGTTTAAAATAATTCTCTTTGCATTTGTGTAAACCTCTGCATGGCAGAAGGCAAAACCAGTGCAGGGACAAGTGGAAGGAAACCTAATCTCTTCCTGAAAATCAAAATAAAGCAAAAGAGGGAATGTTAACAGGCACTATTAAATTTCTTGGATGTACAGGAAGATGGCCTAAAGAGAAATTATCAATTTCTCCATGAGGAGCAATGATCATAGAAGTTAACACAGATGCTTTGAGGAAGTTGTAAACCTGGTCTCCTCATTTGTTTGTTTTAATGAATTGCAGAAGCTACACACTAAAGTCTTTAAGGTGTGGAAGGAAACAGATAGAGACCTGCAGTTTGAATTTCAGTACCTTTACTGCTACATGCACGAAGAAATTTCCACATATGAGACTCATAGAAGATGCTAAACCACAAAGCTGCAATAACTTATTTTTAAAACTCCCCAAATTATTACAGTGAAAATCATGAACCTACTATTGACTCTCCTATTTTTATAGAAGAAAGTTATGGAGTTTTTTCTGAAAAATTGTATTATTACTGGTAAATCATTTGCACCACAACAAGTGTGTCAAAGGTTTGACTTTGAGTCTTCTAATGGAAAGTGATTCGTTGTTTTTTTCTTTAAATGTAACCATTTAGAGCACTATCATCACAACCTTCCTGCAGTGTGTAAAGGCTACATTTCCAATTTTGTCTAGGAAAGGTGCTTTCCCAGATGGAAATAGCCTACATGTCACATCTAGCCAGTTGAACCTAAAACCAATAAATTGCATGACAGATTCTGATTCTTCATTTTCAGATATTCAGAAAACTGGGTGGAAAAGAGCGCAAACTTTTCTTCAGTAACTCACATGGAAATAGAACTCAGGGCTTATCCATTGAAAACATCATCTTTTTTTTTTTTTTCAGTTAAACTTTCAATGAAAAACTCTGAAGGTGTTTGAGGTTAGGCCTTAAAATGCAGCAGCTGTGTGCTAAGAGTCCGATTTTGCTGGCTAAGAAGAATAACATAGTGCATAGTTGTTTCATATTTAAGTTAACGTCTCAAGAATAATTGCATAAATTTAAGTGATGAGCCATTCCAATTGTCCTCATGGGATGCAAATTAAAATGTTTGAGGTGAAAACAAGAGCAACACTCAGATTCTGGAAAACAAACCGTTTCATATTCAGCCTTTCACACTTCCTGCTGACCTCAAAAAACATTTTATTTTCTCTTTTTTTTTTTTTTTAAGCCTGTACTCCTTCATAAAATTAAAGCATAGTAAAGGGGAATTCAATTTCCTAAAAGTTCTGTGAAACCACAAACTTTCCAGAAAGGAAAAAAAGAATTTTACAAATTTTAACATGCTGAACCAGGCTGCTGTGGTTTGGTTTCCATTACTGGCTGGCATTTCTCACAACCTGAGGACAACGGATATAAATGAAAGCCTGGTGTCAAGCTAATGACTTCTTTGGATTTTGTGCTAATTCCACTTTCTCCAGCTCTATCTAAATGCAGACATCCAAACATGCACCTCTGCTGCTGGTATTTTTCTGGCTTTCAAATACTTCCTTTTGCAATTATAGTGATGAATTTCAACACAGATTTTTGCAATTTAAAGGGATTTTCTTTCATTTTAATATATTCATAAAGAAAAAAAGGTAAATGTTAATGCTTATACAGCGACTAGAAGAAATATAAAAGTTTATATAGTGCTCTTATGATTTCAACAACCCAAAGAGCTTTCAGCACATGCATAGAAGAACATGTGTTATTTATTATCAGGAATAAGCATTTATTAAAGTCTATCCTGGCTTTTGAAAATAACATGACCTCATACACAGGAAAGAGGTGTATGTGATAAGTTGTTATTTCAGGGCTGTTTTGAAAACATTGAAAAGGGGGGGTAAAACTATTTTACATGCCAGTTGTAATTAATCTAATTTCCAGAAGGAATTTGAGTAGTCACAAAGCAAAGCATAATTTTGGGGAAAACCCTAAGCTTCACTCATTTAAAACCCTTGATGGCATAGTAATGCTTCTAGTTTTAATATTTTATGAACTGCAGAAGTGTCAAAAGCTCTTTGTTTTGCATTGAACATTTTGAAGATCTATTTCAATTCTAATTGTAAAATGTCGATATTGTCTGGAGAAAAATTAGCACCATAACTCATACTACCTGATCTTAATCTTCCTGTCTTTTCTGCCAAATGTTAAGAGAAGGTGAAAGTAATTCACAGTAGTCACAAACACTCAAGTCACTTCATATTGCACTGAAAACTTACCTAAAGCAAGATGTTATATCGTTTTTTCCTGACATTAATATCCTGCTCAGGTCACCATTGGACTATTTCTGACTTGGCTATTTAGAACTTTTCCATTTTATTAGCCACCTCCTCCACCTAAATGCATGGCAATGTACATCATCTGTAGAGCGGTGATTTTCCTGAGTGTTATGAGTAAAAGCTGAACTCAGCAGAAGCTTTCATGCTCCAGAATATTGTGGAAAGCATGAATGGAAATGCTTGTGCATAGTTACTGGGAACTGGGGGAACCACAGAGAAATGGAGATACCAACAAATAAAATTAAGGGTAAGTAAGAACAGGATCAGAAATTCAGAAGGTCTCCCAATTCAGAGTGCATCAGGGGCTCAAGGAATTATAACAGATTCACAGAATCACAGAATTAACAAGGTTGGAAAAGACCTTTGAGATCATCAAGTCCAACCTATTACCTATCACCATCCCACCATCTAAATCATATCACTCAGTGCCTCATCAAGCCTACTCTTAAACTTCTCCAGGGACAGTGATTCTACCACCTCCCTGGGCAGACCCTTCCAATGACAGATCACTCAGTGAAAAAGTTTTCCTAATATCCAGCCTAAACCTCCCCTGACAGAGCTTGAGACTGTGTCTTCTTGTTCTGTCTCCAGTAGCCTGAGAGAAAGGACTGACCCCTGCCTGACTACAATCCCCTTTCAGGTAGTTATAGACAGCAATGAGGTCACCCTTGAGCCTCCTCTTCTCCAGGCTATACAGCCCCATCTCCCTCAGCCTCAATTCATAGGGCTTGCCCTCCAGTCCCTTGACCATCCTTGTCACCCTTCTGTGAACACGTTCTAGTGTCTCAACATCTTTCTTAAACTGAGGGGCCTAGAACTGGACACAGGACTCAAAGTCTGGTCTAACCAGCGCTGTGTACAAGGGAAGGATAACTTCCCTTGTCCTGCTGGCCACACCATTCCTGATGCGGACAGGATGCCATTGGCCTTCTTGGCCGCCTGGGCACACTGCTGGCTCATGTTAAGTTTCCTGTCCACCAGCATTCCCGAATTTCTTTCTGCCTGCCCACTGTCCAGCCATTCCATGCCCAGCCTATAGCTCTGCATGGGGTTATTGTGACCAAATTAGCTGGGATTGCAGAAAGTATCTGAAAACTATACCTCAGCGTATTTGCCTCAGCATTTACCATGGATTTGCAAGGCTCTCTGGAATTCATCAGAATCATGGAAGATTATGCATAAATTAAAATAAAAAGCATATAGAACACAGTTTTATGCTATTACAGACCGTGTGCTACAAGATGTCTCCCCA
Source organism: Pitta sordida (assembly GCA_013390025.1). Lineage (NCBI taxonomy): Eukaryota > Metazoa > Chordata > Aves > Passeriformes > Pittidae > Pitta > Pitta sordida. Next base: position 253,665 of record WEKX01029335.1, read on the forward strand.
TGTTCATGATGGAACTCATGAAGTCATCATGTGAAAAATGGTTTGAATACAATCTCAGTCAGTATCTTTCAAAATATGCAGAGCTATGAAATGGCCCTTTTTGCTCTTCAGGCCAGGAATTTTCAGTGGGCACACTTGACATTTTTTCTCCACCTATTTTGTGCAGGCAGAACATCTTTCAAAGGAAGGAAAGGGTTTTCATGGCTGAGCACGGGATCAGAGTGGAGTCCACAATTGTGATGGAAGTCAGATATTGAAGAAAATACAAGGTGACACAGGAGCTGTTTTACTGCAAATACCCCAGGCCTTTGACATTCCCTATGAAAAAATCTCGATTACTCAGTATTATGGTTCATTTCCAATCAGAATAGAGTTGAATAAGTAACATTCAACAATGATTACAGTGATATTATTTCACAGTTCAAAAGTTCTTGCAAAAAACTAAAACAAATAGAACATTTGCACATATTTGGATATCAGAGTATTAACCACCAGTGAATGTGTCATAGTGCTCAGAGTGCATGTTGTACAAAGAAAAGGAATATGAGAATCAGAGCGTAGATTAAAACCAAGAGTCTACTGGAAACATTCTCTAAGATATTGCTCAGTGCCATGAGAAAATTCGTCTTCTGGCTAACAACACTGAGATTGACTAAGGCATTAAAATTATGTTCTTCTATTTCCACTCTGCAGTATATTGGTGTTTGGAGCCCATAGGCTGAGTTTCCTGCTGGTATAAGCAGCATAGCTGGATTTTCTTCACCAATATTTGCTTGCATTTATTGTCTGGGGAGATTCTGAGGAGGTTTCCGGAAAAAAATCCTTACAGACAGACAACCAGGGTTTTCATCACACAGGAAATTCTGTTATTGAAACACTTTGTCCTGATATCAAATCAGGACAAAAAAACAAAGAAGCCTTTTGGTCTTTTTCACACAGAAAAACTTGTTTTTAAAAATGTCAACTGTTTGGATCTGGTGTCGTGAAGAATGTTAATAATTTGTGAACAAATTCCCACAGAAAAAAATAATCAATTTCTACGTCCCACATCTCCATTTTCCCTTTTGACATCTTGAGTACTGCGTGCAGTTCT
>WEKX01029337.1:9661-21429 GCA_013390025.1 Pitta sordida
GATTGCTGTTTACAACTACCTGCGGGGAGGTTTTCGCCAGATGTGTGTGGACCTCTTCTTTCAGGCTGATGACATCAGAACAAGAGGACATGGCCTCAAGCTGCGCCAGGAGAGGTTTAGACTGAAGGTTAGGAAGAGTTTTTTCACAGAGAGAGTGATCTCTCCTTGGAATGGACTGCCCAGGGAGGTGGTGGAGTCACCGTCTCTGGAGGTGTTTAAGAGAAGACTGGATGAGGAGCTTAGAGACATGGTCTAGCTGGGGGGATGTTCAGCTGGATGGTACTGTGGGTCTCTCCTGGTTTGGAGTGGCCTGTGCGCCTGTGAGGGAACTAGGTTTCTGTTCACCGCTCTGGGGTGTGCGTTTGATCTCTGTAAGGGCGTTAGATGGTATGGGGGTTAGATGGTGAGTTGGACTAGATGATCCTTTGGGTCCATTCCAACTCTTAGTATTCTGTGATTCTGTGATTCTGTGAGATAGTGACTACCTGGAAGGCACGGAGATCCTGCAGAGAGACCTTGACAAATAGAGGACTGGGCAATCAGCAACAACATGAAGGTCAACAAGCGAAAGTGCCACATTATGCACCTGGGATGGGGCAACCCTGCGTATACAGGCAGACTTTGGAACAAGACAATTGGGAGCAGCACTGGAAAGCAAGTCCTGGTTGATGGCAAATTGGGTATTAGTCAGCAGTGCCCTGGCAACCAGAAGCGCCAACTGTGTTATGGAGTGCATCAGTCACAGCATCACCAACCAATCAAAGAAAAGGTTCTTCACCCAGAATATGACTGAGCACTGGAACAGGATCCCTAGGGAAGTGGTCATAGCACCTGACAGAGTTCAAGGAGTGTTTGGATAAGGTTCTCAGGATTCTGGGAGTTGTCCTGTGCAAGGCTAGGAGCTGGATTCTGATGATCTTTGTGGGTCCCTTGAAGTCAGGATATTCTGTGATAATGTTATTAGATTGTTGTGTTTCTAGACATAAAATGCTGAGAGAACAGAAAGAGTAAAATTCTTTGCTACTGTCCCAATTCTTCACAACATGGGGCACAATTCAAGAAAATAAGAAAGTAACAGAAAAAAGTAGAGGTGAGTACTTTTCTCATGTTATTTATTTCATCTATGATTTAATGTGGAACTGAAGTTGATGTAGCATACCGTACTAGTACTTAATTTTAGTAAGAACGTTCTCAGACTGTTGTTCTGACACTTCATTTTCTAGCATTTTGAAGCTAATTTTTCTTTTAAAAGTAATCCTTAAAATTCACAAGACAAACTTCAGTAGAAATGTAGAAGGTAACCAACTTTGTATGTATTTTTACTGGGCATTGCCTGTGAATATCAAGGACTTGAATTCTAAAGTCTTACTTAGTTTTATGAGTATTCTTTTATTTTTTCCTTGCAGGCTGGGAAGAGTTGGATAGGCAATACTGAAGCTCTGAAAGACGTGACATTTTTATTGTTTGTTTTCAGGAACTAAATAGTCTTACTTTTTTATCCATATTCTTTGAAATATTACCCTGATTATTTGAAATTTGTACCTCAGTTACTGTCGTGGTTTGACCCTGGCTGGATGCCAGAGATTCACCCACAATCTCCCCCGAAGAAAAAAAAAAAACCAAAAACAACTTATCACAGGAAAACAAGGCAAGCTACAAGTCAGAAATAGAAAGGATTTATTTATTAACTAACAAGATCAGAGCTTAATATGAGAAGCATCACTTCAAAGGCAACCTTTTCCCCCCCCGCCTCCTTCTCTTATAATAGATCTCATATTCCCTTTTTTGACCAGGAGACAAAGGCAGAACAGGGGTAGGGAATAAGCCAGGCCAGTTGGTATTTCTGACCAGATTTAGGGTAGGAACCATCTCTCTGCCCTTCCATAAAGTTCTCTCTCTCTCTCTCTCACAAGAGGAAAAGTCTTTCATGACCCTTTCCCAAGTGAAATCTTGACCCAGGTATGACAGCTCTTCCATTCTCTGTTGCCTGAGAGTCACAGCACAGGATGCAGTGTTTAAAGCACTGGCTATTTCTGCGTCATTATGAGCCCATCCCAAAGCACATCGTTCAGATCCTAATACAATGAAATTCTGTCACAAAATGTCTGTCCAAAGGATCTTTGCCGAGCTCAGCTCTGGCGGCCAAGTGTTTCACAGATTATTCTGAGTTGGAAGGGACCCACAAGGATCATCGAGTCCAACTCTTAAACCACACCTCTGCGTCCCCGGCAGGAATTGAACCTTGTGCTCCAGTATGGCAGGCGGGGACAGTCACCACTGTACTAAAGTAGATTTTGTATCTGAGCTCCCAAAACATCTGCAGCTTTTGCAGCATGATTCTCCATCTTCAGTCGTGGGCTCAGGTGGATTCTGCATCACTGGTGACTCTCTCTCTATTCCATAGGTTTGCACCATGGTTCATTCCATAAGCAGCAGCGGGACGCCTGGAATCCTTCGTACCCCTTCTCCGGCCAGCCTAGTCGTGCCTTCATAGCTTTCAGCTTCTCCACATAGGCCCTGCTCTGGCAATCTACGTCTTGCTACTAAGCTTTTTTTTTCCTTTCTCAAATATATTGTTCACAGAGACGTCTCTATCTCCTTCTGCTTGTGACCTTGATCTCCATGGCAGCGACGGGGCCCAGGCAGAAGCTATTAACCCCCTCGCAGCCAGAGGTAAAAAAAAAACAAACCATGACAGTAACTGAACAAAACAAAGAAGGCTGCCAACAGCATATTTTACAGGATATGGATATCAATTTATTAAAATGATTTCTAAAATTAATTGGGAGGCACTGTAGCATAATTTAAGTGTTATTCTGTGTGGTTGCGCAGGAAGCTATTAATAAAAAGAAGCAAAAAAAAGTAATTTTACCGATACCTAAGGGAAAATCTAGAATAGTGGTCACTCAAATTTATATCAACTTTATGAGGTTTTTGTCATCTTGACACATTTATGGAGCTGTTAAATTTTTGCTGCCTGAGGGATATAATGTACTTGATGTGACCCCACTTATTAAATCAAGACAGTGCAAGTACATTGATGACTTGTCATTCAGGAATAAAACAGAGCCAAATATTCTCTGTTTCTAGAGGAAAGACATATTTGTCAGCTAAATAGGTGCAGAAATAGATGTTGTGATTTATATCAAGCAGACACTTTAAAAGAGAAAGAAGGAGAAAGATACAGGCATTCGATCAGGTACTCAGAAAACTTTTGCAGTAGTTCATGGGTGCTAAAATAGGTACTCCTGGTATGATAGCCTATAAGACCTTCCAATGTCCTAACATAAAACATGAGTTGACAAGTATATATACAGGACTTGTTATAAGCTTCATATTCCTGTGTTAATATACTTTATAGAAAATATAATTTCTATATGCTAATGCAATGTACATTTCTTTGCATAAAGACTTATATCATCACTGTCGTGTTGTCACTGCCTTGGAATTCTCATAATCATTAAGTTGAATCAAATTCAATTTTAATAAAAATCTGTTTTAAAACCTAATTTATTGGAACCAGATACAATAACCAAAAACTGTCAGTATCCACTGTAGTTTAGAGATCAGATTTTAAATTTTTCTATCTAGAATAATTTTAAGTTATGACTCCAGTTCATTCACAGCTTATTCTGAGTTGGAAGGGACCCACAAGGATCATCTAGTCCAACTCCCCAACATCAGGAAAATTTCAAGCTCATCAGTAAACAGGTCATCATGAAGAAAGTCATAATGAGTACTGAGCTTTGTACTTAATTTCTAATAATCACTGAAAAAAAAGTAATTTGAAAAAATTAATATGTTCATATTCAGACCTTCATATTCTCTAGAACAAATTGTACAGTTATATTCCCTCATTTGTGAGGAAGGGGTCATGCCAGGGGCCTCGCTAAACATCAAACTCACAAAGATGTGCAGGTCAGTAATATGCATGCAGGCCACACTCATTGCTCCACCCCCTGGCACTCCAGAGCGCTGTGGACAATTTTCCACTCCTTCCCATGGTGTCTCTCAGCACAGGGGAGCAAAAGGAACCACTCCTGAGCGGCTGCTATGACCATGTGCTCACAGCCCAAACCCTGCACTGCTGCTCCCCCCTGCAGCCCCAGGCCTCCAGCCTCGGTGCTTGTGCCGGCCCAGCCCCAGGGGACCCACGCTGCCCTGCACATGCTCGCCCTGCCTCCACAGCGGGCAAGGGATGTCCCTGAGCTCTGGTCAGCATTCTTGGAGCCTAGAGAAACCTTAACTTTGCAACACTGCGACACCCTGTGCCGTTTATGGCGGGGGGGCATGGGGGGGGCACGTTTCACTTTAACATCCACTGGTCTTGGGAGAGATAGCATTGCCCGGGCTTTGATTGGGCTTAGAATAACAAGAAATGACATGTCTTGTGGTGGTGCTCTGTTGGGTCTCAGTGGAGCACAGGAGACACACAGGACCGGGTCAGGGACTGGGTCACAGTGCCAGAGGGCTCTAAATGCCATTGCGAGCTGGAGAAACTGCACACACTCCCTGCCCCATGCGCCTTCCCCACCCCGCACGCCCTGCCCAGGGGGCTGGCCCCGCCCACAGGGAGAGCCAGCACCGTCCCTCGGCAAAGCAGAGGCACTGCGCATGTGTCAGCGAGGNTTATGGCGGGGGGGCATGGGGGGGGCACGTTTCACTTTAACATCCACTGGTCTTGGGAGAGATAGCATTGCCCGGGCTTTGATTGGGCTTAGAATAACAAGAAATGACATGTCTTGTGGTGGTGCTCTGTTGGGTCTCAGTGGAGCACAGGAGACACACAGGACCGGGTCAGGGACTGGGTCACAGTGCCAGAGGGCTCTAAATGCCATTGCGAGCTGGAGAAACTGCACACACTCCCTGCCCCATGCGCCTTCCCCACCCCGCACGCCCTGCCCAGGGGGCTGGCCCCGCCCACAGGGAGAGCCAGCACCGTCCCTCGGCAAAGCAGAGGCACTGCGCATGTGTCAGCGAGGAAACCTCGCAGATCTCTGAAACTGAACTGTGAGAAATTTTCCTCACAAATTCCCGGGATCATAATGCAGTGGTCGCAATGCAGCGGGGATTTACTGTATTTGTAGCAAAAACTTTGGGTCAGAAGGGAACAGTTCCACATCTCTAAATATTTGTTTAAGAACTTGTAAAACTAGGACCTTTTGCTTAGGTTCAAATTAATAGTATTACAAATAATTTTGTCATTGACAATTTTTGTTATGTTATGTCAAGATAAATGGCTTTATATATTTGAAATTTTTGCGTGAATAAGTCACTAGTTAATTTCTTTTTGTTACGATGAGATACATTCTTCTGGTAGAAAAAAAAGGAACTCTGTTTCACATCCAAAATATTTCTTTTACTAGTCATTGACTTGCATAGTCATGCACATATAACTGTAACAGTAGGAAGCATTGGTTATATAGCTTTTAGATTCACATAAGGAAGTCTTATGGTAAATATTCTGATGTCTAAACATAGTGATGTATGGTATTTACTGAACTGAATTACAGCCATACAGATTTGTGACTTGTATTTTGAAGTGTCTGAAATCCCTCTTTTTACATTTTGTTTTATCAAAATCTGCCAGCACCCTGATGATTCTCTGATATTAACATTGGGAAACTATTTACCTTGCCAAACTGTTAAGAAAGTTCTACAAGAATGTGTAATCTGGCAAGCATTCATTGCAAAATATTTCTGTCCAAATAAAAAGTAAAGTGAGTATAGTCCATTCTTTAATATTTTATTACTATTATTTAGTTTTCTAATTGAAGAAATCCAATGATGAATGAAAACATATATGAGAGTTAATTAAAGTTTTTCTGTGTTGGAGCTAGAGAATCCACATTTTTTTTATTCTTTCTACTTTTCTCATGGTCCTAACTATTCTTAATCCGTAGAAGTAATCACAATTGATGAAAGGTATGAAAAACCAAAAAATACTAGTAAATATTTCAGAGTTAAATATGTCTTCACTCTTCCAACTAGAAACATTTAATAAAGTTCTGTGTGTAGTACAAAGTACATTTAATGTCTTTCCTGTGCAGAAGAAAACCAGCTATGAAAAATTGTAAAGTAGACACAAGGTTTTTACAAGAGAATAAATTTTTTAATGCTAAACAGGTGAAAAACAGGCAACTTGCACAAATCTAGTTTAATCTATAAGTCTTCTTGACAGATTATAAATTAGCATCCAGAATTTTTCATCAGGGAGATGATTGAATGAATCTGAAAAAAAAGACATTAATACTATCCCATCATAGATATAATAAATCTATATCCAGTCATGTACTGTATATTATACAGTCAACCTTCTCTACTTCACGGTTCCTCATTTGCAGATTCATCTCTCTGCAGCCTGAGTTTTCCACAGCTGGGGAGGTCCGTTTCGCAGGGCACTCACAACTGTGCCTGCACAAAATGACAGTCATGAATATTCAAATCAGGCAGCCATGAATAGTCAAATTAGCTCCCATGCTCTGCCACATGGACCATGGCTACACTGCTCTGCCTGCGCTGCGCCCACTCCGCTCTACTCGGAGAAAGGTAGCTCCAGCAGTTCCACTGGCGCCGCACCTGCCCCACTCCACTCCGAGCCAGGTGGCTGCAGCAGATCCCCCCGCATTGCCCCCACACCACATCTGCTCTGCTCCCCACTGTTCTGCTCTGAGCAAGGCGGCTACGGCAGGTACCCTGGTGCCGCGCCTGTTTTGCTCCGCTCAGAGGGAAGAGGCTGCTCTCTGCCCACATCCCACCTGAGGCTGATTTGCACAGTTATGAAAGATTCACACATCCTCAGGTTAGACATGGTGTCTGAGACTTTCTTGGGGTAGATGGTGCAGTCTGATATCGGAGTCCATGTCTACCCTGAGTATGGTGAGACCAGATCTACTCACCCGGAGAGACGATGGGAGAGTGCCTGCTTCCCCAGCCGAATAGAAAAGGGATTTTTCCTGCTGCAGGATGGCAGCGGGCACCAGGAAGAGCCCACACAAACGCTGACACACAGTGGGCCTGTGCAGAAACAACGTTGGAGTAGGCTGGGGCTAAGGGGAGAAGTGCGAGGGGACGGTGCACATTTGCATATTAATGACCTGCCTATCAATGTGGATGAAAGGATCAGTGAGGGGGAACCAGACCCGTTGTACAGCAATATTCGAGGGCTGACTGTATATAGCACTGAAATTTAAGTTCCTTTCATTTACATAGCTGTATTAAAAACATAGAAATTTACATCAGAGGATATATGGAGGATATAATTCTTTATATTAAAGCACTTTTTACTCACTCTTCCATTCTTATGAATTAATATAATAAAGCAATATGAGCAATTTAATTTAGGTCATATTTTATATGCTCTTTCAGACTTTTTTTCAATTGTTCTTCCAAAAGGGTGCAAGTTCATTTATAACAGCTCCCTATGTAGTTTTGGCCTTAGTTTATGAGGACAATATAGGAAGAATTAATGAAAATTGAAAAATCTCAGTATTTTTATAACTAAAAATAGAATATGTATCAAAATTCCCTACAGGACAGCTGGACTTCTGAACTAGAGGAAGGGGTATGGGTGCAGTAGAATCCCCCTGTAATCCAGGAGGAGGTAGTTAGAGACTTGTTGAGCAGCTTGGATCCTCACAAGTCCATGGGACCAGATGGGATCCATGTGAGGGCGATGAAAGAGCAGGCAGATGAACTCACTAAGCTGCTCTCCCATAATTTACCAACAGTCCTGGCTTACCAGTGATGTACCGGAAGACTGGAAATTGGTTAATGTGACACACATCCACAAGAAGGCACGGAAAGATGATACAGATAATTGCAGACCAGTCAGCCTGATCTTGATCCTTGGTAAAGTCATGGAGGGATTTGGGAGTAATGTTTGACAGAAAACTTAATATGAGGCAGCAGTGTGCTCAGGTGGCTAAGAGGGCAAATGGCCTGTATCAGGAACAGTGTGGCCAGTCAGACTAGAGAAGTTATACTTCCGTATACTCAGCAGTGGTCAGACCACATCTTGAGTACGGTGTCCAGTTCTGGGCTCCCCAGNNNGTGGTGGAATCGCCATCCCTGGACGTGTTTAAGAGAAGACTGGATGATGAGCTCAGTGACATGGCCTAATTGGTGGGAGGCTTGGATGTATGGAGCATGGTGCCCATGGTTCCACACTTGTGGGCCCGATTACTGGGTGGGCGTTTGCTTGGGAGTTGGACTAGATGATCCTGTGGGTCCCTTCCAACTCAGAATAACCTGTGAACCTGTGAACATATGCATCCATAAGTTTAGGAAAATGCGACAGGTTACAGAGTCTTGTTTATTATTTTTTTCTGGTTAATTCATAGAATTTCCAGAAATATTCTGCTCTGAGCCACATCTTTTTCATGCGGGTCAGTAATGAAGGTAAAGCTAGCACAGACCAATGCAAAATTATTTTCACAGTAGAATTTACATTATTGATAAGGTTGGAAAAGACCTTGAAGATCATCTAGTCCAAACTATAATCCAACTAAACCTAACATCTAACAGCTAGATCATATCATTCAGCTCCTTGTCCAGCCTACCCTTGATCACCCCCAGGGATGGCAACTCAACCAGCTCTGTGAGCATTCCAAAACCAGATCATAACACATTAGGACACTACATAATATTGTAGACAGAGGAGTTACTTTGTACTTATTACTTAAGTGGAAAAAAAATGCTATATCCAATATTCCATTTCTGGTAAGATGTTAATAGCAAATATTTTAGAAAATAAGGCAAATAATTTGAATTTTACTTGTTTAGTCACACCTGTTCACACACAAGATCTCACAAGATCTCACAAGATCACACACAAGATCTCCATGTTTACAGCTTTTATGGGGACAGGCAGTCTGACTTGGAGAACTGAACTCTTTCATCTATAATAAATAACCCCAGTTGCAGTCCTCTGAGATCTTGACATGCCATCAGTTCTTCCCCCACAGAGGTCAACTACAGAGTGGACCTAAATATTGGGAAGTGGACATCGGTGGAAAAAAAGTAGAACGCGCGATTTGAGGATTCAGAAACTTATAGATTTTAGTGAGGTAGATATAGGCTTGGAGATATAGGAATTTTAGTGAAACAGTGAAATTTTAGTGAATTTTAGAAGGATTTTAGAAGAATTACTAGATTTTAGAAGCATTCACTGGGCCTGAAATTTAACATCCCATATTAAAGGTAAGAAAGTCTTGTTTTGCAGTCCTGACGTATAAACAGAACACGGTTCTAGTCTAAACATGGGACAAGAATGTGAAACATCAGAGCTGATTGTTCAAAAGGCTTAAAGCATTGAAATTTATGACATAATGCTGAAGGGTGTAATTTCCATATGTATGAGGCATGGGTATAAAGATGGGTGGCAAACTTGGGGCAGGGCCTTTTGGCACTGGATAGAGATGGAAGACATTTTTGCAGGAGAAAGATGTTCTCTCCTTGCTCCTGGGCCCAAAAATAAATCTTTTCTATAGCGTGCATGCAAAAAAACATGAACCTGACTGATTTCCATAAATCAAGTGAGTGGTTACAAAGCATGCTGTTTCCTGTTCTATCTTCTTCATTCCACGATTTCTTGCATTCATCAAAATATATACAAAAATTATGACCAAATCATCTTAGCTGCACTCTTATGGTTTTTGTAATTGTTATTCTTACGAAGGATTACTATGTCAGAAGTGCACAAAAGTATTTTATTGACTGCAGTAGTTGTACCTGAAAGTTAATTTTTTTATCCTAAATTGCAAGAGGTGTCTTTTATAACCCAGTGACAGGAAGAAAATAATTTTGAAATTTGTATTTATCTAAGGAAACAATTGACTGCACCTGACTTAGAAAATATAATTGGAATTTGGGTGTATGGGATGACTAGGTTACCATGCAAAAAATATCTTATGAGATACTGAAAAATTTTTGTGACCAAAAGAACACTGGAGACATTTTCTGTGACCTGATCTTTTGACTACTGTATCAATGAGAGCTTCTAGTTACAGTATTCATGCAAAGTTTTGTCTGTTAAAAAGTTTATCTGTTAGATATTTCAAATTTTTCCATTCTGTGCTCCTGATATTTATCAAAAGCCAGTCAGACAAGATGAGTCTTCTCACTAAAGAAGATAAAGTGTTTAATTAGAATTTCCATTATCATAGAAATAGAGAAAAATCTTTCTGAACTAAAAAGTCAAAATATTTAAACAAAATATAAATTGCAGGAGTTGAAACACTTAGCTCATTCATCCTGTTTGGGTCTATTTTTAAAGACAGTGCTTTGAAACCTCCTTGTGGCTTCTAAATGAGCTATTTCATCAGGATAGTCTTCATTTGCAGTCTGCCTTATTTCAGATGCTCACCTCTCTCCTCATTCACTTTGTTACTTAGTGGAAAGACGTACTGAGCTATTTGAGAGGGAAAATCACCTCTTCAGGAAAAAGAAAGAAGGCTTCAAATGCATCAGCTTTTACAATGCTGTCTCAGTATCAGTGACAAATATCACAACAAATGAGTTATTGTAGCAGACTTTTCAACTGCTAACCAAAGGAGTGTCATGACCTTTTTAGGAGAAATCATGCAAGTTAATTCAGGAAAAAGAACTTTTTCACTTGAATATAACAGAATCACACAGAATCACAGAATCACAGAATATTATGAGTTGGAAGGGACCCACAAGGATCATCTAGTCCAACTCACCATCAACAAACAACTATTAAAGACTAATGGAAAAGAAAACGTACATTTGTTTTACTGTATAAATGTCACTGAGAATACTTATTAGTTTGAAATAACACCACAAAAAGGATATATAACTGATTTTCTACATTGTGTTTTAAACAGGTCTTGGTGAGAAAATAATTGTTTTAATCGTAATCTGAAATGGTAATTTGTGCATCATGGAGCCTGTTACTGTCCTGTAGTGTCTAACCTCTAATGGAAGACAAGAGATTACAGTTCATAGATTTGTGTGAAATTCAGGAGAGAGAGTCTTATTTTTGTGTGCTTGAAAATACATATGTGGCAGCCATGCAAAATATATATCTATATTTCAAATCTCCTTTCGGCAGCATAGCAAAACCAAACTTTTATGTGCAAAAGTAAAACATTTGTCAACAAAACTAAATGGGCTGCCCAGGGAGGTGGTGGAGTCGCCATCCCTGGAAGTGTTTAAGAGAAGACTGGACGAGGAGCTTAGTGACATGGTCTAGCCGGGGGGTGTAGGGCTGGATGACGCTGGGCCCCTTCCGGCTTGGAGTGGCCTGCTAGACTGTGAGGGATCTAGGTTGGTGTTATGCTCTGCGATGTGCTCTCGGTCTCTGTACGGGTGTTAGATGGTGAGTTGGACTAGATGATCCTTGTGGGTCCCTTCCAACTCATAATATTCTGTGATTCTGTGATTCTGTAAATATGCTAAAAGGGTAGTGCCAAATGAGAGTCAGTATTTAACATCTTAAACAGGAAAAGAACTGTAAGGAGTGTGAAATAGGAAAAACTGTAGAAGTATATGGAGGGATGGGCAGGCTTCAACAGTATGAGGTTTAACAAGACTAAGTGCCGGGTTCTTCACTTCGGCCATAACAACCCCATGCACCGCTATCGGCTGGGGGAGGAGTGGCTCGAGACTAGTGAAGTGGAGAGAGACTTAGGTGTACTGATCGACAGGAAACTCAATATGAGCCAGCAGTGTGCCCAGGTGGCTAAGAAGGCCAATGGCATCCTGGCCTGCATCAGGAACAGTGTGGTCAGTCGGTCCAGGGAGGT
>WEKX01029337.1:22419-33720 GCA_013390025.1 Pitta sordida
CTAGTTTTCTCCTTCAGGAGAAGTTGGGGTGGGTCTCTGGCATCCAGCCAGGCTCAAACCATGACAGATGCTCAGCACCTTGCTGAGTGCCTTTGCAGATTCGTTTTCTATCATGTTCTGGAATTTTTTTATATTTAGGCACATAACCTTTTTCTTAAATTGGAGTGGTATATTTCTGGATCAGTTGGGTAAATCAATGTACTCCATGTACATAATATTTAGATCTTGATATAGTCTCTAAGTGAGTAAAAGTAGAACTTCCGTGGAACTCAACTAAAACCAGCCCTAGTGCCTCAGTGGAGAATAAAGTTCAACCCGAGAAGTGTTATTTTTTATTTCGGTTAATTCATGCTCTCAGTTTGTCATGCAAAACATTTATTTCTAAGGAAGACTGTCAAAAAAGCCCCAAAACACAACACTTTTTTTAATGAGTACCCACGTAAAGTACTAACTGCAGTTAGTAACCCTAACAATGAACAATTACTATCTTTCAGTTTCCTGAAAGAAGAAAGGAGTTGTCTGCTCCCTTTATTCATATTGGAAGGACAAATTGTAGACTAAATAAATGTGAAGTCAGGGATTTGTTCTGTCTTGCCTACTGAATTATTCTTCTGGTGAAAACTTGTAAGGTAGAACTATGATAGAACTTAAAATTTTTTTGTGTGAGTAAGAATTGACTTTCCAGGTTTTACTTTCTCACACAGTGCAGTACAGGAAGCATAAATTGTCGTATTTTTCCAGTTTTCCATTTGCTTGACATTATACCTTAGGAAAAAATGCACACTGTTGGCCACTGGCCAAGTTCTACATGAGCTTGCCACAAGTAGTTCTAGCACTGTAGAGGGACGTATTGCTATCAAAAAACCAAAACCAAACAACAAACAAAAAACACAAAAAGCAAGCAAGCAACCAAAAAAACCCCATGTCATATGAGCCTAGAGAGAGACATCCGGTGGCATATATTTTCCAATATGTTAGAATGTTGGAAGTGCCAGCTACACTGATACTGACAGTATTGTGTTATAAAAACAACGACAGTGGGACTGAGTGTACCCTCAAGTTTACAGACAACCCGACCAGGTGTTTTGTTGCCAACTAGGCTGGGTTCATAGCACGCAGGTGGTCACTCAATCTGTCTAACAGGAGGCTACTGAGGAGCACCACATGATCTGAGCTTCTCCAGCTGAGGGGGCAGGGTCACCAGAGGAGACTCAGAGGTGACCTCATTGCTGTTTACAGCTACCTGAAGGGAGGTTGCAGTCAGGTGGATGTAAATGTCTTCTCTCAGGCAGCCAACACCAGAACAGGAACTGGATTTCCATAGGCAGATTTTGGTTTATTCAAGGAACTGATTAGGAAAGTTCCTTGGGATGCAGTCCTTAATGACAAGGAGGCCCAGGGAAGCTGGCAGTACTTCAGGAATGAGATATTCAAGGAGCAGGCTGTCCTGGTGCGTCGGAAGGCGAGTCGGAAGGGTAGATGGCCACCCTGGGTGAGTAAGGAGATTTCAAATGAACTAAGAGTAAAAAAGAGTATGTACCACCTTTAGAAGGAGGGGAAGGTAACAAGGACTTCATTTAGGGATGCTTTTAAGTCATGAAGAAAAAAATTAGAGATGCAAAAACTCAGTTTGAGCTTCAATTGACTACTAATATACAGGATAATAAAAAAGGCTTTTACAGGTACATTTATGGCAAAAAAAGGGACAAGGGCAATCTCCAATCTCTACTGGATAAAGAGGGTAACATAATCACTGGAATTAGGAAAAGGCAGAGATACTTAATGATTTTTTTGCCACTGTCTTTAATAGTAAAAACAAGTGCTTACATAATGGAAGGTCTCTTGAAAAATCTCTTGATGTGGTCAACACAGATAAGGAACAGTGTAACCCCTCTTTAATCCAGGAGGAAGATGTAAGGAACCTATTAGTACATCTAGACCCTCATAAGTCTATGGGACCTGATGGGTTACATCCTAGAGTGTTGAGAGAGCTGGCAGATGAACTCGCTAAATCTCTCTCAATCATCTATCAGAGGTCTTGGCTTACTGAGGAGGTCCCAAAAGATTGGAAGGTGGCCAATGTGACACCTATCCATAAGAAGGGTAGGAGGGAGGATCCAGGAAATTATAGACCTGTCAGCCTGACCTCGGTGCTAGGCAAAATTATGGAGCAAATCATCTTAAGGNCAGACTGGATAGATGGGCTGAATCCAATGGCATGGGATTCAACCAGTCTAAGTGGAGGGTCTTGCACATCGGTTACAATACCTCCATGCAGAACTATAGGCTGGTGGAGGAGTGTCTGCAGGATGATCAGGTAGAAAGGGATCTGGGAGTGTTGGCAGACAGGAAAGCAAATGGCATCCTGGCTTGCATGAGGAATAGTGTTGTCAGTAGGACTAGGGAAGTTATTCTCCCCCTGTACTCAGCACTGGTTAGGCCACCTCTTGAGTACTGTGTTCAGTTCTGGACCCTTCAGCTTAAGAGGGATGTTGAGATCCTGGAGCGTGTCCAGAGAAGGATGACGAGGATAGTGAAGGGGCGAAGCCCTATGGGGAACGACTGCTACCTAACCTAACCTGTTGTCATCCTGCTACCAACACACCATCCTACCAATAACACACTATTCTATTACCTAGGTCACGCTGCTAAGTCCACATCCATCCTTTTCTTAAACACCTCTAGGGACAGTGACTCCACCACCTCCTTGGGCAGCCCATTTCACTGAAAGATCACCCTCTCTGTGAAAAAGTTCCGCCTAATGTCAAGTCTAATTCTCCTCTGACGCAGTTTAAGACTGTGTCCTCTTGTTCTATCACATGTACTCAAAGAGAAGAGACCGACCACCACCCTAAACTTTTAGGTAGTTGTAAGGTCTCCCCTCAGCCTCCTCTTCTCCAGACTGAACAACCCCAGCTCTCTCAGTTGCTCCTCATAGGGCTTATGTTCCAGCCCTTTTACCATCCTTGTCGCCCTTCTCTGGACACGCTCAAGGATCATAACATCTTTCTTAAACTGAGGAGCCCAGAACTGAACACAGTACTCACGATGTGGTCTAACCAGTGCCGAGTACAGGGGGAGAATAACTTCCCTAGTCCTACTGACAACACTATTCCTGATGAAAGCCAGGATGCCATTTGCTTTCCTGGCTGCCTGGGCACAGACTTGAAGGAGTGAGTCCAGAGAAGTGCCAGTAACATGAGTGGAGGAATGGAAGATGTCTCCTACAAGGAAAGACTAAAAGAATTGGAATTTTTGAGCCAGAAGAAGAGAACATTCTCTGTGACACTGTTGCAGCATTTCAGTACTTCAAGGGAACCTACAAGAAATCCGGAGAAGAATTGTCTACGGCAAGGGAGAATGACGTCAAACGTAAATAAAGTAGGTTTAGATTAGATATTACAGTGAATCCCCAGTGCATTGCGACCTCTGCATTAGGACCCCACCCATTTGTGAAGAGAATTTATCGCAGTTTTGAGTCAAGGATTTGCAAGTTTATATGGCTGACACATGCTGTACAAGTCATACCAATTGTTTATCTCTGGACTTTTTCCAATTACTCCATAAATTTACTGAGATGCAATCTTACTGCATACAGGATTCAAGACATCAATGCATGATGCATTTCAATGACAGTACGACAATGTCTCCCATTCTCCTCTTTTCCTTATTGTTTCTTGCATTCAATTCCTTTATTTTCACTGCTCCTGAGCTTTGAGACAAAGGAAAACCACTCCGAAGAAAGCATAGCATTTTTTTTTATATGTGAAACCCACTTTTTTTTTTCTTATGAATCACTGTTTTTCTATACCACTTTTTACCTGCCACTTTATAATATAATAATTCAGTGTATTTTTTTCCTCCCTGAAACTGTGCACAGTTGACAACTGTCCTCACTATCCACGATAACCTTGTATTGTGGAATTTTCTTCTTCGCCCTCTCAGACCAGTCATGAATGTATTAAATAAAGCAAGTACTAGTACAGATCCTGAAGTATTCTCCGCTGAGAACTGCTTATTCTTTTTACTGTTTGGGTTTTTTTTGACTTTGAATTCATCCTTGCAGAACCTTCCCTACTGTCTAGAGGTATTATCTAGGTAAGAGGAATCTAGAATGCCTTAAAAATAGACAAGTAGATTTTTCTTTCACATCTACTACTTCAAAATCAAGGTATCTGAATGTTCTGTTTTCCTGTGTTGAGACCTAGAAAGTAAAAGTATTTTTCTCTATGATCATGACTGTCACCAATGAAAAGCGTATAGAGCAAAATAAATGTAGATTTAGTTACTCCTAAAATAACATCTTTTATTTCTGAGATATTCAGACGTTTAAAAAGCATATGGAAGTACAATCTGTACATATTTTTTTCATTGTTTGCCTTTTACAATTTTACTTAGGACTCCAGCCAAGAAATAACAAGTGGAGCTCATTTGTCCTTAGTCATTATATATCATAAGATATGTCAGAATGCTGACCAAATGATATGTGTTCTACTTAATGTATTATATTATGTGCTTAAAAGTAAAAAGATTTATTGACAGAATTATTTCGGCAGCATCTGAATTCGAGTTCCTTCTTGTTCATTTATTCATTCTATGCATTCATTTGTGCATTATTAATATTTGCAACTAAAAAGTCCTCGTTTTACACTGTCCTCTATCCAGTGTGTAATGGACTGAATCCAGCATGTGAAAATCATAACTAATATTATCTTTCTTAGTAATTGAATCCCTGTGATTATATGGTGCTTTCTTCAAAGATGACTGGAAAAATATATTCTAAACATTGCTAACAAAACAAGTTCATTATTATTGGCCAGATTTAAAAAGGGACAACTTATTTGTGAAAGCAATTTGCAGTACTCTGAAGGCCATTATCTGTATTCCACTGGTGATATACTTTTGCTTATTATGCATATGTATGCTTTAATAAGAGCTGTGTTTTAAAATCAGCTCCTCCTTAGACCTAATCTAGGAATAAAGCTGTAATACCAAGTTTATGATATCTTAGTGCGTTGCTATGGAAGTGATATTAGCAATATTAGAAATCCAGCACTGTGGGATATATAGTAGTAGAATGTGAAAGACAGCCTGGATGTGGTAGAAAAAGATTTAATTTCAGCAGAAGTATATTTGATTGTTTGGAAAGCCATGAGAGAATGAAAGGACAGTATGTGAGAGTAAAGTAATTATTTTTAGACATTACTGTTCATCTTTATGAGGATGTCTAAAATTTAAGAACATGAAGTTCTTAATTGTGAAAATATGTCTTCAAAATAAATCTAAAAGTTAAAATCACTGCATGTGAATTAATATTCTTAATAATAAAAAGAAATAAAGTTTTAAAATTGTTTTCTGTTGTGATCGTGGGCTTCTTTTCATGTTTTCTTACTTTTTAAAATTTCTTTCTTTTTTTGTTTTTTTAAGTTTGAATCTGCAATGGGAAACAAACCAAGCAGATGATAGCAACATAGTTCTGTTCCTTTTGGACTGTGATTATTTCCAGTGACTGTTAAGGATGGTTGAATGTTTTGAGCCCTTGTATAGAAAGACCGTTGAGACTGAGTGATTATTGAATAGCTTTATAATATATACTTATGTACAATTTAAAATATAAAATGATCAGTGGAAATTTGTTACAATGTGCTTAGATGCATAGAAAGATAGAAGACTAAAGACTGGATCAATAAAGTCATTACTAGATGGAAAATGCTATGAAAACATATCGGTGATGTACAATTAAAGTAAAGAACAAAAATGGTATACAATCACTGTTTCCAGCTTTTGACAGAAAACATGAGCCTTTAGGCATAAATGACTGTGAATGGCAAAAATGCAGCTGCTGCTTTCATTTGAATAGCCTAAGGAAGACAGGAGAGCAATCAAAACATGCCCCAGCTATAAGCAATCATTTCAGAGCTTTAGTTGCCTGAAAAAGCAATAGCAAGTTAGACTCTGAAGAGTACTAAACAGTATCCTGTAGTGTGGCACTGCCAACCACTTTAGAGGAGATGCACTGAATAAAGGAATATTCATGAGAAGAGGAACATTCCATAGAGGTTTAAGCAGCTGCAGAATCCCCGATCTCTGTGTCAAGTATCACATATGTTCCAGTTTCTGCAGCTGCCCTTCAGCCTCTCTTCAGCTGCTGCTACACTCGTCTTTGCCTCCTTCTTTCTGATCCTAACAAGGACTGTCTGCTACTAAATGTAGTGATGTAGTGCTACTAAAACCTGTGCTCAGGTACCCTGTTTTACACTTATTGCCCCATTATTTCTTTTTTTATTTTATTTTGCTAGGAACTTTAAAACTGATAGCTACCAGTTGCCCCAAGAATGTGTTGGAGCTGCACACAGCAACTCTTGCAAATAAATTGTGCCTGTGAGTATAATCTAAGTACTATATTTTTTTCAGGAGGAAAGTAATTCCAGATGAGGTGCAAACCAGAGGTATCATATCCTCACAGCGTAGTGCAGTGTCAAGTTTTTTAAGAGACCTGGACCCAATAATATCACAAGTCTAGAAACAATAGGACTGTATTAGGAACATGCTATCCCAGCTAAAAGCCCATTTTTATTTTCCTTCTGATTTTGAGGCAGACTTGATCAGCGAGAGTTTAAAGGTCTGTATGATGCTGCCTGGTGTAGTTTGCAGACATAGCTGTAGTTACCTTTAATCTTTATGACATCAAATACAGCATTTTGAGGAAAAGCAGAACTGGTAAAACAAAGAAAAATATAAAAGTATATTTATATGTATTATCAAAGAAGCATATTTTGTAGACCTAGGTTCTGATTTTTCTGGTTTTGCATAGCTCCATTTCTCTTCCTTCACCATTCTCCTTTTTATTGCATTCCATAACTGCCAGAAACAAATGAAATCCAGAAATCTGTAGAGAAAAACAAGTTAAGCACCCCCAGCTGTTTGCAACAGCATAAGCTGCTGCTTCATTAGTTCCAATATGTATGTGCATAGGCCTCAAGCACAGCCTTCCTTCAGCAACTGCCAAGATACAGAATTCTTGCTTATAATAAATCATTGTAAGCCAATCAGAGCTCTGGGTACCCTGGTGTTCTGACACATGCTGCATTTGTGAGAACAGCATTTCCAAATATTAAAAAATATGGGCAAACTAAATTTTGTTATTCTCTTTGCTGACCTTACTTCTGGCTTTTATCAATTTAACATTCTTCTTAAAAAAAATCATTACAACATAAAGAAAATTAATTTAAGTTGTTCACAGAACAGTCATACCGTTGTATAGCTTTGCTTACACACACAAAAAAACCCCCCAAGAACTGTATTAACTTAAGAAAGTTTAAACTATGCCTGTGTCACCATTCATGTTGCTGCTGCCTGCAAATGTGTTCTCCATGCGGGTGAGACAGAAAATAGCACTGTGTAGCAGAAATTGCTAAACTGAGACCACAGATATCATGAGTATTTGCATTGCCCAATGAGAATAAATAAATAAAAGGTACAGTCATATGACACCTGTGATTTCTATTATCTCTTAATAAAAATAATAAAAATCAAAACTGTCAAATGAATTAAAATCAATTATAGAAATACCTTTAGAATTGGAATGTATTCAAAAAAGTGTATATGCTTTCAGATGAAGTACATTCCTGCTTATATATAATTTTTTGAGTGGTGTATTTTGGACTATAATTGTAACATGCTAAAGGAAAGTTATCAAAATTGGAACTATAGTATAACAGCAGTAGGATCAGGAAATAGGAATTATTTCATTTATTTGGTAGTTCACTGATTTGTAGACAGAGCCAGAGCAGGTATCCAGTGATTAACCAAATGCTTGAGAATGATCAGTATGAAAAAGAAAACAAGCTTTAAAGAACAGGGAAATTATCTACATCACTTTCATGGTGCTAAAATTCCAGAAAAGTTATTGTAGAGAAGATAACTTATGGATGCTTAGCAAGAATCTAAGTGAAAGATTTCTAGGCTTTTACCTAACCTGCACTTAATCTAAACTAGTTTACATTGTGGAAAAGTCATGGAATAAGACTGGATATGAAATGTAGTGAAATAAATCGCCAATGGATGCAGTCGTCAAAGCAACCACACTGTGGAATGGCTCTGATGAGAATCTGATGAGAAGTTTAATTTAACTTCTCTGATGAGAAGTTTAATTTAACCCTTGTGTTATGTTGGGTTTTTTTTTTCCCCATAATTCCTTTATAGTCACTGGTTTATTTTTCATACTGAACAGTGTTTGCAAACAATAATCCAAGGGAGAAAAAAATTCTCGGCAATATTAACTCAAAAGCATTGTAGCTAGAAGTTAATGCCAGGGACTGTGGATCTGGAGAATGAAGTAAAATTTGTCTCCTCTCAATGTATCATGAGCTTTACTGCAGTTTGGGATTTATCTTTTATTCAGGGGCAGCTCTACAGCTGACTACGTAAAACCTTGATTTGTCTTCTGCGAATTCATTAAATTCCCTATCTGTGAAGTAGATGTCATTTTTCTGCTTAAAATGGATGCCATGATAATTAATTGGTATTTTTTGCTTGTAAAGAACATGAGGTTCTTCTATCAAAAAACCCTCTAAATAGCCAAAATTGTTAAAATCTTTGTGAGTATTACAAAGGAGAAGGCACAGGTTTAGTTAAATGCTTAGTTAAATTTTGGATATGCAGTAAATGACAAGTCATGCCTTGCCAGAATTATTTTGATAGTTTAAAAAATTCTTGAGGAATGTAGTGAAAATACAGGGAATTGTCTTCTGTGCTTGTGTGTGAAAGCTTTCTTTACCTTAATGAGGTTTTATTTGGATTGTATAAGGAGACTGGAGAGGAGTATATACGTATGTTTCTTGAGGATTGTTGAATACTGGTACAACCTAGTGTCTCATAATATAATTGTAATTGTTGTTATTATTTCTATTGTTGCTATTATTATTATTATTATTAATAATAATAATAATTCAGTTCTGATGATTTTCATTATACAGTTTTGATTGTAGTTCAATAAATGAAAGAATATTTCATTTACATTTTTAATTTTGTAGCTGCGACCTCAGTTTCTATACACATGCAATTGAGTATAAACCTTTGATTTAAACTATCTAATAATTGCTCAGAACATTCATTTTGTTGATTGTTTGCAGAATGTTTACACCAAAACTTTTTTAAAAATAAATTTGAAAATGTTAAGTTTATTCTACTGTATCCTACATAAACAGGCACTAAATTTAAGCTAGAGCATAATTGCATGAAAATGTAGGTGTCTATTTTGCATATAATTTTAATAGTTTAAAGGAAAGTTAGTCTGCAATTGAATTTTCTCAAGTGAATTAGATTTCATGACCATGGTGCTTTGAAAATACTCTATTTTCTTTTCCATGTGTTCTGTAATACATTTAGCTTATAAAACAAAAATGTTTTATAATACAGAATCCTATTTGTATTTTAGTCTTACTATTGACCAGAAAAGTACAACCCCAAGATACTGATCAATGTTGACCTTTGTGCCATGACTGCAGAGGACAGCTTCCTCATTCATCTTGTTTTGTACTCTCTTCTTCTAGCGACACTTATAAACACAGTCACAAAAGTCTATCCATTTTTCCATTATCCTGGTATTGAGAGGTACATTAAATGATACCCAAAGTGTTGGGGTGCAGTATAACCCCCTTGTAATCCAAGAGGAGGTAGTCAGAGCTGAGTGGCTTGGATCCTCATACGTCCATGGGACCAGAAGGATCCACCTGAGGGTGATGAAAGAATTAGTGGACGAACTCGCCAAGACACTCTCCATAATTTACCAAAAGTCCTGGCTTACTGGTGTTGTACCACAAGACTGGAAATTGGCTAATGTGACACCCATCCACAAGAAGGGCAGGAAAGATGATCCGAGTAATTACAGACCAGTCAGCCTTACCTCAGTCCCATGCAAGTCATGGAAAGGATACTATTGTGTGCTATTATGCAGCAACTACAAAATGACCAGTTTCCCACAATAAGCTTCAGGAGAAACTCATCGAGTATGGACTGGATAGAAACATTTCATGCTGAGTTAGGAATTGGTTGGATGGACGAGCTCAGAGAGTGTTGGTGAATGGTGCCACATCCAGTTGGCACTCAGTCACTAGCGGAGTCCCTCAGGGGTCAGTGTTAGGCCTNATGGGTGTGGACTTCTTCTTTCAGGCTGATGACACCAGAACGAGAGGGCATGGCCTTAAGCAATGCCAGGGGAGGTTTAGACTGAATGCTAGGAAGAGTTTTTTCACAGAGAGAGTGATCTCTCCTTGGAATGGACTGCCCAGGGAGGTGGTGGAGTTGCCGTTCCTGGAGGTGTTTAAGAGAAGACTGGATGAGGAGTTTAGTGACATTGTCTGGCTGGGGGGTGTTGGGCACACGGACAATGAATGCTTGTCTTCCTGCTGGGAAGGACTTTTCCAGGGCTAAAACTGTATGTGCAAATATGTGATGTATCTGTACAAATATTATAGCCTTTCTTTTCCAACTCTCCTTTGTTCCTACATTGCAGCAGGTTTTATGAACTGTTCTTTGGCAGTGGCTGTTGTGTTCTGGAACCCAAAGCCAAATATTGGGAAAATTATACATATGATTTTTTTTTATTATTTGAGATTTTGTTTCCCATCCTCCTTTTTTAAGTGTCCTATGTTTTTATGAAAGTCACTAATGAACAGGATTAAATGCTCTAACGAAGGAACATCAAGATCAGCATCACCATAAGGGTAATATTTTTATATCAGTTTAAATTACTTTGATTCTCTACTGAAAATATAAAGTCTGTTTGAAGACGTTTCTCCCTTTTTACCTCTACCAATAGGATCTGTTAGTAGGCTTGAGCTATGGCTCATGAATTGTTTGCCCATCAGCTCAGGCTGGATTTACAATAAAACTATCTAATTGTCAGTGGATGGACTTATTTTCACTTGTATTTCATTTTTAATGGTTAGTTTGTCGAAGTTTTTTACTAGTTGACTTGTAGTTTCTTCTCTGCTATCTAATTTACTCCTATGTAATATGCAATTATTGTGTTAAAGGTAAGCCTTAACTGAGGTTTGAAGCTGATTGATATTTTCTATTTATAGCAATCTCTCTAAGTGAGCTGTCAAGTACTACACTATTACCATGGACTCAGAATGATATAATAGTTAAATGTAGAGTATGACCACCTCAGTCAGTATTTCGTATTTTTCTATACGACTTTGAAACTTGTAAGTTTTTCAAATTGAGCAGACATTGTTTTATTATGAAGAAACGTCTTTATATCAATCTAGAGGAAAATATGAAACCATTTATGTT
>WEKX01029343.1:0-28979 GCA_013390025.1 Pitta sordida
GGAGCTTAGTGACAGGATCTAGCTGTGAGGTATAAGGCTGGATGATCCTGTGGGTCCCTTCCGGCTCGGAGTGGCCTGTTAGACTGTGAGGGAACTAGGTTTGTGTTTACCGTTCTGGGATGTGCCTTCGGTCTCTGTACGGATGTTAGATGGTGAGTTGGACTAGATGATCCTTGTGGGCCCCTTCCAACTTGCTACTGATAAACAGAGTAAACTGTTCATTGCCGGTCTGAGGATTAAGGATGAGTGAAAACTAAAATCTGCCAGCAAGGTGTTTCCTTTGGGAAATAATTTTAAGCTCATTCTAATCTAAGGACAGAGAAAATCAAAACAGTGTAGAACAGAGTAAATGATTTACTATGGAGTATTCACTAAGTCTGAGAACATGTTTCATGGAACTGAGGGATGGGACTGCTTTCAGTGAAGCCAGAGAACGGAAATGCTGGAATTCAGAGGCCGTAAAATAATGGAGATCTAAAGCTGTTTTACAGGAATTGACTGGATTTGTCTATCACCGGTAGAAGCTGTATAGTCTAAATCCCTTTTCCTTTTGTCTGATTCCCACATGAGGATACATTTTAGTTATTGCTAATCTTAATAGTTCCTGTTCTTTTTCACATGTGTAAGTCCTTTCAAAATATATAACTGTGTAATATGTGTTTTGCTTGGCAACAATTAAATATTTTGCATATCAGCTACTGTGACAATGCTCTTTCCTTTCTGTATCTTTAGTTACCATATAATGGAAAATTGCTCTAGGTAGAAGAGTATAAAAAATTTGTGTATTGGCAGTGGAGTGGAGAAGGCTGCCATCACAGTGTGTTGGTTTCTTCAGTCAGACACAGCACATGTCCAAGTATTCTGTCAGGATCCACAATACTTTAGTATTACTGCATTGACTAGCCATCAGATTGTGAACGTTGCTTAGGTTTCCTTACTTTGTTTCCAGACCTGTTTTCTTCTATCAGTGAATGTAATTGGGCAAAGGATGGACTTTTATGCCATGATTCATGCCTTCTGGCTTATCGCTGTATTGTACCGACGCAGAAGAAAAGCTATTGCAGAGATCTGGCCAAAATACTGCTGTTTTCTGTCATGCATCATTACATTCCAGTACTTCCTTTGCATTGGCATCCCACCTGCTCCTTGTAAAGGTAAGGACACTTACTCTTTATGGAAAATTACTGCTGCTTGTTTTTACAGAAAAGGGCTAGAATACTGGTAAGTATTCAGAAGAAAATAATTAATTGTTTTAAAGCACTGATTGCATTTTTATGTGCTTCTGTCGTACAGACTATCCATGGAGAAGTGGTAATGCCAACTTCAACTCAAACATCATAAAGTGGTTATACTTTCCAGACTTCATTGTGAGACCAAACCCTGTCTTCCTTGTGTGTAAGTATTTTAGCACATAGTTGTAAAATATTTATGTCCTTTGCTTGAAACATCTGTACAGTGTAATTTGAAGCTGGCCTTTTACTTAATCTTCAGTAGCAAGATGATGTGTTCTCTGGGAGATTGTACACTAAGTATGAAAAATTCAAAGAATTAGTGTTTTCCACATCTGTTTTTCTTGTATCCCATTTTTAATAATGAGATATCAAAAAGGATGTAGTACAGTCAGTCCTCTTCCACTTCGCACCTACCATATCGCAGCTTCACATCTTAGCGGCATGATTTTTCAGCGATTAAGGAGGCCCCTTTTTGCAACTGTGCCTGCACAGCCTGGCACGCATGAATATTCAATTAGGCTGCCATGAATATTCAAATCAACCCACTCCCTTCCACTGCAAGCGAGAGGGCTACAGTGGGTCCCCCCTGTGGCATGTCCACGCCGCACCAGCCCTGCCTATCCCGCTCTTCTGGGAGCACAGCAGCTGCAGCAGGTCCACTCCGAGCAGCANCTAGCCATCAGATTGTGAACGTTGCTTAGGTTTCCTTACTTTGTTTCCAGACCTGTTTTCTTCTATCAGTGAATGTAATTGGGCAAAGGATGGACTTTTATGCCATGATTCATGCCTTCTGGCTTATCGCTGTATTGTACCGACGCAGAAGAAAAGCTATTGCAGAGATCTGGCCAAAATACTGCTGTTTTCTGTCATGCATCATTACATTCCAGTACTTCCTTTGCATTGGCATCCCACCTGCTCCTTGTAAAGGTAAGGACACTTACTCTTTATGGAAAATTACTGCTGCTTGTTTTTACAGAAAAGGGCTAGAATACTGGTAAGTATTCAGAAGAAAATAATTAATTGTTTTAAAGCACTGATTGCATTTTTATGTGCTTCTGTCGTACAGACTATCCATGGAGAAGTGGTAATGCCAACTTCAACTCAAACATCATAAAGTGGTTATACTTTCCAGACTTCATTGTGAGACCAAACCCTGTCTTCCTTGTGTGTAAGTATTTTAGCACATAGTTGTAAAATATTTATGTCCTTTGCTTGAAACATCTGTACAGTGTAATTTGAAGCTGGCCTTTTACTTAATCTTCAGTAGCAAGATGATGTGTTCTCTGGGAGATTGTACACTAAGTATGAAAAATTCAAAGAATTAGTGTTTTCCACATCTGTTTTTCTTGTATCCCATTTTTAATAATGAGATATCAAAAAGGATGTAGTACAGTCAGTCCTCTTCCACTTCGCACCTGCCATATCGCAGCTTCACATCTTAGCGGCATGATTTTTCAGCGATTAAGGAGGCCCCTTTTTGCAACTGTGCCTGCACAGCCTGGCACGCATGAATATTCAATTAGGCTGCCATGAATATTCAAATCAACCCACTCCCTTCCACTGCAAGCGAGAGGGCTACAGTGGGTCCCCCCTGTGGCATGTCCACGCCGCACCAGCCCTGCCTATCCCGCTCTTCTGGGAGCACAGCAGCTGCAGCAGGTCCACTCCGAGCAGCACCCGGGCCCCCCTCATCCCACTTCCCTGAGAGCACAGTGGCTGTAGTGGGTCCGCTCTGAACAGCACCCACCCCACTCTTCTTGGAGCAAAGCAGCTCCGTGCAGTTATGAAAGATTTACACACTCTTAGGTTAGACGTGGTGTCCGAGACTTTTGCAAATGACTCTCCAAGACATCCTTGTCTACCCCAAGTATGGAGAGACCACATCTACCCACGCAGAAAGACATTGGGACAGTGGCGTGGGCAGTTCCCCCGCACCAGTGTCTCCAGCTGAGTGGAAGAGGGGGTTTTCCCAGCATTGAGTGGCCGTGGGTGCTGGGAAGCACCAACACAAACACAACCACACAGCAGGACAGTGCCAAAACAGCGCCGGAGCACCAGGGGCCGTGTAAGGGTGCAGGTCAAATTTGCATATTAATGAGCTTCTAATCAATGTGGCAGGCGGGCTTTGCGTACAGGGGGAAAGCCCGGTGGTACCGTGGTATAGGACACCTGAATGTATTTCCCCTTTTCTCATTTATTTCTCAATAAAAATCATAGACAATGACAGATAAAAACACTAAATACATTAATAAATTTCAAATCAGTGTTATATGCATTGAAAACAGCATTGAAACAGTTATATGCATTGAAAACAGTCTTGGAGGTTCAGTGTGAGAAAATAGTTGGGTAATTATGTTATAATATATAATGACCACTCCTTATACCTGTGTTAATGACTTAATTTTTCCTTGCAATCACTGCTTTTTCCTAGATGATTTCATGTTGCTGCTTTGTGCATCCTTGCAAAGGCAGACATTTGAAGATGAAAATAAAGCTGCAGTACGAATCATGGCTGGAGACAATGTGGAAATTTGCATGAATCTTGATGCAGCATCTTTTAGCCAGCATAATCCTGTTCCTGACTTCATTCACTGCCGGTAAAAACTGAAACTTAACACTTGGAAAGTGCAGTGCTTCCTTTTTGTGAAGTTCTCTAGTATAAAAGTGATTGTCACAGCTTCTGTTCCCATCTAACTTATTTTTACTGCTGTATGAGACAGCAGATTGTTAATTTCTGAGCAATCAGACTTTGGTTTAGAACAGTGCAGATGCAAACAAGTCTTCCTAGAACTAATGATTGTTTTAAGTGTTCCCTAGAGGGATGTTCAGTGATAAATTTTCCTGAAAGCTTGTATTCATAGAATCATATACTTGTTTATGTTAGAAAAGACATTTAAGATCAAGTCCCACCACTGTCTTAGACAACGAAAACATTGTGAAATATTCACCTTTAGGTCACAAGTTCTTGCATGCTATCTGCAAATGTAGATTTAGAAAGTCTGAAAAAAAAATGTGATTTCAGCTGTTTAGATGAATCTAAGCCTTCCATTTTTCCCACTTCCGAAAGAATCTTGATATCCAAATTTGGATTTACCTCCATGAGTGCCCTGTGGGGCAGTTTTTATGGTGGACTTCAGTGCTTTGTTGGCTTCCCCCCAAACACAGACATGATAGCAAGAATCCATTGTAATCTGCAGCTTCCCGTGTATGTGTTTACAGTAATACCTCGTTCATTCACGCCTTCTGATTCGCAGCTTCGCTGATTCACGTACTTTCCCAATTGATGCATGTGCAGTACTTGCATATTCGTGCTTCTGGTTTTCAGATACTTGTGGGGTTTGCTGCAATTCATGGTTGCGTATTTGTGCCTTTTGCTGTGATTCGCGATCACATATTCACGGGTTTTGCCATGATTCGTGGTCGCATATTTGAGGGGGTTTTTGCCGCTAACCTATTCACAGATTGGGTGATTCACAGGACCCGCAGGAGACCATAATCCACAAATACGGAGGTAAAACTATAATCCCCAAAAGTCGTCAATCATGTCCTGCTATCTTGTTGTCTAAGCACATTCAAAATAATACTCTAATATGAGAGACCATCCTTTGTGCTATTTCATCTATGCATAAGAAACTTAAAAGTGTTTTGGAAGGACAGCTGACATGTCTTCCTGTTTCTGAGTGTTGCATATAAAGTTGTTTAAAAGGATGAATAATAAATAAAGGGGCAAACCCTGAGGCAGTCTGTTCTGAAGGGTCTCCAAGCAGTGGAACTGCTCCTGTGTGATCATTTCAGCAAACACAGATTTGCTCAGCTCTTCTAAATTGTGCTGGGTATGCTCTTAATTGCAGTTGTTTCTGAGAGTTTGTGCAGTATTAGAAGAATAAATGGGAAGAGTTAGAGTTCTTTGTCAGAATTGGCATGTGAATGCATGTTACCAACAGATACCTGAATGTGAAAGGAATAGAAAAATGTCTCAAAGTAATGTCCAGAAAAACCTCTCTTTTGCTGGTTTTGGTTGGGTTGGTCTTTTTTTTACCAGAGAAGTGCTATCACTGGAAGCCTTTCTCGAGATCTTTAAGCTGATCCTGCTATTTCTATTATAGTTCGTGGCCAAATCTATCTTGAAATAGCTTTGAAGAGAAGACTATTGAACATTTAGTTTACCCGTTTGTCCAGATATTTTTAGTCACTACTGGGCAAAAGTTGAGCAGTTCTCTCCCTTGAGAATTTTCAGTCTAAGCAGTGGACCCCGTGCTCTAGATTCAGTAACATAAGCAGAAGGAGAGAGGTATTAATTTCTTTAAAATTATCCATCAAGAAGGAATGCTTTCTAAAGGACGTCTGACAAATGGGTCTTGGGTTAGAGGAAATGTAGCAGAGATTGAGGCTTTTTCCTGACACTGAAAGTGGTGTCCATCTTAGCAAAAGCTGATGCAGCAGTTGCATCAGGCACACTGATGTGTTTGGTCACTGGTAAAAACTATCACTGGCTGCTGGCATAAAGAAAAGATTGAATTTTCCTCCCTTAGACCAGAAAGAAATCACTGTGAAACAAAACCTCATTAATGATGTGAATGTGTTTAAAAAGCTATCTTCAGAAGCAAAAAGAGGTAGTAAAATCATTGCTTTTTGAACAGCCTCTTTTGGCACCTTTTCAATGTTCTCTGGAATCTGATAGGTAATTCTGGTTGTCTGTAGAAGATATTCCCAAATGGACAAACATGAAAACTTGGAAGCACAGAGGATATTCTTTGAAGATTTTGGATGAGAATCAGAGTCAGGTTAATAGTGAAAAGCAATGTTGTAGCTGAACTGGCCTGCTGTCCCTCTACAATCCTTTGGGTTAAGTTCTGTATTGTGGTTCATGTGGGTGTTATACGCCAGCTTAAAGTCATTGGCGGCACCACATCCATTCAGACATGCTGCTGTGCACATGCTGACCAAGGAGAACTGTATAGAGGTGATTAACAATATGCAACCATTTAATTTGGAGTTTATAATGTATGTTATGCAATGTTATGTAATATTGCTGGTGGAGAGTACAAAAACCAGGAAATCAAAGAATCCTTCAGTGGTGGTGAGCTGAACAAATAAACCATGGTCACTTCATACTTTTTCCAACTAAATGCAGAAATCTGTCTGATCATTTCATGTGATAGTTTCATATTGTGTGAATAAGAAGTAGAATTGAAAGAACAAGGCAGAGAAAGAAATAGAACAGGAATGTTTTTATTTGAAAAATCAACCATGAATTAATAGAAAACCCACTAATTAACCCGTTCAGGAGCAAAAGAAATTATATCCTTTCTTGTAGATGCTTGGAGAGGTAATCATAGAATCATAGATTGGTTTGCATTGGAGTGGAAATGACCTTAAAGATCACCTAGTTTCAACCTCCCTACAGTGTGCAAGTACACCTTCTACTAGACCAAAGTGCTCAAAACTCCATTCAGCCTGGTCTTGACCAGTTCCAGGAATGGGGCATTCACCACTTCTCTGGGCAACTTGTTTCAGTGCCTCATTACCCACTAAGTAAAGAATTTCTCTCTAACATCTAATCTAAGTATCTTCTGGTTTAAAACCCTTCCCCTTGTCTTATCACTGCATGCCCATGTGAAAACTTGTTCTCCCTCCTTTTTGTTAGGACCCATTTAATTACTGGAAGACCACAATGAGATCTCACCAGAACCTTCTCTTTTCCAGGCTGAACTACACCGATTTTCAACCTTTTATCATAGAAAAGGTACTTCATCCCTCTGATCATCTTCATTTACCTCCTTTGGACTTGCTCTAACAGGTGTATGTTTGTCTTATGATGACTCCAGACCTGGATGCAGCACTCCAGGTGGGGTCTCATGTGGGCAGAGTAGAAGGGCAGAATCACTTCCCTCAACCTGTTTTGAAGCAGCCCAGGATCCAGTTGCCTTTCTGTGCTGCAGGCACACACTGTTGGCTCATGTGCAGCTTTTCATCCGTAAGAACCCCCAAAGCCTTCTCAGCAGGGCTGCTCTCAATGGTTTCCTTTTCCAGCTTTTACTCATATCTGGGACTGCCCTGACCCTCATGCAGCCCTTTGCACTTGGACTTGTCAAACTTCATGAGGTACTCCTGGACCCACTTATCAAATTTTTCCAGGACTCTCTGGATGGTATCTCTTCCTTTTGTTGTATCAACTGCGCCACTCAGCCTTGTGTCATCTACAAATTTGCTGAGGGTGCACTTGATCCCACTGTCTGTGTCATTGCTGAAGATATTAAAGAGCACCAGTCTCCAGACAGAGCCCTGAGGGACACGACTTCTCACCAGCCTCCACCTGTACATAGAACAATTGACCACAATTCTGTGACTGCATCCAGCCAGGCAGTTGCCTGTCCACTGAATAGTCCATCCTTCAAATCTAGGTCTCTTCATTTTAGAGAGATAAGGATACATCTTGAAGGCTTATAGAAGTCCAGGTAGATGACATCTGTAGATTTGTTGACCTTACTGAGCGTTACAGTCCCTCCACCATAGAAAGTCACCAGACTGGTCAAGCACGATTTTCCCTCGGTGAAGCTGTGATGGCTGTCTAGGCTGTCTTATGTGTATCTTAAAGTTGTTTATATGAAGGTCTGCTCCATGATCTTCTCAAGCACAAAGGTAAGGTTCACTAATCTGTAGTTCCTCAGCTCTTCCTTTCACTCCTTTTAAAGCTATAATTTCTCCTTTTTTTTGTTTGGTTGTAGTGTTACTTTCATGAATCAGTAATGAGAACATACTTGTAAAATGATGTCTCTTGGTATAAACAGACCTTCCTTCAGTGTGAACTGCATTATAGATCTTGTGTTCTTGAAGGTGTCTTACCTGTCATTGAGCCCTTAAATATCTCTTTCAATGCTTTCACTACAATGCAGACTTTCTCAGACTTGTTTTTGAGAGGTTGCACTGCACATATGCAATCCTAAATGCCTAATTTGCTTCAAAGAAGAACCAAAGAATGGCTGACTATCTTAAGGTGACTGAATCTTTTAATAGCAGTTATGAATCTTTAAAAAGAAGGACTCTCAAGCTCACGGTAATCCACTGAAAATCTACCTCAGTAGCCTCACTAGTATGTATCTGGTCTCCATTCAAGACAATTTGGAACTGAAAGAACTTTGTCTAAAAAACTTTCTTGTGCTTTTCTATAGGAGTTTTAGAGTGGTCTAAATATTTAGACCATGAACTTGGTCTTATTGGACCAAGTGAAATAAATAATGGCATCTCTCCAAAACTCAGTCATGAAGAGCCAAAGAAGTAAGTCAAGACAACCTGGTTATGAATAAATCACAAAGAAAAAAAAAAAAGAAATTGTGCTTGGTATTCCTGTATCACTTCCTTCAAGAAGATACAGGTTGGATAAAACTCTTTTTTATCACCATAAATAAAAAGCTTTTAACTGCAATATAGACAGTGAAAGAAAAAGAATGTATTTCCGAATATGTTAATTTTCTTCTCTCTGGATAAATACTCAAGTTCAAAAAGTATACAGTCTAAGTAAGAGATTTT
The DNA here is from genome assembly GCA_013390025.1 of Pitta sordida. Taxonomy (NCBI): domain Eukaryota; kingdom Metazoa; phylum Chordata; class Aves; order Passeriformes; family Pittidae; genus Pitta; species Pitta sordida. The sequence continues at coordinate 8,763 of WEKX01029343.1, forward strand.
CTGATCTTTCCACCCCCGGATTTCTCAGGGGATATGTGCTTGACCCCAAGAGAGTGTATATCCAAAGGACTTTGAAACAGAAATAAGAACAAAGAATAGAAGTAGGCGCTTTTAGAATGATACAGGATTTAAAGTAACTTCACTGAGGATAATCCTTTCCCACAGTCTCTAATGCTGGAAAACTTTCATTTCAGTTCCCAAGTTTTCAGACGTTCCCCTGGACATTGTCAGGGGGAAAAAAGCTTGGGATTGTAATACACTTTTTTCCACTTAAAAGTAGAAACGGTAATTGAGCTGTCCCCTTTAATACCTGCATCCTGGGAATCATCACCAGGTGAGTCAGGGAAAGCCTCTGAAAGGCAGTTGTAATGTCAGTTTTGGAATTGTCTTCTAATTTAGGTTAGTGAGATAGGATCTGCAAATGAACATTACAGGCTTCCTGTCATATCTGTTATTTAAAGCAGATAAACATTTTACTCCTAATAAAATGAGCCTCAATAAATAATACATGTTTGAATTTGGTAATTTTTAAAGTGACTTCACAGGTAAGAAAGTGATAGTAAAAGAAAATCAATACTTAGAGAGGGCTTAACAAAAATATTAGGAACTGAAACCTATGGGATCCACAAAATTAGATTTGAAGAAGTCAATTGAAATAAGGGAGTTAATTTTTAGAAGATTGGACGTTGCTATTGGCAAAGGGAACCTGCCTTGGAAAGCTGAAATAGAGCTTCAGGGAAAAGCTTTGAGGATGGAAGCTTGGTGAGAAATTAACAATGTTAGGATTAGAAGGGGAAAAGGACTCTGATGCAGAGTCATACAAGCTTCTAGACTGTAAGGAACAGGAGATGTGGAAGAGCAGACAGAAAGAAGAAATTTGGGAAGTAGGGTGTATCTTGCGGGATGCCTATATATAGGCATAATATGCCAGGAGGAAAGGGAGGGGGTAATGATGAGAAAGGGAGCCTTGGGATTATATGGAGGAAAAAAAAGTAGGGAAAGCAGTGAATCTACATAACAGCCCCTCCGGCAGGAAGAAGCATTGAGCTGTGTCCATAAGCACAACTGCACAATAGGCTCTGACAGTGTGTGAGCAGAAGTGTGTTCATTCCCTGAACTTCAAAGCACTGCCTGAGGACAAATTCCTTTCCTCAAAGTTGTTATCAGCTGCAGCATGAGCACCTCTCAGTGCCTGCAGGGAGAGGTCCAGACACTAGACCCGTCACTGCCAAGCACATAATGGAGCATGCTGGGAAGTACAACTACACCTACAGCAATCTTTTTGCGATTGACTGGATTGTATTACAGTTAAAAATTAGTTCTTGTGGAAATGAAATATTGAAACAATCATGATAAGACTAATCACACTTTGGAAAAGAGAAACTGATTATTTGATAGGGAGAGACATCTGACTTTACAATAGCTTTAATGGATGTATGGAATGAATTTTGTACTTTATCTTCCTTGGTTTTGAGTAAAGTAACATGCTAAGTTTTTCCAATATGTTATCCAGGGTATTAGTGTGTTCTGCTAATGACAGATTGGAAAATAAATGTGGGTGGGTTTTTTTTTTCATTAATCTTTCAGATTTCTTCTGTATGATTTCTGATTCAGAGTTTCTCATGCTACAAAATGCCATTGCCTGATGCTCTTAGTGTGATGGTATGGTGGCTGATCTTCCTCAGATGTGTATCTGTTTTCCTGGTCTTCAACTGCACACTCCCACCTTTGCTTTTGTCACACCAGCACTAAGTTGGTTCAGAGGCTGAATGGGTAGAAAAGTATCCCTTCTCTCTGCCCTATCTCAAAATAAATGGGCCTTTGTGAGTTTTACTTAAAACTGTTTTGAAGAGCCAGAGCCAAAGAAGGGCCTGGAATGCAGGGCTGAGGGGATGAAGGGGAGCGGGATTGTCCCCTTGGGAACCAGCTGCTCTGATATCCAAGGTGTATTGTTAAATACCACATCCTGAGTGTTGTCTTTCCTCTCTATGACTAAATGGAGATTTAAATACCACTTAGAAGATGAGGTTTGGAAGATTTGCGTGACATCAAACTAATGATCTGTGTGGTTTGCAGTGAAAGCACAAAATCATAGTATATGCTATCCAAGACTAAGTATTTTCTGCTGTCTATGTAGAATTTTTCAAATAGACTGTAAGCACCCTTACTGTCCCAAGGGGTAGATATAGGGTCTTTTAATTGTTGGGGTGGCGTTGTGCTTCAGCCTCTCACTGTTGCATTGCAATCTTCAGAGCAAGGAACTGAAACTCCTCACTTCCTAACTTTCTGGGCATTGAGGAAGAATGTTAAGATTTTCATATGAGAGTTTCAAGTGATTTGAGAGGTGAAGGATTCTAATATATTTCAAGGAGACTTCACATATTGCAGCTGAAGGAAGCATGATTTCAGAAAAATTTTTATCTACCTGAAACCACTTGGGTGTAGCTCTCTCCATTGTGTTCAGTGTGGCACTCTTGGGCCAGTATAGAAACACCTGGGATGGTTGGTGATCTTCATTGCTTCATAAGTGCCCTGGGCGACTCATTTAAACACGATTTTAAGTAATATATCTACTCCAAGATGAATTCTTGGGAGCCATTTTTATTGTTGGACTTGCTTGCAACTGCATAATCATGAAAACTGGAATGCTTTACATATTTAAGAACTACATCATTTGTCACTTGACACAGTTGTATTGCCTCCTGCCTTTTGCAAAGTTTCTATTTACATCCAATTTTGGTATTTGCTTGGCTTAGAGATGCCCAATGCTGTTATATCTGTTATGTCTGTTTTGCAGATAAGAAGGACAGGTGTATCTAATATTTTAGGTGACTGCTGAGTGTAGCAAATGGTTAACATTATAGTCAAAAATAGCTAGATTGTTGTCTTCCGTTTCATATTCTCTCTAATTTCTGGAAGTTCTAATCTGAAATTGTATTTGCTGTTGACTATAACTCAAGCAAATGCCATGTCTATGTGTTGGAAGGTTTGGGTTCACAGGTTATTCCAAGCTGGAGGGACCCACAAGGATCATCTGGTCCAACTGCCGTACAGTTCTAGTTGTCTTTAAGAGTCAGAGTCCATTTTTATTGAAGAGTATTAAGATGCAGCTGTTTGTTTGATCAATTCAGTTCCATTTTCAGAGATGCTGATGCATTTTGTTTGTGGCAGAGGATAAGGTTTTTGAAATATTGCAATTTTTGGAGCAGTGTCAGGAAGGTGATCTCTTTCTAGACATCTTGCATATAAATAGTTATTATTAAAGGAATATTGAATGTATTGTGCTGGAGAAACAGAATATTATTTTCTGGAGAAACAGTGAGAGCATCATTTTCAGTGCATATTAAGTTAGAGAAGAGCTCTTCAACTGATGTCTTCCACATCTTTATTTTCCCAGTGCATATTGATTCTTTGTTAATATTTTATCACCCAGAATCCAGTAGAACCTCCAAAGTCATGACATTTTTAGATTTCACAGGCAACAGATCATAAACTTCTTAAATAATAGTGGGAAATAGATACAAAAGGAGCTTTCTTGTTACCTTTCATTAAACACCTCTCTGGTGAAATTTGTAATACAGGCCTATAAATATAGGACTATAAATACATACTCCTAGAAAGTTCTGAGCCTGAGAACATTGAGCAGCAGGGGCCTTTTTATGTGGCTTCCTGCAGTGTATTCAGTTCATTTACTCCTTACATGGTTTGGCTTAGCACATGTGTACTGTAGCACTCTCTCCCTGCCTGCTTTCCTGACAAATCTAGTTTCACAGCCTGGGTGACCAGACTCTGAAAACACAGTTGCATTTGGAATCAAAACTCTATAAGCAGGGCAAAACTATGAATTAGCTGGTTTTGCAGTGTTTAGCTATATGTAGTATTTGGTATTGCCTTTGGCAGATATTTTTATTTGAAAGCTCACTGAATCAATATTAAGTCAAGATTTTAAGGAATCTGAAAACACCAAATTGTTTCTCACTCTTTCCCACTGTGGGCCAGGCTGATTGCAGATGGCTCTTCTCGTAGCTTCCTGGCAAATGTTCTAGTAAATTCTATCACATTTCCGTTCTGTAGAAACCTTTTACCCCTCAGAACGTTTACAGTTCATCTCCATTAGAGAAAGATATTTTTAGCATTTGTCTTTGAAAACTAAGTTTTTAACCAGGCTGAATTCCCTAGAAGTCACCGATGAATATGGAATTGTTTCAGTGGTGTACTGTAGTTGGCTTTTTATAAGAGGTTTATTACAGTATTTCTCAGATTTCTTAAAAGATGATCTCAGGTAGCTTTTTACATTGCATATGTAGCATTGCCAGATAATATTACTCTATCATGGAATTTGGTGAGAACAGGTTTTTCCCCCTTCTTTGACACAAGGCTTTATCCTGCATGATGCATAGTGCCCTGGCCAGGTGTAGCAAGGTGTTTATGCACATGAACAAGCTAGAGTGAAGTATACAAACCAGGCAAATCCATCCATGAACTGAACCCACTGACTGGTGTTAGTCATGAGCAGGTGCAAGGATGATGAAGTGGGAGAAGAATGCCCAAAAAATCTTAGGCACAAATGTCAGCCAGTAGTGAGGAAGAGAAAGGGTAGTATTGCCCTCAGAAAAAATTGTAACTTTTCCTCCTTCTCTTACTTCCAGGTCCTACTTAGACATGTATAAGGTGATAATATTTAGTTACCTCTTCTGGTTTGTGCTTACTATAATCTTCATAACGGGAACCACAAGGATCAGTATATTCTGTATGGGCTACCTGGTGGCCTGCTTTTATTTTCTTCTCTTTGGTGGAGATCTGTTGCTGAAGCCCATCAGAAGCATTCTGCGTTACTGGGACTGGCTAATTGCCTACAACGTCTTTGTGATCACAATGAAGAACATCCTGTCGGTAGGTACCTGCTGCCTTTCCTCTACCCTCAGCACTTTGATTTTATTGCAAGTGTGCACAGTGCATAAAAAATCCTTTTTCAGGACCCCAACCTTCTGAAAGCACAAAGCAGTCTCCATTTTAATTCAACATGACTAGGGAATGGTAATGCATATACATCATGGGAAAATGTGCACTCACATGTTCAGTCAGGCTCTGTGAAAGTGCACAAGCTATTTCCAAAGGGCCAGGTTTTGATTTCTTTGCCTAATAAAGTCTCTCTTAAAAGTCTTACGAAAATCTCAGTGGAGTGAAAAATGAGTAAGAAGTGGAAGACTGGTCATACTGGTGATAAATAACACACATTTAATTAGACATTTTATTTAAATAAAGAATTTTCAAACCTGGTATGAGATGCAGTCGTGTGATGTGATGTAATGTAATTAGTGAACTACAAACTTATGAACTGCAGCCCTGTTTCTTTTAGAACTAGTGTGAAATTCAGGTGAAAACAGATGTATTTAATAATTAAATGTCAAATTCTTCTGTAAAATAGTAAAGGTTTTCTTACATTAATGAACTCTTTAGTGTGTGTTCTTGCAGTGGCACTGATAGGTCATTGGGACAAACCAGTAATTTAAATCTTTTTGAAAGATAGATTTAGATTTGTTCCTGGCAATTTCTTTCTATCTTTGAAAATTTTTAATGCTGGACTGAAAAGAGCAGGCATTTTTCTTTTTTGCATTTGTATAAGTCACTGTACGGAAATAAAATTGATTTATGGGTGGTTTGAATTTGCAAATGTTCTAAATACATATGTGCTTCATTTAATGCTTGGGAATTCAGTGGAACTATACGTGTCTTAAGCTTGTCTATGTGTGTTTGCAAGATTAAGTCAGTGATTTATAAAAGTTGCTTAGCTGTCACATTGCATCACATGCCAGACATGTCACTTGCTATGCAAAAATACCAACTTCACATACCTCCTATCTCACTAATAATCAGAAAAGCAAGTTCTGTCTAAAAGTTATGTGTGAACATTAAAGCTACTATTTCTCTCAGTCCCTATTTTCACAGAATCACAGAATCAGTAAGGTTGGAAAAGACCTTAGAGATCATCAAGTCCAACCTATCCCTATTACCAATCTAATCGAGTCAAACTTGTTACCTAACCTAATCTGTTGCCATCCTACTACCAACACACCATCCTACCTATAACACACTACCCTAATATCTAGGTCATGTCACCAAGTACTTTTTAGTAATAAGAATAATTTGACTACACTTGGCTGTATTATTTCTTGTGTAATATAGAAAGATTCAAATTTTCTGGTCTTTATTTCTACTGTGTCTTGAGATATGAAACATTCTTTTACTTTCCAGATAGGAGCATGCGGGTACATTGAATCATTAATTAAGAATAGTTGCTGGGTCATTCAGGCATTTAGCCTGGCCTGTACAGTTAAAGGCTACCGTATTCGTAAGTATAGCTTATTTTTCTTCATAGTTTTCTATAAATAGAGAATCACCTTTGGGATCTTCTGTCCTGTTTAAGTTGTGCCCTCCCTTGACATATTACCTTGTGAAAAATCGTATCTGCAAGCTCACTTAATACTGCTTGGTCCTATATTGATTACCGAACAGAATACTGAAAGTATTTCATAGAACCAAGAGATATACATATACAGATATACGTGTCAACACCCCCATGCATGTACTCACGACCAGCATTTGCTCTAAATGAACAATTTGGTGATACAGTCGGTTAACAAAGTTTGCCTGTACATGCAGGTGATGTGATACTCAAGTGTGTGGTTTCACTGTACAGCAAAAATGTCATCTTTCCATCACTGCAAGGAGAGGACACCTTTTCCCAGCTGCACTCCCTGTGTGGAGTATAGGCTTTCACTCCCTGTGCACAAGGGTTCAGTTGCTCAAAGGGTAAACCAGTTCAGCTCACTGAAATGCCATGAAAGGGGTAAATTTTTTGTGTAAATTAGTTTAGGGAATTTTTTTCCCTTATGATTATTCTCATGTTTGTGCTGATAACAGGAAGAGAGTGGATAGTGTGTACGAATGGAGTTGAAAGAAGGGAGGAATGAAGTATGGAGAGCAAAAGCCTTCACCTCTCAGTGTGCTATTAATTTGTCTCCACTTTGTCTTGACAACACGGATTGATGGTTTGAAAACACCTGATTGTTTTAGTGAGGGGTTTTTTCTGAATTTAAAGAACTGTTTCATCCTATTGAGTCTACAGCAAAATTCTGAATTCTTGTCATCACGTCTGATCCTAATAGATAAGGTGGAGTAGGGGAAAATAAAATACAAAGACAGAAATTCACATGATAAATGGTGCCCAGTAGTTCTTGTGTTATTCAAAACGTTTTTAGCAGCAACAGAAATTTAGACACAGGTTTCTGATCCCTCAGGAGTTGCACTCAGGAGGCTTGGAAGCTCTTGGAGCTTGACCTTTCATAGCTATTAGATTGGCTTGCTTGCTTGTAAAGCCAGCTTTGAGCCAGAGCCTGTCCCTTGGGTACTTCTACTGCCTTCTATAGGGCAGCACAGGCCATATAGTTTATAGTCTAACTCCACAAAACCCAGTTTTAATTTTTTTTAATGTCCTCAAGAGAACTGCCTTTCAGAGAAGAAAGAAAGGAAGGAAGAAAGAAAGAAAGAACCCAAGCCAAAATGCAGAAGTAGGAGGAATGGGATTTCCTCTCTGCCTCATTCCCCCTACCCCAAAGGAAGCAGTTTTGTGGTTTCAAATATTTCTTCTCTTATGCAATGGAAAGAAACATTGAACTGAATTGTGGAGAGGAAAAATAAAAGTATTAGGTTGTGGCAATCAAAAAATTATTTTGACAAAAAATAAAACACTTCTTTCTCATGTTGATAGTCTTAAATGAAAAATGAGACCAAAGGTCACTTTGAACTGAAAAAACTAATTGAGACATGCATTTTATAAAATATTTAAATCAAATAATTCAGTGTAACAAAAGATATTTTTTTTTCCCTTCTTTGGTTTCAAATAGTATATACAGGGGTAGGATGAATTTATTTGCAAACAGTTCACTTCTGATGAATTCTCAATTTTCATGGGCCAGCACATTGTAGGGAGCTTTCCAGTTTGGTGTAAATGAAAATACTTTGAATGGAAATGCATGACAGTTTTCTTAAGAAAAATCTAATTAATGTATGTCGATTCAAATAATTTTAGCAGCTTAGATTATTTAATTGACTAAACATTATAAAAGAAATTTAATACAACAGTTCTTATGCCAATGGTGTCTTTTTCCAGCAACCAGCAATCTAGATTGTAAACTGCCCAGTGGAGAAGCAGGAATCATTTGGGACAGTATATGTTTTGCTTTCTTGCTGCTGCAAAGAAGAGTGTTCATGAGTTACTACTTCCTACACGTGGTTGCAGATATAAAAGCTTCTCAGATCCTAGCATCAAGGTAACATAAAATTTAAAAGAGACTAAATTAAACAGCTCAAATCTCTCATGGTGACAGTACTTATTTGTTTACAGTAAGTGGTACAAAATAGTCCTTTAATATCGATTTAAAACAATCCATGCTAGAGTTGTAATATAAAAAAAACCCAAACCTTTGACATAGCACACACATGAAAATAAATTAATTGAGAATCTAATAGAAATTAAACCATCTTTTCTACCAAACACTATCTGCTGCTCCTATTAAAGTTCATAAGACTTGGAAAGAAGATACTCTGCTCTCAGAGCCTGTTTGAGACAACTGTCCGTAGAAATCACATCTCAAGAAATAACTCATGAGGAAAAAACAGGAAAGCTCTATCCTCTGGCTTGGGAAGAAAGCAAAGCACACTTGGGAAGTGTAACATCACTAAACACTGATAAGGTGTGGCAAGGAAGTATTAACTTCATTGGGCTTGTTACAGCACAAACATCCACTCAAAGCCATCACTAGCGCAAATATTCTTCTGGTTTATAATAAGAAAGCAGATGAGGAATGAAATTCTGGTTTTAATTTTCACAAGATTTCCAAGAAATTACTTTTGTTAATATTGGATTAAATGTATTGTGGCTTTTTTTTTCCCTTCAAGAAACATATGGACCTTGATTTCTGACTGTGTTTCAGGGCATTCAGGTGATTATAACACTGAAATGACTATAAAGAAATCCTGAAAGTGTGCAAGAGATCCTACCGCAGCTTTGAACCTACTTATGTTCTGTGTTCTAGAGGACTGGAAACTGAATTTTTTGAGCAGCTGGTAGAAGAACTTATAGGCTGAATAAGATCATAATATTTGACCTCTAATCTTGAAATGGTTAACTGTGAAGATATTTGTGTTTTAAAGCTCTGGATTAGTTTTTGTTTGATGCAGATGAGGTCATGTACAGAGGAAATGTAGAGTTCTCTGTGATTAGATGACACAAAAGAAACTTAGAAAAATTTAACATTTCCTTTCCTTCTTCTCTTTTCTTATGACCCATTTCTGGTGTAGGGGTGCTGAGCTTTTTCAGGCTACAATTGTCAAGGCTGTAAAGGCAAGAATTGAAGAGGAAAAAAAATCAATGGATCAACTGAAGAGACAGTATGTATTTAATGCATTCATATACATATGCATATGTATGTACATATTTAACTGATTGCTGGTATTTACCTAGTACATTTAAACCCCCTCCATTGCGAGGGAAGGGACAGGCCAAAGGTGTCACGAAACATTAAACTCGCAAAGAACTGCAGGTTGTTAACATGCATGCAGGCCACGCCCATTGCTCCACCCCCTGGAACTTCGAAGCGCTGCGGACAATTATTTGCTCCTTCCCGTAGTCTATCTCGGCACAGACGAGCAAAGGGAACCATTTCTGAGCGGCTGCTGTGACCGCAGTCCAAACCCCGGACCGCTGCCCCCCGGTCCGACCCCGGTGCTAACGCCGACCCCGGGGGACCCACGCCAGCCTGCACGTGCTTGCCCCGCCTCTGCGCCGGGTAAGGGTGTCCATGAGCTCTGGTCAGCATTCTTGGAGCCTGGAAAAACCTTAACTTTGCAACACTCCGTGCACTTATGGCGGGGGGGAGGCGTTGGTATGGGAGTTTCCTTCCCTTTAACATCCACCAGTCCTGGCAGAGGCAGCGCTGCCCAAGCTTTGACTGGGCTTTGAGTAACACGAATGGCATGTCTTGTGGTGCTGCACTGGGTCTCAGCGGAGCACACAGGACCGGGGCAGGGGCCAAGTCAGGGCTCTAAACGCCACTGTGAGCTGCAGTAAATTGCACACGCCGGGGGAGGCCGCCGCCAGTGCACGCCAGAGCCACTCGCCGCCGCGGGACTGCTGCCCTCCCAGCACACAGCTTGCCTCACTTTCATGGGGCAAGTTTTCCCGTTCAGGGACCTGGGGCACGGTGCTGCCATTGCGAGCCCCCTCCCCGCAGGGTGGGGTGAGTCCCTCCCCACAGACACCGCGGCACCGCCTCTCGGCAGAGCAGAGTCAAACTGCACATGCATCAGGCAGCTGGGCTCGCGGGCCGCTAAATCAAATCTGCGAAAAAATTGCTTCGCAAATGAGCGAGATCGTGGAGGAGAAGTCGCGATACAGAGAGGATTCACTGTACTTTCTTTTATAGAAATACTGGCTTCTGGTATTTATCTAGCACTTTCTTTTATACAAAATCTTTACCATTATTAAGATTTTGTTCCATACATCTATATTCCTGTATGGAACAAAATCTTAATCAGAATCTGTGATTCTGTGATTAAGATTTTGTTCCATACATCTATATTCCTGGAAAAAAATTGTTGCATGACTGCTCTTTGAGTTTCATTTGTGGTTCTTCTTCTAGTGTTTGAGTGCAAAATATAAGTTTACCTTCATTGAAAATATTTGCATTCAGTTTAAGTGGCCTGGAGATCTTGCATGCAATCAGAATGCTTCTTTTGTAACTGCAGAAAGCTTTCAAAGCTCCTTCACCACCATGCATGAAAAGCTCTAGCTGCTTTCTAACCAAATGTCAAAGCCCACTCATGACAGCTTCTTCCACACCTGCATAACTGAAGAAGCATCAGAGGATTGCAGGGAGTATGTTCTCTACCTGTATAGAATCACAGAATAATAGAGTAGTTTTATTTGGAAGGGACCTCTTAAAGATCATCAAGTTCAACCTCCCTGCAATGAGCAGGGTATTCTTCAACACGATCAGGTTGCTCAGAGCCCCATTCAGCCTGATCATGAATGTATCCAGGGATGGATCTACCACCCTTCTGGGAAACCTGTTCCAGTATCTCACCACTCTCATTGTAAAAAACTTCTTCCTTATAGCAAATCTAAAATTACCCTGATTCAGTTTAAAACCATTAACCCTTATCCTATTGCAACAGACCTAGAAAATTGTTTGTCCCCATCTCTCTTATAGGCCCCCTTCAAGTACTGAAAGGCTGCAATAAGGTCTCCCCAGAGCCTTCTTTTCTCCAGGGTGAACAAACCAAATTCTCTCAGACTTTCCTCATATGAGAGCTTCTCCATCCCCCTAATCAACTTTCTGTCCCTCCTCTGGACTCACTCCAATAGATCAAAGTCTTTCCTGTACTAAGGACCCCAGAGCTGTGTGCAGTATTCCAGGTGGGGTTTCACAAGGGCAGAGCAGAGAGGCAGAATCCTCCCTCCATCTGCTGGCCATGCTGCTTTTGATGCAGCCCAGGATACAAATGGCTTTCTAGGCTCCAAGTGCACATTGCCATATCATGTCCAGCCTCTCATTCAACCTCAAGTCCTTCTCAGCAATGCTGCTCTCGATTTGTTCATCCGCCATCCTGTGTTGAGACTGAGGGCTGCCCTGACCCAAGTACAGCACTTTGCACTTAGTCTTGTTGAACTTCATGAGGTTCCTGTACACCAACTTCTTGAGCTTGTCCAGGTCCCTCTGGATGGCAACCCATCCCTCAGGTCTGTCAACTGCACCACAGTAAGTTCACAGACAGCACCATCTTCGTGTTGTCTGTGAACTTACTGTGAGTGCACTTGACCCTACTATCCATATCATTGATAAAGACATTAAAAATAGCACTGGATCCCTGAGGGACACCACATGTCACTGATGTCCATTGGGACAAATGAATTTCACAGGTGAAGGGGTAGCACAAATAGTGCAGAAACAGCAACCTCCCTGGTTCAGAGTAGCAAGTTTCAGGAAAAGCACTGCATTAGGCAGAGGTGGTTTATTTTCCTCAGAGCTTCATTGCTGTGTGTTGTAACTCCTGACAGCAATTCTTTCATTATTAAATTATACTAAGATAGTTGAGTGGGAATAGGTAAAGCAGTTGTGATAGGAGATAACCCAGATCTCACTGACTAGTGAGTGAACATCGGGGCTTGATCCTTCCATCCAGCCCCTTCAGAGCCATGTAACTCCTTTTGTTTAAGAGCAAGATAACAATGTGGACTATTTCCTTTAGAAAGGAGTGTTGGGCGGAGGAGGGTGGGGGGAAGGGGCTGTGTTTGTGTGTGTGTATGTTTAACAGTTGTTATTTAGGGCAAGTCAAAATGGATGAAGGCGTGAATCTAATAAGGTGCTTCCTTTTGCTAGAATGGATCGCATCAAAGCCAGGCAGCAAAAGTACAAGAAAGGTAAAGAAAGGATGCTAAGCATGAACCAGGAGTCCTCGGAGGGGCCAGAGATTCGGAAGGTTTCTGAAGAAGATGATGAAGGTACCATTAGCTGCTGTTGTACCATAATTGCAGTTGAGTGCTAAGGATCTAATAGACCTACTAGTTCGACAAGTGATAAATTGTTTTTCAAAAATGTCAGTATGTAACAATGATGGCTGAGTATCAGTGTCAGGCTTGATTCATACAAAAAAGTCTGTGATTACATACTATAAGAAGGTTTAGAGAAAATTACTTGCTTTGAGGTTACTTTTGGTTAACTTCAGGCTGTTGGCAAAGAGCTGAATAGCAGTAGGTGTTCATTTTGATCAAAGTCATTATCTGTAAACCACAAGTGTTACAAATAGGTAGCACCAATATTTTTCCAGCAATGTTTTCTGGATGCTGTTCTGGATTTTTTTTTTCAGTTACTGCAATGTTTGTATACTTTTAAATATTATTTTAAACATGGAGTGGATAAAATGATACCTATCTGTAGCCACATTTCAAGCACCAACCTGGGATCAGCACTTACTGGATTTAAAATTATTGGAGCCTGAAATGTAAGGGGATTTGAGAGGAGGGAAAATATTTTCTTCTTTAAATTACAGTCAAGCGTGACTGTATGTTTTAAAACACAAAACTCAACTTTTTAGCTGTTTTAGAGGGGAATGCTGTTTTAACTGCTACATAAACCAGAGTATTTCTCTTTAGTAATCATGCTTTTGAATTATCTTAATATTGAATATACTTAGTAGATCTGACATCTGATGTGCTCATGAAATTTTAGCTCTTTTGAGAGAAATTAAAAAATATTAAGCAGTGTAAGAAATATGTTTCTCATTTTGTAAAATTAATGTTTGGACATATTTTATTTTAGGAGAAGCAGACAAAGAGAAAGCCAAGGGCAAAAAAAAGCTGTGGTGGCGGCCTTGGGTTGATCATGCTTCCAGTAGGTTTTCTCAATCATCTTACAAATATGTGGATTTATCCCTTATATCCTTGACCAGAATGAAGGCATTCCCATGGCCTGTTTGTTTTATGCCTGATTTTGTGACTGTGACTTGATAGAAGGCTTGTTTTTCCTCAACAAATGTTTCATACTTCCCAGTCTTCAAGGAATTGAAGGATATTTTGAACTTCTGTTTGTTGGAAGCATAGCTAGCTCATGATATTTTGAGCAGTCTTAAAAAATATCAAATGAGATAAATGTGCCAAAAACGAATCTTATTTGACCTCAGAAGTCTCAACCCCCACCCCCTACTGCAGAGCAAAATATATTTAAAAATGTGAATGTGAAAGTCGACCATTGCATTCTAAGATTAGTCATAACTTCTTTTCCATATACACATATTATCCATCACTTTTGTGGTTCCTCAGTCATTCTAAGTACTACAATAAGTCACAAAGACTGCTCCCAGGACTAGGCTGTATGAGTTTTGTGTTCTGGTCACACTTTAATGTATTGTTGATGCCAGTTGTTCTGCTATTACCATTTTGTGTGTGTGTGTGTTTATCTGAGAGCAAAAACATATCCAGCCTTGTGCACAAGAACTTATTAGCCTGTCACTCATATCATGATTATTGCATTATGATATTTTGTTTGTAGCCCAGTCCCAGCATATGGTAGATTTCTTCTCTACCTTATGGATTAGGTATAGCAAGAAGACTGAGTAGACTGCAATCTCGAATCAAGTGTCATTCAATAGAATCTTTGTTGAATGAAATCAGACACAAACTATTTAATAACCTCTCAAGATTTTAAAATATACTCAAATGTGTAGCACTGATCTGAGTTACATTATAAAATCATAGAATAGGCTGAGTTGGAAGGGACTCACCAGGGTCATCGAGTCCAACTCCTGACCCTGCACGGGACACCCCTAGAGTCACACTATGTGTTTCAGAGAATTGTCCAAACACTTCCTGAACCCTGTCAGGTTTGGTACTGTGACCACTTCCCTGGGCAGCCTGTTCCAGTGCCCAACCACCGTATGGGTGAAAGACTTTTTCCTGATATCCAATCTGAACCTCTCACAACAGCTTCATGACGCTAAAAATATGAATTGTACCTGTTCATTTACTTTGAAAGAGTTACTCCAAGTCATAAGCACATCTACATACTGCTTTGTTTACCTGTGTGTCTTTATTTATAACTCCAGCAGGTATAGATTTGTCAGCAGTATTTAACAAAACATCAAATGCTTGTTTCTATCAAGTCACAAGTAAACTCTCCCTCTATTTTTGTTTTCCTAAAGGGCACACTGCTACTTTAGAGAGACCTATCCCTTTTCAAAAGTCTTATGAAAATAAACTTCTTGCCCTGTCATTTCATTAATAACAACAATGACAAAACAGATAAAAACTATAATTTGTGAGTTTTTACTATAGAATTTCAAACCATGTTGATTTTGAAGGAATGGGATATGGTCTCTTTTTCATTCACCACAGGTTTTATAGTAAGAAGAACTCCACAAAGAGAGACATCGTCTTTGGCTTTTAGTTATTTAACCCTCATTATTTAATGTTCTTAGGTGGCAACTTCCATTGTGTTATTTAAATACTGAGCATTCTTGAAATTATTGACTGCAATAATGCAAAACCTTGTGGGAAACATCACAGACCCTGATCCTAACCAGTGATTGCCTGCGACATGGCTTGCATTCACATTTACTGAAACATGGCACTGATAGTAGGTGTTCACAGGCATACACACTGGAAATAGACTGATATTCCCCATGCATTCTTTTTGAAACACTACTGTAACTACAGCATTCTGTAGCATGTGGCTGTTCGTATCAGGAAATGAGGCTTTGGCTGTGACTGTATACATGTATATATTCAAGTCACTAAAGCTTGAGGTTTTATGCCAATTCTATGGTTTAATTTAGGGAGGAGGTTTTATTATTGTTATATCACTTGTTATAATTTTACTCTATGGAAAAACACCTCGTTTTGTTTATCAGAGCAATTAAAACAGTCGTGAATTTGCATCTCAATAGAATAGATAATGAACATAACTGAGGGTTTCCTCATTGACACTCACTCACAATCTCCCTTAAAGGGAGATGTAGTTTCTCTGGTACTTGTGGGTTGTTTATGGAGCTCTACAAAGATCGGCAGGAGTTAGGACCACATGCTTTGAGGTCCTTAGATTCTCCTGGGGCAGAAAATTCTGTCTGATATAGTGCAAAATATGGTGCTCACAGATGGCCTGGGGAGCTCTTTCGTGCTGGGCACAAGCAGATGATGAGGTTATGTTTCTCCTGCATAGCTCCTCTTCTGCCTCCACTATCTCATGCCACAAAAAAGGCCTGGAAGTCCCTTATCTCAGTAGGAGGAAGTCACATTTTTCAGTAAGAGACGGGTCTCCCAAGTCCAGTCTGTCCATAAATTGTCTTGGTAGTAAAATTTGGTATCTTCAGGAATCCCTGTAGGTGTACACCATTTCGATGTATACAAGAATGCATTATTGCTATTCAATCATACCTTCCTCTTCAGCTGTAAAAGAGATATAACTGCTACATTATAGTGTCCCCTCAGATACACGTTAACATAAAAATCCTGGAGGAAGAACGATGTAGATTTGATTTCTGCCAGCTCAGGTGTTTCAAGTCTGACAGAGTACCACTCTGAGCCTTTAAGGAGCTGCATGGCAGGAGAGATTTTCCCTGGATGTCTGACCTCTTCTCTGTGGACAATTTCTGTTGCTGGCCACAAGATACCTTTCTATGAAAGAGAACTGAAGACTACTGGCTTTTAAAATACTTCCATCTCTTCAGTGCATTTTAAATGGGCATTCTTGGAAGGCCTAGCACTAAATAATTCACTTGCTTCATCCAGGAAATTTCCAAACTTTTTTTTCACCTCAGTACAGCAATTGAGTTCTAGCAAATTTCACAGTGTGCTTACTCTGAAGTTTCTACAGTAGTTTTGTGTGATCCTCTGTGCACAAAAGATCTGTGTAGAATTCAAGGTATGATTGAATTAAAGCAATTGCTACTATCCCAAAGACCTGTAATGAGTGTTAAATATAGTTTTATATAAATATGTATTGCTTCATATATCCAGATTATGTGATGTTTCATCTAAGTAATTGTTCCTTTAAATATTTCAGCTTAAATGTGGAAATTATTTACCAGTTTTCACTGCTGAATGTAATGCTGTGATTTTTATTTTTCTCTTGCTCATTACCTTGTTTTTTATTTCTCTCGTTCCCCTTGTTCATTCCTATAGGCCTGTTGCCATCTGAGAAATAAAAACATTGCTTCTGTTCAAGGATATAAGGCCTAGCTTAGTCACTGTACATCTATACTGTATCAAAGTTTCAGAATCTTTCTGAATCCGTGGGCAAAAAATTGAAGCTCATTTGCAATTATGTAAATAGAATCCAAGTGATTTGTTTTAAACAAGCCAAGGTTTTCCATTGCCTCATCAAAGCTTAAACATATGAAGAACATATTAACTAATACCACCCCATTTCACAGTTTAAAGGATGCCTCAGTGTTTAAAAGAGAAGTTCTGTATTTTTTGTCCAGTAGTACTGTTCATGTAAGTTCATTTACTTACCTGCTGGGCTTCTCTATTCCCTCAAATAACCATCAGTCCCCAGTTAATTAAGACTTAATTGCCTTTTTTTTTTTCAAAAAAATGTAAGCCCTATACCTTCATATACTTGAGTCATTTTCTTCACGTTTTCTTCTCGTGGTGTTTTCCTTATTTCTTGTATAGCCCTCATTCATGCCCAAAGCATTGCAGACTAACATCAAAGAAATTGTCTGAGACCTTTTCCTCTCTTGCTTCTTCTCTGTTTTCACCTCTCTTGGTTATGAGTTTTTAAATGACTGGTTGTTCATAGATCTTGGGGGAGTTGAGAATAGAACTTGTCAGAAAAATAAGAAGATATTTTGTTTCACTTAGTGGTCAGAAGTGGAAATTATTATTTGTTTGAGACGGATAGTGAAGAGGAAGAGGAAGAGGAGAAAAAAGAAGAGGAAGAGCCTCGAAAAAAATCTGCATTTCAGGTACTTTATGGTAATTTTTATTTGACATCTGGAAAAAAATTTAGGTTTCTCATAACACAGGCACATATGTTGAAGCTGCCAGTACCTCTACAGTAGTCCTGAAAAGGATTGGAAATTAAATTTCTTGCCAATTTAAAATGCAAGTTTGACTGTTTTAAGCACTGCCAAATTCCTAGAGAAACTATAGTGTAGTCATATCTTCATTCAGCTATTCCTGACAATAACAACATTTAAAAAACCAAAAAAGATTAAGACTCTCAGCTTTATTTTTTCTGCATTTAAATAAAGATAACTGAGGAAGCTGACTTGCCTTTCACTCTGCTACACAATGCCTGAAGTGTTTTTTGCTTTTAAGTAGATGTTATCATTCCATAAAGAAATGATCCCCAAAATAAGGAATATTTCATGGAAAATAATTCATATTTAATAAAAGAAAGTACTATTGATCCTAGTGGGCCAGAGAAATATATCCTTAGTTTAGAAAGGGCTTAACATTTAAAATTACAAAAGAAGACCACATCAGTTTCTTTCCTTTCTTTTTCAGGACAGTGTTCATTTATGTATTTGCATTTTAAGTGGCAGTCAGTCTGTAGGTTGATGTAAAAGGATAGTGTAATGTTAAAAAGATATCTGAAGTTTCCTGTATGGGCTCCTTGATGTACATTGGTTGGTGTTAGGCAATACCAGATACTGAATGCTGTGGCTTAAGAGTTTGGATGAAGAAGTTAGTGAAATTCTCCTGCATCTAGGATTGTGTTTGTCTTTATAAGATTAAGGTTGTGGAAGAATTTTCAGAAATTCTATAGAGATTTAGAAGCTTAAGCAAACAGGTAGTGTTTTGCAGGTGAGTGTTCCCATCCAGATTGAAGCTCACATCCCTGCAGAACTGGTGCATTACTGAAAGGTCAACCCAACCAAGAGCAAGAAACTGCTTCCATGCTCTTCTGTTGCTTAAACCAAAAGCTTTCAGACAAGGCTTCTCAGAAAATTTTACTGAATTACAAAAAGAAATTTTTATTTAATTCATTAATACAGTGTCCCTTTGGTTTATATACTTACACTACATTATATTATCAGCTGATTGCATTTGTTAAACTGCCTGCATGGTAATGATAGGGACAAAAATTTCCTGACTTTAAAAAGGGAAAACCAAATCTGGATCAAAATAACATGACAAGTAAGGTTTTTTTCTATTCTTTACACTAGTTTTAAAATATATTTTGCATTTAACTTACCTTGGACCATAGAAATGTTTTATGAATTCCTAGGTCATTTTTCTTTCTGTTTTTCATGCAGGTATAGAGGTAAATTTGCATTCTTGTTACTGCTGATTTTTTTTTCAAATGGGTGACGTTTTGTTCAGATGGGCTAGTGCCAAGCCCTGAAGTTTGAGATCAGAAGATAACAGGATTCTTTCATTTAATTGGGGTTTTTGTTCATCTCAGTCCTGAAACTATTAATTTGAGGATGGAGGATCTGTTCATGATTTCAAAATTCTGATCCGATATACAGGTGACCTGTTTTGCAATATGTGCAACATGAAAATGTTGGGCAGCTTTATATAGGCAGAGACTTGCAAAGAACAGGAAATTGGGTTTGCTCATCATTTGGTCATCATGGCTAATTCACCTTCCATCATTATGCACATGGTCTTAATAAAAATACTAGCCAAGTGAATCTTGTTGTAGATTCTGTTAAATAATTATTTTTAATTTCTGATTTTTATTTTAGTGTAAATTGTGTGCAGTAGTTCCTTCAAGGGTTAACTTGGAGATTTTAGATATTAGATAATGCAGGCAATTAAGAATCATTCAGTGAAATTTTAATATGAACACCATAATTATCTTTTTTTAATATCAAAGTTTATGAATGTAAATTTATTCTTAATAATCTAATAATAATAATCTAATAATCCTTTTTATTAATATTTTCTTCTTTACTACTAATTACTCTTGCTTTGTCCTTCTTTATAGAGAGCTATTGGAAAATTTGCTTCAGCCATTTTAGCCTTGCCAAAGTCTATCATTAAACTGCCTAAAACTATTCTTCAGTATTTAATCAAAGCAGCGAAGGTACTTGACAATTTGCGAATGTTCAGTATGTGACCCTTTTCCTAGTTCCTGATGTAATGTATATATTCCTCTGTCTTCATCTGCATTTTTCCTCTTATATCAATGATTTAAAAAGTAGTGAGTGAAAGCTTCATTCCTAGTAAATGCAATACATTTCATAATTTTGCAGTGGTCAAGCCACAAGCCAAGCAGTCTATCTATTTTTAAGCGTATGTAACCCTGGAGAGAAAATGCAGATTCAAATTCTCATTTTCTTCTGAAGTTTATATACAAGATGGTCACATCAAGTTGCATGTATCTTATGGACACCGTGGTAATTGATCTCATAAAGCTGGTAAAAGGTTTGCAAAACACATATGCTCCAAACCCCATTTTAGCTCTCTACTTTTCTGGCCTTTATCATAAAAAATAATTGTGCCTCCTCTCTTGTCCTTCTTGAATACATTTAGCATTTCCTACATTTAAGCACTGTGTATCATTCTACACTCCATATATGTAATATACGTAAGGAGTGAGTGTTACAGATTGAGTGTACCAGCTCCAAAGCCTAAAAACTACTGAATTGAAAGTTTGTCCAGTGCTAAAAATCTTAACTAATACATATGTATGCACCCAGTCT
>WEKX01029346.1:0-13085 GCA_013390025.1 Pitta sordida
GTGATTCTGTGATTCTGTGACTACTGCTTGTCAGCACAAAGGGTTGTGATTTAAGTGATAGAGTCTTGTGGCCAATTTTAAGGTTTACTTATTGACTTACGGCATGGAAAGGTCATTGGTTTTGTTTGTCTGACTTTTTAATTTATTATAATAAAAAGCTCTACATTTTTTCAAGCATTGATTCTCTTCCCCCATACCTTGTCTTCCTCTAATTTTCAACATTCTCCACTGTTGAGCATTTATAGATCAAAAAAGGTGTGAATAAACTTTTTTTTTTTAACATTTCTCTCACTGCTTTGTGATCTAATATCTTCCAGAGGTTTAGCTGCCACAGAATCTATTCACATTCTCCATGTATTTAAATTTTCCAGGTCTGTTCAACATAGAATCACAGAATCACAGAATCAGTAAGGTTGGAAAAGACCATAGAGATCATCGAGTCCAACCTATCACCTATTACCTAACCTAGCCAAACCTGTTACCTAACCTGTTGCCATCCTGCTACCAACACACCATCCTACCTATAACACACTACCCTAATATCTAGGTCATGCCACCAAGTACATCATCCAACCTTTTCTTAAACCCCTCTAGGGATGGTGACTCCACCACCTCTTTGGGCAGCCCATTCCACTGAGAGATCACCCTCTCTGTGAAAAAGTTCCGCCTAATGTCAAGTCTAAATCTCCCCTGACGCAGTTTGAGACTGTGTCCTCTTGTTCTATCACTTGTAGCCAGAGTGAAGAGACCAACACCCAGCTGGCTACACCTCCCTTTCAGGTAGTTGTAGAGAGCGATAAGGTCTCCCCTCAGCCTCCTCTTCTCCAGACTGAACAACCCCAGCTCTCTCAGTCGCTCCTCNCCCATCCAAACCACAAGCCTCCAGCTTCACCAGGAGTTTGTTATGGGGGACAGTGTCAAAGGCTTTACTAAAATCCAGGTGCACTACATCAACAGCTCTTCCCTCATCAACCAGGCGGGTCACCTGATCATAGAAGGAAATTAGATTGGTCAGGCAAGACCTTCCTTTCCTGAAGCCATGCTGACTAGGTCTGATCTCCTTACCCTCCTGGAGGTGCAACATCATTTTCCTTAAGATGACTTGCTCCATAATTTTGCCTGGCACCGAGGTCAGGCTAACAGGTCTATAATTTCCTGGGTCCTCCCTCCTACCCTTCTTATGGATAGGTATCACATCAGAATTCTTCAAAAGATTAAAAAAACCCAGAATTTTAAAGCAAGCTTCAGTTATGACCACAAATCCCTCAGTCACTGAAAGAGAAAAGGAGGATAAACTTGAAGATAAGTCAGAAACCCACCTTAGATGCTCGTTTTGTTTCTGATTAATCTTTTGATGCAACAATTACATCAGAAGCAAAGGTCAAATCACGTCCCTTCTTGCTGATACTGGAGGATCATCTGACAATGTTATCTGTCATGTCCCTGTCTCTATATGACACCTCCTCAGTCACATTCGATTTTCTAACTATAGACCTGTAAGAGGAGTAGCTCCGGAAAGTTCTCACTTATATTTACATTTTCTGGCCTTTTTTAGGAACTTTACAGTAGTCTGCAACATGGAATCACTGCAACTTCTGTTATAATGGAGTGACTGGGCCCCTTCCTGCTGGACTGTGGGGGATCTGGGTTGGTGTTGCGCTCTGGGATGTGCTTTCGGTCTCTGTACGGGTGTTAGCTGGTGAGTTGGACTAGATGATCCTTGTGGGTCCCTTCCAACTCATAATATTATGTGACTCTGTGATTCTGTGTGACTTGGGCCATTTGCTTAACTGACATTGAGCCTGTTTCTTCTCACAAGGTGCACAGCAGTAGATTTTCTGTTAACATCCAGTAAAACCAGTGACTAAATATAAGAAAACAATGTCTAATGAAAAATAACACTTTGGTTCCACTAAATCTCCATGTCCAAAGTACTTTCTATGGTGGCTAAGTATACAAAGATTTAAATAAAAAACAAACTAGCAGAAGTGAGGAAAGAAGATGAGAGTTGTAATCAAGTGAGTAAATCAACTTACATGTAAAGTGGTAAAACAGCCATTAAAAATAGAAAATCAATAAAACCAGTCATCTCTATCCAGGACATTGCTAGTGCAGTTGTTCAAGGTTTCAATCCCTGCTATTCTTATCCCCTGCAAGACATGTCCAAAGTTTACTGAGCCAACTCTCATTTAGTTTTATTCCCCCTCCAAGCACATATACTTTTCTCCCCTTCTGTGTATAGTATACAGAGATTTACAATAAATCAGACAATAATTCAGCCTAAATAGTTCTATACAATCTGCACATTTTACCTATTCAGGGCTTGTCTGTACTCAGAGCTCTAGTTTTATGACAGAACATCTTAAATTTGTGTATCAGTCCTTGCCATGGTTTGACCCTGGCTGGATGCCAGAGATTCACCCACAACATCTCCCAGAGAAAAAAACTGGGAAAAAGGTTTATCACAGGCAAAACAAGGCAAGCTACAAGTGAGGAATATAAAGGATTTATTTATTAATTAACAAGATCAGAGCTTAATGTGAGAAGCATCATTTAAAGGCAACCTTTTTCCCCCCCAACCTCTCCTTCTTACAACAGATTTCATATTCCCTTTTTTCCTCCAGGGGACAAAGGGGGAACAGGGGTAAGGGAAAAGTCAGGCAAGTTGCTATTTCTGACCAGTTTTAGGGTAGGAAACCATCTCTCTGCCTTTTCATAAAGTTCTCTCTCCCTCTCATGAGAGGAAAGGTCTTTCATGACCCTTTCCCAAGTGAGATCTCGACCCAAAGATGACGGCTCTTCCATTCTCTGTTGCCCGAGAGTCACAGACATGTTGTAGTCTTTTAAGCACTGGCTTCACTGCTTCATATATGAGCCCATCCCAAAGTACATAGTTCAGATCCTACCATAATGCAATTCTGTCACAAAGCGTCTGTCCAAAGGATCTCTGCCAAGCTCTCAGCTCAGGTTCTGTGTTTCTGGGCTCTTAAGACATCTGCAGCTTTCCAGGTTGATCCTCCATCTTCAGCATAGCCTCAGGTGGATTCTGCACCTCTGGTTTCTCTCTATATATATTCCATAGGTTTGCAGGCAGACAGTCTGCTTCACTATGGTCCATTCTATAAGCAGCAGCGAAATGCCTGGAACCCTTCCTACCCTTCCTCTGGCCGGCCTGATCGTGGTGCCTTCATACTGCTCAGCTTCTCCCAGGCTCTGGTCTGGCCATCTACTTTTCTGTTACTACATTTTTTTTTCCTCTCTTAAAGAGAAGAGGAGGCTCAGAGGTGACCTGATTGCTGTTGAGAACTACCTGCGGGGAGGTTGCCACCAGGTGGGTGTGGACCTCTTCTTTCAGGCTGACAACATCAGAACGAGAGGGCATGGACTCAAGCTATGCCAGGGGAGGTTTAAACTTAATGTTAGGAAGCAGTTTTTCACAGAGAGAGTGATCGCTCATTGGAATGGACTGCCCTGGGAGGTGGTGGAGTCTCCATCCCTGGAGGTGTTTGAAAGAAGACTGGATGAGGAGCTTAGTGACATGGTCTAGTTGGGGGGGTGTAGGGCTGGATGCTCCTGTGGGTCCCTTCCGGCTCAGAGTAGCCTGTTAGCCTGTGTAGGAACTAGGTTTATGTTTACCACTCTGGGATGTGCGTTCGGTCTCTGTATGGGTGTTAGATGGTGAGTTGGACTAGATGATCCTTGTGGGTCCCTTCCATCTCATAGTATTCTGTGAAATATGTTATTCACAGAGACATCTCTATCTGCTCATGACCTTGATCACCATGGCAGCAACAGAGGCCCAGGCAGGAGCTGTTAACCCCCCTAGCTGCCAGAGGAAAAAAACAAAGCAGGACAGTCCTGCAACTCACTGAAATGAATATAAAAAGATTGTGATACCCCAATAAAAAATAGTCACATAAGAGGAGTTGGAATAGTATCTCTGTTTCTGTAGAGAGTGGCATGAATATTTATCAGCAGCATAATCTATCACTGCATGTTTTTTTTGTGATAGCATTTCTGTAATATAACCAACAACGAAATTATTGAGATGAAGCAAGTTAAAAAGGCCCATATGACAGCAAATTGATGTGGGTCAATATGTTGTTAAAAGGGCTTTTGAAAATAATGTCCAAATGAAGGTTTAGGTATTGCAATACTGACAGACATCTCATTTCCTGGCATCTAAAGCGAAGCATGGGAGCCAAAACTCTCAATTAGGTATCTGGATGAAATGCAGAGCAGGGACAGGTAGTGTGATTAGATGAGTCATGACTAAATTTGAGGATGGAGCCTGCATCCCACTATGCACAGTTCAACAGCTCCTCTGCAATCCTTCCAAAGTATAAACACTTGCTTCTGCATCGAAATGTGTTAAATGATTTTACTGTTTTAAAATTTTCCTTTAATATTTTGTTTTGTTTTCCATTTCACAGAATCACAGAATCACAGAATCACAGAATATTATGAGCTGGAAGGGACCCACAAGGATCATCTAGTCCAACTCACCATCTAACACCCGTAAGGAGACCGAGAGCACATCGCAGAGCATAACACCAGCCTAGATCCCTCACAGTCTAGCAGGCCACTCCGAGCCGGAAGGGGCCCAACGTCATCCAGCCCTACACCTCCCTGCTAGACCATGTCACTAAACTCCTCGTCCAGTCTTCTCTTAAACACCTCCAGGGATGGTGATTCCACCACCTCCCTGGGCAGCCCATTCCAATANACCCGGCACTTAGTCTTGTTAAACCTCATACTGTTGGAGCCTGCCCACCTCTCCAGCCTGTCCTTCCTACCCTCCGGCTGTTCAACATTTGCCCCCAGCTTAGTATCATCCGCAAACTTGCTGATGATGGATTCAGTTCCCTCGTCCATGTCGTCGATAAAGATGTTGAACAGTACTGGGCCCAACACTGACCCCTGTGGGACTCCACTGGTGACTGGCCGCCAGTCAGATGTTGCACCATTCACCACCACCCTCTGAGCTCGCCCTTCTAACCAGTTTGTAACCCAGCATAAGATGCTCCTTTCCAGCCCAAGTTTCGCAAGTTTCTCCTGAAGCTTATTGTGTGAAACCGTGTCAAAGGCTTTGCTAAGGTCCAAGTACACAACATCCACAGCCTTTTTGTCATCAACCAGTCGAATCACTGGATCATAAATGGAGATAAATTTCAGAGTTGATAATTTTGCAGAATTAGTAAAAACAAAGGAATAAAAAAAGAGAGTCATTAATTTAGCACAACTGCTCTAAAGCCAAGGTTTGCTAAGCTTTTTTGTATAGGACTCTACCAAAGAAGTGTTTATACATGCATCGTTATTGCAGGAAGTTTAGTACTTATAGTCTTCTATTAAAAACAACAGGTCCTGGTTTTGTTAAAATATCAGTCAGAAACTATAGTGGTGGTGTTTTTCCTTTTCATACACTTGCATTGACTTTTGTTTTATTCATTTGCTAAATAAATCCAGTGGGATCAGGAGTCCCCCACACAATGTCGGTCTTCACCATAGCAGAAATCAAACCCATACCTCTAAGGAACAGCTATAATTGCTGCAAGAAAGTGCTCTCTATTCCTTCTGTTGTGGCTGTCTCACTTTGCATAATCAAAATAGTTTACTGGAGCATGAATGTCTAGGAAACTTTTCTGAGAAGTCTTACATTTCCCTTTCTCAGTGCAAGTTTTCTGTTTCTTCCAGGGATTAATGTAAAAAAACAGTCAGGAGAGTCTGGTATCCAAAAAATCCTTAGCCCCTCCCTGTTTCTCATGTCTGGACTGCTTTAACCAAATAGTCATGATCAAGCTATGCTTGCTTGCCAGCCCAAAGGATTAAATGTGTGTGCCCAGTGGAAAAGTTTAGACTACTTACTATTTTCTTATTCTAAAATTTATTAGTTGAAAATTTTCCTGTAGGTAGGGACCATGAGTTTTAAATTTGCCCCCAAACAATCCTGAATGTTTGGTTCAAGTCAATGTGTGGTCTTCAGATGGGCACAATATCATCATCTTGAGATGTATTTTGAGAATCAGCATTTGGGATTAACCATGCAAATAGCACTAGATGTACTACAAATGAACATTTCCATACCAGAGAGAGACAGGTAGGATTTTATGTGGTTGCTTATTTCTCCAAAACAGCAAGTGGAACTTGATTTCATGCTCTTTCCTCTTATTTATTTTTTTTTAATTGTGGTATTAAACTGAAGATTAAACCAATGACATGAGCCTTATGTTCTTCTTTTTTTGAAAACAGTGAAAGCTGTAACCATACTTGTAGCTATGCATTTAGAAAGGAATTTGATAGTGTGAAGGAAGTTGCTTCAGAAAATTATTTCCCAGTGTCTTACCCTAGTGTTTTACTCAGGAAGCTGGCAGCTTTGTTGTTTCTGAAGAAAGCTGACGCAAAAGAAAGTTTTAACAGAATCAAAAGCAGTTGTTTAGGTCTGGGGCCATACCCAGTCTTCCCATAATGAATATTATAAACATACGTACAACCTTGTTCCTGCTGTCTCCTTTTTCATTCCTGTTCCCTAAGGCATAAGGAACATTAAACAAAATGTTTGAATGGATGAGGACTGTAGACAAATTACAGTAATACCTTGCTGCATTGCAACTTCTCCATTGTGACCTCGCTGATTTGCAAGAAATTTTTCTAGCAGACCTGCCTCAGTGATTCACGAAGCTTCCCAGCCAACGCATGCTCAGTGCATCTGCTTCGCCAAGGGGCGGCACCGGCACTCCCTGTGGTGTGGGACTGGCCCGGCCCCACAGGGAGGATGCGCAGTGCCTCTCGCTCCTGTGGCGTTTATGGTCCTGTGGCCCTGTGCCCCGGTCCCTGCCCGCTCCTGTGTGACTCCACGCCCTGTCCCTACAGTGGAAGGCTCATGTCATGGTATGACCCAGGTGGCCGCTGAGACACGGCACAGCACCGCCATAAGCCACGCTGTCCCCTGTAGTTCTAAACCCAGCCGGGGACTGACCCCTACTGGGGGTGTTACTGTTTCCATGACTACATGCGGGGAGGATGATGCAGTCTCTGCTCAGGGACTGCTTGCCTGGCGTACCCGGTGATGACATAGCCCCAAGGAAATTGGGTCTGGACTTGCTGCCACGGCAGTGGGGCCAGTGCTGTGTGCTGGGACGAGGCAGCACTGGGACGTGCCCACGCCACCGCCACAGCTGCTGCGCCAGGAGGAAGCTTCTGTTCCCCCATGTTCCCGCCCTTGCTGCAGGAAGCGGTGCTCTGATGGTTCCATACAGCCAGCACTTCGACTCCCATGACGTGTGGATGTTAAGGGGAAAGAAACTCTGATGCCACCCCCCACCATAAAGGACCCCGGGTGTCACAGTGTTTCAAAGTTAAGGTTTTCCACACTCCACAAGTGCCGACCAAAGTCCAGGGACACCCATTCCCCTCCGCAGCCCCGGA
Organism: Pitta sordida; assembly: GCA_013390025.1. Classification (NCBI taxonomy): domain Eukaryota; kingdom Metazoa; phylum Chordata; class Aves; order Passeriformes; family Pittidae; genus Pitta; species Pitta sordida. Next base: position 7,426 of record WEKX01029346.1, read on the forward strand.
GCTTCCCCACCACGGAGGCAGTGCAAGCATGTGCAGTGGCAGCAGGCCAGCAGCAGCTGTGGAAGCAGCAGTGTGGCCAAAGAGAAGCCGAGGGATTTTCCAGGAGTCTCCACAGGCAGAGAGGGCTCATAAACACTTCCCTTTACTCTCCTGTGCTGGGAGAGCCCATGGGGAGGAGCGGCAAATGTTCCCAAGTGTTCCTGATTGGCTGGGGGTGGAGCAATGGGCATAGCCTGTATGCATATTAATGACCTACTCATGCTTGTGAATTTGACAGTTTGAGAGACCTTGGGGAGACCCGTTCCTTGCAAGAGGTGAGATATTACTCTCTTTCTAGCCTGTGTTTATTGAGGATGTACAATGACTTGTAACTCTTATTAGTAGCAGATTATTGCTATGACTAATGTTTGCCACAGAATTTGTTCTTTCATTCATGAATGGACTCTGATTTTGTCTGAGTTGCTTTCAGATTTTAAAAAAGCTGATGAATACTTATCTTGCATAATTATCAAGGTATTGATTATTCCCTGCTAGTCACAGTATGTTCTTTTGTCTACAAATGATAAAAGTATTATTCAATAAGAGTGTGATGAATAAGCCAGTTCTTGTCTGAAATTTTAGACGTTTGCAACAAAATCTATCTATAAGAGAAAACATTCATGAGTACTTTGCAGCTGACAGACTGTGTGTGAGTGATGAATAACACAGCTCCAAGAATCAAAGCAATCAAACATTGGTCAAACATTCTAGGCAACTCTGCAGTGCAAGCATTATTTTAGTAAGAAGACCTTTGCATCAGTGTCAGCCCAAGCAATAAAATCTTTGTGAATCTGTGACCTGGGTCATTGCCTTAGCCAGAAAGAAAAGACAGTCTATTCCTCATCACACTTCTTAGACGTGCATCAGATACGCTCTTGTTAACTAACAAGCACTAGCAAACAAGTTAAAGTGGAAGTCTTCCTGGAAGATCTCTTCATCTAATCATAGTATAAGATGCAAAAACAAGACTTGCACCTACACAGGGATCCCAAAGATTTACCAGCCCATAAGACCAGAAATTGGCTCATTTGTTCAGAGTATCTGCCCACTTCTTCACTATGTCCTGATATTATTAGCTTTGTTTCCTTGAAAAGTGTCTGGTTAGACATTTGTGAATGTTCACATTGAACAGCGTAGTACAGTGATCCTCTGCATAGTCGTGGTCTGTAATTTGCCAGATCCCATACTCGCTGTTGATTTTTCCAGTGAGTTGCAGGACCTGGCACATGCGCAGAACCTACCCCAACCTCAGTCTGATCGGCCCCCAGTCCCACCACTTGCGCTGGCGAGCACAGCCGGCCCTGCCCCCTCCCCCATGCTGCTCACAGGGCGAGCACAGCCGGCCTGTCCCCGCTCCCCCACCGCCGCTCGCAGAAGCGGCGAGCACAGGTGGCCCCAGCCCCAGCCCTGGTCCCACTCCCTGCCACTCACAGGACCCAGGACTGCTGCGGCGCTAGCACTCGCCGCTGCCGCGGCTCTGGGACACCCCGCTGCCACGGCACTGGGACTCGCCACTGCCGCAGTGCCAGGACTCCTCGCTGCTGCAGTGCTGAGACTCCCCGCTGCCGCGGTGCTGGCACCCACCACTCGCCCCCTGCCCCAGTGCTGACCCCCCCGCCCCAGTGGAACACAGACAGACATCTGAAACAAACCTCGTTCTCAGAACCATCCTCCAAATCTTATTGGGGAGGGGGCTTGGCTATGGGCGTGGCCTACTTGACTACGTAGTGGGTTTGCTATCTTTGAGGATTTCACGACTCGTGTGAGGCAGGCAAGACCCAACAGCCTGCAAGTAATGGGGGATCACTGTATATCAGGAATATTTTCATAGACACACAAAAAGATTTACTCAAGAAGCAGCACATGCCAAATGTCCAGAAGAATGAAATTCAATAGAGGTAAACTGTTATACCAAAAGAGACCTTGTAAACAGCTAAACCAAAGTACTGTTCTGAATATGAGTGAACTAATTATAGAATCTGTGCACCTAATTCATGATAAGCAAGATTTTGGATCACCTACCCACTACTGAGTTTATTGAAAGCAAAGGGGCAAATTTACTTCCCCAGATTCAATCATGTAGTGCATACCTTTCTGAGTACAATCTTGTGAGCAAACACTGGATTTTTTTTAGAGCTACAAGTTCCCTGACATCCACTTTATAATTAGAAGATCAAGGGGAATGAGGAAAATGGCTAGATTAATCTAAGCAATTTAATTAAGGTTTTAATATTGTAAAATCCAGTTAGAAAAGAGCAATTTGCTTATATTCAGATTGAGTCGTGCATTTTTAAATGAGGAGGGAATACAATCCTGGTGTAGTAAGGTTATCAGATTTTTCTAATACACAACACATGTTGCACTGTGGTTATTTTAAGGATTTTATTTAGTGTTTCATAAAGCAAGGAACCCACAGAAAGCTAACCAAAGAATTGACGTACCAAGCTTCTTTTCCTCCAATACATTTTTAGTTTGTTTTTAAAGAAATTATATGAAGTGCTCTAATTACTGCTTACTTTAGGAAAGGTTTAGCTTCACAAGATGCAGACTAGAGCAAAGATATTTTGAGAGGTTTTAGAAAAACATGCAGCAATGCCAGACTGTGGCACCTATGTAGCATTTGGGGTTTCATGGATTTTACCTCTTGCAGAGAGGGTAAAAAATAGAAGTCTGCAACCTTGGCAGTTTACTTTAGATGATGCATTCCATTTCATATAAATTTGTTACAGTAGTTAAGCAAAACAATGGTGCTTCTATTTTCAAACCATGTTATTTTTTAACATGTACCAGAGCTGTCATGCAGGCAGCCTACTTGCCTGCTCTGTGAGAAGGTTTTATATTCCAAAAGGCTTACACACACCCCCCGCACACACATACATCCTAATGGTGAAAATAAATCAATTTCATCTGCTAGTAGTTTCGTTTTTTCTACCCTCTCTTCCTCTGCTTTTTATTTTTTTTTTCTCCTCTCCTCATTTCCCGCTCCTGCCCCTATGGGCTCCTTTCCACAATGCCATATGGCAGCTGAAGGAAGGGTAGAGCACAGATCTGCGTCTTCAGCTCCTAACAAAAGATGCAATAGTGTCAAAGAGGCTCATGAATGCATGAGACATACAAGTATAGAGAAGTGCCTCCAGTCCTGTCAGGAAGGACTAAAGGGAAGCCTGATAAACCTGACATCGCTTTAGTGTAAAGAAAGGCAGCAGTGCTTCTCTCGGTAGTTCATCTCGCTCCCATCCATCTCCCCCCGCCCTCCCTTTCCCCTCCCACCCCTTTGGTTCCATGCCAAAATCCCATTAGCTCTATTAATGACATGTGGTTCAAAGTAAAAGCATGTGGCAGAACAAGAAAGGCACAAAATCAACCATCCTATCTATTCGGTTTAGATACATGTATCACGAGATAGAAGTATTTCAGCAGAGGCCCTGTCAGCTTGCCTACGTGAACAGCAAAATGAGAAAAAAAAAATGCAGCAAGAGGCTGTAATCAGTTTCTCAGCTGTCCTAATTCATCTCCCTGAAGTCTTAACATATGAATAGTTGAAACTTAATTTTAAAACGCTGACAAAGTTTTCAGCTCTCGTGTTCGAGGCGTAGCTTCGGCTTTGTCTGCCCCTAGCCCACTCAAGACTTTAAGCCGGCTAAATACACTCCCGACTGGCATTGTGTGGCAGGATGAATACACCCTGTACTACGGCAACCACTTACTTAGGACTCCCTTAGTTAAACAAAAAAAGGCACAACCGCATTCTTCTGTAAGGCTCTAGTGCTCCGAAGCAGAGAGATTTGAGTTTTCAATATGCAGAAGGTCTTTTCTCCCAGAGTATGTTTAAGGGCTGCCTACAATAAGGATTGCTGAATTTCTGAATTATTTAGACCTAACATGACTTTGTAACTAGATTTGCCTTTTCTAAAAGCATGCATTTAAAAAAAAAATCTATTTTCAAACTGAAATAAACCCTAACTCTGGCAAGCAAGCAAGCAAGGTGGTGTCATATATTAATAAGGCACATTATATGTTATTACAACAAAGCTGTAGAAAAGTATAGGAATGTTGATTTACTATATAGTAAACAACCTGTTTCATTCCTTGTGCCTCAGGATACTTCTGTTTAGTCCACTGAAAGTCAACACCTAAATTTCATGCAGAAGTCAGAGAGACCTGCCATGATCTTAGTGTGATTTAAAATAATAATAACAAACATTAAAAAAAAAAATAAAAAAGATAATATATTTTTAAAAGCACCTGAATCATTTCCAGAGGTATAAATTCAATCTTTCAACATCTGCACATGCTTTTCTCAAAAAATAGCTCTCAAAAAACCTAAAAAAGTATTCAGGGCATAAGTGTAAAGTTGAGAGTTTCTATTGGATTTAGCTGCACTTAAAAAGCCTGGCTGGATGTGTTGGTTATGGCAATCACCCTTTAAACCCCTAACTGTCAGTCTGAGCAGAACTGCAATAAAATAAGTCAGCTATTCAACACTTCCTTTTCTCTTTAAGAACATCTGTTTACGTAGCTCATGTCCACTCAGCAGGGTGTGGATATTTTATCAGCAGAACAGCAGTTGGGCCTGCTTAGGGATCCAGAAATCTGTCATCTGTGGGTTGGTTTTCTTCTCACTTTAACATGTATATTGCATTCAAGTTTTAACTGTGGGTCTTTCACAGTTTCAATTTTTTAACAAAAATCAAGTTATGGGAAATCTATGCACAATTTCAAACACAAGGTAACATCCTCCCACAGACCAGGAGTATTGGATATGTAGACATTTAATATTTTTATTAGAAATACCAATAATCTCTGCAATTTTAAAGAACCAAGTAGCTTTGTGTTCTAGAATCATGAGTGATTATGGGTACATCAGCCATACATTACTGATTTCCTCTTGAATTCTGCCAAATATATACATATATATATCTTTGAAAATTGTCCATGTTTCCTTGCTCCTATACCTGGACTTCTTTCAGATGAAGTCATAATTTTCCTGACATGTGAAGCTACTTGTTCTCAGTTATACCAGACACGTCACAGGGGAGAGAAAGAGGGAAAGAGAGAGAGAAAGAGAAAAAAGCGGACGTTTCTGAACAAGGATACCAAGACGTAGAAGATAACTCATTTCTATTCTGGTATTACTGGCCAAAGTGCTTTCAAATGAAAATATATGAGCACTCTGGGTTACATTATTATGGGCACATCGTCAGCTACAAGGCATGAGCTGATTACATGCTTTTTTTCCATCAGTTCCTCTTTCTTCCTAACTTGATAGCCTGTATTCATCTGAGTTTTGTCCTGAGGCAGTGCTTGGCACCCTGCAGTCCCATAGCTCACCCCAGTTTCCCCTCAGCCGTATCAGAAGCTAACATCCTCCATGGTTGTGGATGTAACCCAGCTAACATCATGTCTTGCATGCACAGACTGTGGCAGTACGTGCATTTTGGCACAGGGCCTTGAGGCCATACTCTCAGCGTTACACATTTAGGTATTTGTGGGCACATCATTCATAACGACTCACTGTCTGCTGACTAGAAATTTCTACACTCATCAGAGTGAACTCACCTACTGTTTGGGATTTAGCCTATACAGTTATACCTCCTCCATCGCGAGGAACGGGACAGGCG
>WEKX01029346.1:13259-23533 GCA_013390025.1 Pitta sordida
AGGTCGTGAAGGAGAAGTCGGGATACAGAGAGGATTCACTGTACTTTCCTTCATTGCCTGCTTTGTTCTATATAAAGCAAATAAACTAGGCATTTGGGGAAATCTCTACGTCTTAGAGATTATATGTAGGAAAAAATAATCTTTTTTTTTTTTTTTAAAAAAAAGCACTAGTTAAAACTGACAATATTTTGATGGAGAGGCAGACAATCTCTTGATCTATTAAAGGCAGGTTAATATACGCCATGACCACAATAGCATTATCCCTTTTGGATTAGAGGTATTGTTTTAACACCCCAGTTACTAGTGTAAACCCAAAAGGTACATCATTTACCAAATAAAAATAACTTTATTCCTGTGGTGATCAATAGAGAAAAAATCATGTCACTCTTTGCAGTACAGAATAAAGTTCCTTTTGATAGCACATGACTTTGTTTCCTTTGAGGAAGACAAAATACATTAAGGTCATGAGAAATCAAATTCAATATTTCCTTGACAATCTTTGTGCCAAGCTGTAGCGGGGAAATGCAAAATACCTTCTTCCTCATTGCTTGGATTTGCTAAGCTACACCAAGGCTTGAGAGTAAAGTGACTTAAAAGAGAGGCTTCATCACAGCCACGTGATGAGTGCTATCAGCAAAAGCAGAAAATTGGGCGAATCACAAAGGGGTTAGGTTTTGGATTATAACTTTCTTTCAATATATTTTCCCTCCTTTTAGTCATAATTTCATCTACCATGCTTGAAATTGCAAGTATGACACCTCAGGTCAATCTGGTTGTAGCAATTTTTTCCTAGCTGCTAACAGATTCATTTCTACTAAAATTCTATTATTCCCAGCTATTTCTCTCAGGAATTGTAACAATACCAAAAACAGATCAGCAGCTTTGGTATAATCTTACTCCTTGTAACTGGAACAAGGTCTGCCTCTAGTAAATCCTGCAAATAGATATGACAAGAATAAAAAACTTCTTTTCATTTTCCTCCCTGCCACCCAGATAGGTAGTAAAGAAAGACATTTTTAAGTTTTCTGATTCCAGATGCAGCGTTAATTGCCAAACCTCAGTGAAAGAATGCAGCTAATGTTATAAACATTATTCCCTACAACTTTGACATTAAGCAGAGACAGCACAGGAGTGGTCATTTCTCATGTGTGAGGTTGACAAATAAAGGAAGTTAAGGTGGAATAAACATGTAGATTCCAACAAATTAATTAAAAGGGCATTTTCACTATCTTTGATGTTTATGATACAGACCTTGTGCTTAGATAAATTAAAACCAGGGTATATACTGTAAATTATACAGATGTATGTTATACATACAGAATTGAAAGACAAATTTACATGGGTTTTGTAATTGTGTCTCAAAACCTCTAATGCTGCTTTTGTTTTTTCAGTCTTCTAGGATACACATGTGGTTATGTGTAAGATTAAAACTAAAGGCCTCATTCTGTTAGTGGAATGTTTTGGAATATTTTTCATGTTACTTGAATTTGGCTACGGTCTTTTTTTTCTTAGTCTTTGGCCTGCAAACAGGCATTAGTTGCGAACATCTGACACTCATATGTTTAATATTTCAGCTTTCTTTGTTAAATGTGATTGCTCATATAATGGAATTTTGTTTTCCTTTGATTACAGGAGAAAAATTAAAATAAGAAGATAAAGTAATTCGGGGTCTGAATCTGTGTTGTCAGGCAGCAGCTCTAGAGCAGCAATACATCTTAAGGAACATGACGCATTTCAGTTCTGAGCTATCAGGAACTTACTGTCACGTAAGTCATAGTTACAAATTATGAAGCTACATTGTCTTCAGAGTTTAATTTTCTTTGATCACATTCACATAAAACAACTGCACTGTCCTGACTGTAATGGATAGTTTCCGATCCCTGCCCAGATAATTTTTTTTTTTCCTGCTCATGATTCCAGTGAAGAGCTGTTGAAAACAATATTGCATTTCATGCAACATCATAGTGGGAACATTTTAACTGGTGAACTGAAGATTCTCTGAGCCAAAGTACCCACAAATGTCTCTGGACATTTAAATGTTCAGATAGTTGGTATGATGATGGAAAGAAACAGAAACAATTCAATGACAAATTAATTTTTAAATGGGTGTAATTTTTAATTTTTTTTATATATATATACTAAAATAGATTATATTCAGTAGCAGCTAGTTTATAAATCTGAGAAATAGACAAAGTTTAATCTATACAGACCAAAGTAAGGTAACTTACTGAGAACTATAGAAATATATAGTTATATAACGATGGCTATTTTGAATAAAAATAGTTGGCTGTTAGAATACTTAGTACTTTTCATTTGAGAAAGAAAGTAGACTGTCCCTAGATAAAATGGGCAGATGAAGGATTTTGTTGATGGATGTGCAAATCTTGTCCACCAAATCCATCAGACTGCAACAAAGCACTTCTGTAATGAACAAATGCCACAGGCCAATAGTTTTTGAAAATATTGAATAAAGAAATCTCAGCTAGGTCTAAGCAGAAGGGCAGATGTTCGGTGCTGCATGTTACCTGCTTCCTCGCTCTCTAAACCTATCAAAAATGGTCTCTGCCATACTCTCCCAATTATTCCTAAATACAGTCTGCCCTGGAATACCACAGTACCGTGGGTCTTGTTGCCCCCGCAAAGCTCTCCGTCTGCGTAGAATGGCAGCTCATGAGTATGCAAATTTAGCCCCAGTCACCCCGTCCCCTCAGTTCTGGAGTGGTTGCAGGATGTTCCTGGAAGTTCCTGGAATGCTCAGGGGAGCGAAGGGGGTCTCTTCTGCCCCATCTCCACCTGGGGAGTCCTCAGAAATCATGGCAAAGGGGTCCTTGAGCCCACGCTGCCTCCCAAGCAAGTCCTGGGCTTTGGCTGCCTCCACTGTGAGAGCTGCAGCGGGCAGACAAGGCACTGCAGGGCTGTATGCATATTTCTGAGCCTTCCCTGATGTGTTCCCTCACAGGGGACACGCCTGGCATGGCACAGCGGTGGCTGTGGGGATAGCTGGAGGGAAATGTGAGCTGTCCTCACCTGGGGTATTCCCTCCCAGCACTGGCAAAGCTTCCGCTGCCATCCCGCTCACATGTTTCAATGCCTAGCGCCTCCAGACAAAAAAAAATAAAAAAAATTTAAAAAATTGTTTGAACCCAGGAAGTGTTTTTCATACAGGAGATGTTTGTGTAAATATCTCTTCTGGGATGTGGGGGTGGGCAAGGGGAAGGGGAGAAAGGAACTCTGAATGAGGCAGGCAAGAGCAGCAGTCAGAGCCAGAGAAAAGTCATAGAAGACCACTCCCTCCCGCCTGCAGGGAGCCCAAGGCTGTCATTGGACTGTGAGGGATCATGCCAAGCCATGCAGCGCCACTGAAACCAAGCTCAGGACCTAGTGCTGGTCCTGGAGGTGGAGGGGAGGGTAGCAGCACTGCAATCCTTCCCTTTGAAGCTATTACCTAACTTTTACGTGCTCTACTACAGCACACACATTTAAAGTGGAGTTTCAAAGCCTGTACTCCACATGGGTTCGCACTGGCGTCCCAAGGCTGGCTACACAACAGCCTGGCCCCATGGGGAAGGCAACAGTTGTAAGGCAGTGCTGACCCAGACCATGCCCCTTTCCTGCTGGATTTGTGAGATCCCAGAGCCTGTATGGCAAGAGAGGGGCTTGCTCGGCCAGCATGCTCTCAGCAGCAATGTTACTACGGTGATGCAACTCAGCAACAAAGCAGCCAGCACAGCGTGTAGATTCAAATGTTAATCAGGGTACTTGTCTTAGCTAACATATGTTAAGAAAACCCAAGAAATGTGCATACAGTTTTTATGCTGTTAACTGCACCATTGGAGAAACAGAACAGAGCGAGAACTTAAGAGGAAAAAAAACTTGCAATCAGCAGTGCCTTTGTCCCCCTGGGGACTGCCCAGGTGGGGCGGGGGCTATCTCCGCTGCATTCCCTACCACAGCTCTGCAGTTGCCCCCCCATGCTCCAGCGCTGTTTCAGCTAACCTCACTTGGACCAGGGGGCTCTGGGCCAGGCCAAGCGTGGCACAGGTGCCGGCGAAACTGCTGCAGCCACCTCACTCAGAGCACAGCAGAGCAGGTGCGGTGCAGGCAGAGCAGTGCGTCTGTGGTCCCTACCGCATGGCATAGGGGGTTATTTGAATATTCATGACTGCCTAATTTGAGTATCCATGATTGTCGGTTCACGCAGGTGCAGTCATGAAATGGACCTCCCTAATCGCAGAAAAATCATGCCACACAGTGGTAAATCCACAATATGAGAAGCACGGAGTGGAAGAGGGCTTACTGTAGTATGTACTTAGAAAGAAAGCACAGGACATTTCTGCACTGTTGTACCTCTATCTATTTTGTCAGGAAACACCTCGGAAATACAAAACGAATAAGTTCCAGAGGATGCAACAGAAAAAAGTAATAGAAGTATTGTATTTAAAATTTTATCCTGATAAATACACAAAGAGACTCAAGCAGCCTGGTAAATCTCGATTATTGTTAGACTTGTGGCACGTGATAACTTATATGTATATTGATATAGAAATATGCACACAAAGAATTGCACATTCTTGGAAAATTATCATAGCTATATTGAAGAGTAGGTAAGTAGGAGAATTTATAAAGATAAGGTTTATAAAGATAAGGCTTATAAAGATAAGATTTAGTTGCTCTGACAAAGCTATGTTTTGGGACAAGTACACTCATTTTGGAGAACAGCAGGCAATGTTCTTACTTGCACATTTGGTAGAATTTATATGAAAAATTTATAAGGAAAAATGATGTGCAGTCCTGTTTGCCCTGTCTCCCTGACATATGAGGCTGTCTGCTGCAGTAGTGCTAGTGCTGACACAGGTATCACTAATCATCTAGAAATATATGCATGACATTTTCAAATTTGGTGCACTAATCATCTCTTTAGAAGTCAAGATAACACAGTGAAGGGACTTAATTTACTTTTTCTTCCCAGAGATCTGAATATTACATGAAAAGGCAAGTTCTCCTCTGATACTTGGCAATAGATAATTGAGTGGTTGGTAAGTTTGTCAAAATAGAATAGAGAAAAGGTGTGACGCAATGTATGATAAAATGCAAAGGATATATCAGGTAAGTGTTTACGATCTTATCAGACAGTCTTGTGGAGGTATAGTTAATATTACCTCATTATTAGCATCCATTAAAATTTTTAATTTCACTGGTGAGGCCACACCTCAAGTACTGTATCCAGTTCTGGGCCCCTCAGTTCTCCCAGGTCCCTCAATTCAGGAAGGACAGTGAGATATTGGAGCGAGTCCAAAGAAGGGCAACAAGTCAGGGGAAAGGTCTGAAGCATGAGTCTTATAAGGAGTGGTTGAGGGAGCTGGAGTTGTTTAGCCCAGAAAAAAAAGGAGGTTCAGGGGAGAACTTATGGCTCTCTACAACTCCCTGACAGGAGGTTGTTGCCAGGTGGGGATCATCCTCTCCTCGCTGGTAACAAGTGACAGGACAAGAGGACACAGGCTCAAGCTGTCCCAGGGCAGGTGTAGGTTAGACATCAGGAGGAATTTCTTTAGATAAAGGGTTGTTAAACATTGAAATGGAATTCCCAGAGAGGTAGTGGAGTCACCATACCTGGGAGTGTTTAAGGGAAGATTGGACATGGCACTTCGTGCCATCATCTAGTTGACGAGGTGGTGATCAGTCACAGGTTGGACTCGATGATCTCAGAGGTCTTTTCCAACCTAATTAATTCTGTGATTCTGTCTCTATTATTAAGAAAAAACACCAGAAATGATCCAGAACAGATACAGAGAAATAATTCTAAAAGTAATAGGAAATATTAAGAATGAAGTAATAAAAATTCAGAATTTTCCAAAGCACCAATATTGTCAATATTTCCAAGATACTATTGCAAATAGTGGATTTCATGGGCATCTGAATCTATTAACAGAATAGTTATTCTTATTAGGAACTGGGTTACACTTCAGTGTTGCAGTGCAATATTTTATAAACAAGGGAAGTAACCTGTACTGTATATAAAACCCAGAATGCAAAATCATATCAGGAGTTGCATGCATTATGTATACAAGGTACAAACAGGGGAAATACATTTTTTCTGGTCTCTGAAGGAAGAGTTCTGATTTGAGTTGAAACTTTAAGTGCTTTTATTTCAGATTTGAGTCTACCAAAAATTAAAAAAAAAAAAAAGATTTTTTCATGCTGCATTTGAGATCAATAGAAACATACCACTTTTGAATCACATGCATGTTTTGTTTCAATTGTTAGTTGAATATCACCACATAGCAAGATCTTGGGCAGTTTTACGTGAAATATCATATAAATTGAGGTGGTACTATTGGGAATTCCATCTCATCTATGTTGTTCTAAAATTTGGATTTTTTTAATATTTGTTTGACAATCTAAAAACTTAATTCTTAGTACATTAAATTTTTAAGTTAGTAGGCCAATTCCGATTGTTTGGGATTTTTAAACAAATAAACAAACAAACAAACCAATCCACAAAATAGACTTTTGCTTTTTGAAGTCATTAGGAAAATAAAAGTCTATAATTTGCCCAGAGAAATATTGGTAGCCACACCTGAGAAAAATTACAGTGGCTTGGAAACTATTTTCCTAAATCTTGTGCTGCATAATGTGAGCTTCAGTCTGTCATTAAAGTTGCCCTTGAGTTTTCCCAAATGCAATATTATGCTTTCTGAAAGATGCTTTGGGTTTTTTGCAATGGAATGAGTATCTTTAGCAACTTACTAAGTATTAAAACCCACAAGACAAATAGGAAAGAAGTAACTCCATTTTTAGGCCATGACATTGATACTTTTGTGCAGTATATATCTGTGTGAACCTCCATGTAATCTGTGGCTTTAAAAATCCACTTTAAGGGTACAACATTGAAAATTTTCATGTAATTACAAGTGTTTGGGAAATAATTACAAATTGTAACAAATCTTTAAAATTTAATAACTTTTTTTTCCAATAACATCCTTGCAGTTTTATTTGAATTATTCCCAAGGAAACTGGTCATGTAGGCTTGAATTACAGAAATAACAGCTGAATTAAAACTGCTTATCTGAGTAATTGTGATTAGAAGTTTTTGTATTCATGGCTATATTATATGCAATTTCATCAGGTTTTTATTACAGCTCTATTTAATACGCATTTAAGCAAGAGCTAGTAATACTGAAAAAATGGTACTTGATGTAAGACAGCTTTATGCTTATGCTAAAGCCACAAGAGAAATGTTTCATTTTCTTTGTCAAATAAATATGTAGATTCTATGAATACATTTTGGATCACAATGTGGTCAACAAACCTCATTTTGAAGTCAGTGGCAAGTAGCTTAATTAGAATTGCATAAAAGTTAACTTTTCCACCATAATAAACCCCACATGTTCAAAACAATTTTATTCCCTTCTAAAAGCAAAGAGTTGCTTGAACAATGTGTTTTCCTTGAAAGAAAATGTGTGTTCCTAAACAAATGTTTCTAACTCCTCAGCATGTTTTTCTAATTAATTATTTTTAATTCCTCTAAAAATATTTATGTGATGTGACACTTCTAAATGGGGTTTTGTTTTACCCCAAAAGGAATAGAGCCTCACCAAAAGAATTCCTTAAATTGCACTTTATGTCTTGTTACTAAGGCCAGTTAGTCTGACATAATACTTCCTTTTCATAACTTTTGAATTTCTCTCAATGTTTACACAGAAAGAGAGGGGCTATACCAGAACGAGAGGACATGACCTTAAGCTATGCCAGGGGAGGTTTAGACTGAATGTTAGGAAGAGGTTTTACACAGAGAGAGTGATCTCTCGTTGGAATGGTCTGCCCAGGGAGGTGGTGGAGTCGCCATCCCTGGAGGTGTTTAAGAGAAGACTGGATGAGGAGCTCAGTGACATGGTCTAGCTGGTGGGGAGTTGGACTAGATGAACCTGTGGGTCCCTTCCAACTCAGAGTAACCTGTGAACCTGTGAATAGAGCATCAGTTCCAAACATTAGTTTCAGAGCTCTGATAAATCTCATTTATATGGATGCTGCTCAGACATTTTCTACACCAATTTTTGATGATATTATTATGATGGAAATGAAAGAATTTGTATTCTTATCCAGTGAGGTGAATTGAGAAAGACAACTAAAAAGCAGGTCTTGTGAGCTTCCTGCATGAAAAGCAGTCATGAACTTCCAATCTCTTTTATGTCGGTGTGTTACATGCCTCGTGATAGACATTGCATTCACCCAACAATTACTGGTCTTTATGGGCAACACTGGGAAATCATTTCCTTCAAGGAGAGCTTTAAGCTTAGATTAAAGAGAAGTCCATTGCCAATTCTGAGCAGCCATGTGCTGTGCAGTGTTATGTGTGCAGCTCAAGAGACTGCATTACAGCCCATAATTCCTGTTTAACCCTGCCACACTCCTGCTGCCATGGAAACTCCAAGTGCTTATGGCAGAAAAACAGTGAAATTTTCACTCAGCATTTTCTGTTATTTCTTTTAACAAGCCTTTTCCCCAGCGTCAAATTTGCTGTAAGGATTCAAAAATAACTCAAAAATAAAGTTTTAAATAATTGAAAAAGCTCAGGTAAGACATTAGTTTGGACCAAGTCCTCTGATAAGCGACACAACTCGCACATAGAATGGTTTGGGTTGGAAGGGACCTTAAAAACCCCTCTGGTTCCAACTCCCCTGCCATGGACAGGGACACCTTCCAGGTTACGTATGGCCTCATCCAGCCTGGTCTTGAGTACCTCAATAATCTATAGTTATTTTCAAGTAAGTGATCGTTATTTTTCCACTGGGCAATGCAAAAAGTTGAAAGTGATTTGATATTCTCTACACCTGTTTTGAAAATACTGGAAAGAAACTAAAAATGTTGTCCCAATTCTGTTATGGGAAAATTTCCTCATTTTTACTGCTGGCTAAGTATTGTTTATTGTGATGATGATGGTGACGTATTTAGAGAGACTATAAATATTTTCTTTTTCTTTAGAGAAACAGCTACTTTGTTGCTGATTAAATAATTTTCTTCCCTTTTGCAACCAGTTCTCAGTTATTTTTGGATTGTAATGTGTTCTATTAGTCAGTTGGCCATTGAATTTTCTGTGCTGCCGGCGCATAATTTGCACCTAATTCAACTTTCACACTGCATGGCCTCTTGCCTCATATCTCTAAAGGAAGAGATACTAAATTCAGGTTTCATCATTCAAATGATTTTTTTGCTAGCTTCCAGAGGAGAACTATACATCATGAACCTGTGAAAATGTCATATTATCCACCTAGTTAGTCTGTCACCTGCAAAATCCTATAATTCATGTGAATTCTGATAATCCTATAGGCAAAAACATGGTATCAAACCAGTTTGGCACATTAATGTCCTGTTCAGCCAATGACTCCCATTTTCCCAGCTCTGTTTTTCTAGCTGTAGGATACTGGACCAACATGAACACACCCACAGTCCTAGGTAACAGAAGATACTGAGTAAGCACAGATAAACTCTGCTCCTCACCCCACTTTCAATTCCCTCTAGGCTTTTAGTAATCAGAGAATGACTGGACCCTCTCTGAACAACTATGTTTTCATTACAATATGAGGCAGAAGGAATGTGAATTGGCTGCTTCTTTTGATACTATTGTGGCATTTAAAAAGATTCTCATTTCAAAACAGTTTTTCTTCCCCCCTCTCCCCAGGTTACATTCTTCGATTCCTACTTATCCTTACAAGTCAGCAGGAATCCATGATCTTGCACAATAAACTAATAGAGTTTTGTTGCTTGGTAACTATATCCTCTTAGCGACATATTAGGGGGAAAGTGTTGACAGAAAATAGGTGAACACTCTAATTTGAAATATATTTGGGGCAATTTATTTGCAGTTTTATGCTGTGTGCTCACAGTATGTGCGCCTTTTCTCATTTGTGCAGATGTTAATGCTTTCTTATACCACCGTGGCAGCTGAGCATCATTCTACACCTCAATAGACGTAGAATTGAGGTGTAGAATGATGCTCAGCTATTTGTGAGCTGAGCAGTTTGTGCTTACGCAGTTAGATTTTTCTGTAACTATCTAGAAGTTTCTGAAAATACATCCTGTGAAGTAGATGAACGTGTAAGTGTAAGAAGAATGTGGGTCTTTCAAATGTTAATGTTTATTATAATTCCTGAAAG
Source organism: Pitta sordida (assembly GCA_013390025.1). NCBI lineage: Eukaryota > Metazoa > Chordata > Aves > Passeriformes > Pittidae > Pitta > Pitta sordida. The sequence continues at coordinate 23,414 of WEKX01029346.1, forward strand.
TCAGGATAAAGATAGTCAAAATTCTATATTCCTAGCTGTACTGAGTACTAAATTTTGTCGGTAATAAACTTTCAGCTTGTAGTACTTTTAAAATAAGAGGGATACCCAACAGAGCTGAAA